>OZ020521.1:10328660-10650425 GCA_963971425.1 Bryoerythrophyllum caledonicum | reverse complement strand
TGTTGAAGAATAAAACTTAAACTTTTGTCTCAAACATGTCAATCATAAGACTAAACAAAAAAAATCATGTTACTTTCTTGCATAATAAATGATTTGGGATGTAACAAAATCCCCAATATTAATGCAACATTATTATTCTTGCTTGAATTATATGTAACTAATTGCAACGGCCTTCCAAATGATAAGAGATGGCATTCTACCATACAAATTATCCATATTATATCTTAAAATGAGTATAAGTTTGCGGAACAAATCATTGAGCATGCTAATTGAAGGTACTAACTTTCCCCAAAAAAATCATCAAGTAAGCATAAGTATTGTGTGCCTAAGTATCAGTATTGTATAAGTAAGTATAAGTATTAAGTATTGTATGTAAAAGTATAAGTATTGTATAAGTAAGTATAAATTCAAGGCACTAGGTTATAAGTAAGTAGAAGTATTGTATGTCAAGTTCAAGGCACAAGTTCAAGGTACACCCCTCTCGCGCGCAGCCCTCCAGCGTACGCGCCCGGCCCTCCAGCGTACGCGCGCAGCCCTCCAGCGTACGCGCCCGGCCCTCCAGCGTACGCGCGCAGCCCTCCAGCGTACGTGCCCGGCCCTCCAGCGTACGCGCGCCTCTTGGTCGTATGCGTCCGCCAGAGGTCACTAATTTACTATAAATATGAGATTTCAAAGTTACGGACTCCACTTCCTAGGCGCTTTGGCCTGCAACTGCCACGTGGCGGCTGCTTGCTTGGCACTTTTGGGAAGTTTTTTACGGTGTCTATTGACACCTTTGTATTTTGCCACCTTCGTATTCCTCCACCTCGTCACCATGGATTCTGGACAACCATCTACCACTAACAGTCCCCACGGAGAGCGACAACGTGATTTTCGTCACGCACGCTCAAAGCAGAAGAAGCGCCTTCACGTGTTGATGGATGAGAAGATGAAGGCATTTTATGGTTGGGAGTCAGTTCCAACCCCATGGACATTTGCACAATGTGCAAAATACATTGGATGGTGTCATTTGGGGCACCTCTGGCCATACTCGCGATATTCTCTAATGTGACGTACAAATAGGGCCAACTTGGGGTACTGCACCAATGAGTTCTTCAAGGAGCGTTGTATCCAAGCGTACCAGCACATTTACGATGAGGCGAAATTGAGCCGCAACTCGGTAAACATTTCAATTTTACGAATGGTTTACGCGGAGGTGGTACTTGGCGTACCGGTTGATTGGAGGACAATGGAAATCCAAACACACTCCAAGATGGCGCCAGTCATTGGATTAACAATACCATTTGTGCGGAAGTTTCCAGGAGAAGGTCTCGGGAAAACCATGGAAGTTGAACCTTTGAATCAAACAATCGAGTGGTCCGCGTCTTCATCTTCCGACTCGGATACTGGATGTCATCAGTCTGTGCACACGCTTCAAGAATTGTCCATCATATCAGTGTCAAACCCTAAACCGTCGGTTTCACAACAAGACGGAGATGCCACGAAGATGGATGCGGTACCTGAGGAGGGCGTGGATAATAAAAAAAAGTCTACGGAGGGTGACTGGGTGAGTCGTGACGATTATCTTCGAGTTGTGAAGCGACTAAAAGAAAGCTTGGACGTAATTGAGGATCTAGGAGAAGAGCTCCATGAGAAGGATAATGAAGTTGCAAAGTGTCTTGAAGAAATTCAAGACTTGAAGACACGAGTTCAGGAGAAAGACAATCTTCTTTCATTTTTTACTGGCTTTAAGGGATTCTAGAACTACAACAATGCGAGAAATGTACATAGAGCAATGTTGAATTGTTTTGGAACAAGAGCTTTCTACAATTTTATAACTGCCATTTAATATTGAGCGATATTTTGTATATTTAATAAAACCTTGTAAATTGAATGGCATCATGCATATTTCGTGGTTTTGTATGAGATGTTTTACATATCAAAATGTTAGGTATTGCAATGTTTCAATATATAGTAGGAATTAGTGCGCACGCCCCAACATTGTGCGCGCCCGGCCCCAAAGCGTGCGCGCCCGGCCCCATAGCGTGCGCGCTCGGCTAGAAGCGTGCGCATTCGGCCCGCAGCGTGCGCGCCCGGCCACATAGAGAATGCGCCCGGCCACTCTTGTGCGCGCCCGGCCCTAGATGCTCCTGCTCCATACTATATAAGAACTATATGCGATGTGCTTGACTCACCTCACATCCTTGGCTTCGTGTCCTGGAACTCCTTATTGGGCTCCTTGTATGAATCTACAAGTTTGTGAGTGACCTTTGGGTCATTATTTTCTATGCACACACAATTTCCTATTACTTTTGGCGGATTCTCTTTGGCACAACATTGCGCGCCAATTTTATTGTGATGTCGTCTCAACAAAGGGCTCAAACGAAGGAGTGGGCTCCATGGTACACATTTAACAAGAAGGATCAAGTGACATGTGTTTGGTGCAATTACACGTTCGCATACAAACGTGGGAGGTGCATGTCACACTATGGGTATCCACAATGGACGAAGACTTCGTGCACTAAGGCCCCAGCAACTGTTAAGGCCCGTTTTAAAAGATGCGGGAATATTATTCCTACTAGGATGACCGACGCGGAGATCGTTGGCCTTCCTAGTGCACCAGCAACATGTTCCACTAAACCTTGTTCTAGCCAATCCATCCAACAAGGTAGTTTCTTGGAAACTCGAAATGAGGAGAACACGCAGTCCACGAATCCTCTAAGCCAAGCAACATCATCAACACCAAGATCTATACGACAACGGAGCTTTCCAGAGGCTTACCAAATAGAAAAACGAAAAGAATTGGACGAATTATGGGCACAATTTTTTTATGAAGCCAACGTTGCATTCAACGTGGTTAGACATCCGGCCTTCATCAAGGCCACCCTCGCAACGTCAAAGGCGGGTTTCGATTATACACCGCCATCGTAGAATGCCATGAGGACAACATACATTGAGCCTCTAAAAAAAAAAGTGAAAGACCTTGTGGACAAGAAGACCGGCGTAGATATTGCCAAGTATGGGGCAACAATATGCTCGGACGGGTGGGACAATGTTACACGTCGCCCTCTCATGAATATCATGCTCGTATGTCCAATGGGTGATATCTTCTTGGGGTCTATAGACACCACGGGTATGAAGAAATCTACGGCATATATAGGGGACCAATTGAAAAGTTTTATCCGTAAGGTTGGACCATTGAATGTGGTCCAAGTGTGCACCGATAATGCTTCAAACATGTTGGGGGCAATGAAGAAGGTCAACGATGAGTACCCGCACATATATACTCAAGGGTGTTGTGCACATATTTTGGACCTCCTCCTCGAGGACTGGGGGAAGGAAGGCATGTTTGCAGACCTCGTCCAGAAGGCAAAACATATTGCATTGTATATCCGGAACCACCATGTGCCCATGGCCCTTTTTCGTCGATTTTCGCCACAATTGTCTTTGTTGTGGCCAGCAGCAACAAGGTTTGCATGCAATTACATAATGATCCATCGTCTATTGGAAGTGAAGAATGCCCTGGAGATGGTTGTGATAGACCCAGCATGGATATCCTACGTATCCTCTCTTTTTGATAGGCAAAACGGGCACCGTGCCCATGCGAAGGCATCGCAGGTGCGAGCCACCGTTCTAGACGAGACTTTCTGGCATCGGTGCAGTAACTTTGAATTTGTAGTGGCACCAGTACTAAAGGCATTGCGGACTTTTGATGGTGACACTCCGGCAATGGGAATTGCTTGGGTGACCATGAACAAGCTAAAGGAGCATGTGTTCAAGCTGCGCAATGCGCCATTCAACATGCTTGACGGAATTGCAACTCGCCTTGAAGGATCATTCCTACGGCATTGGGAGATGATGACAACAGATCTCCATTATGTAGGGGCTTTATTGAATCCTTATCTAGCCAATAAGTTGCAAATTGAAAACAATGGTGAGGCCAAAAGGGCCCTAAACAAGGTTGTTATGACACTTTGTGATCCACTCGGAGTGTCTTTTTCGGCAGTAATGCTCGAAATCACGGAGTATGAAGAATTGCGAGGCCCATATTCACCAAAGGAAGCTGGGGAAATTGAAAACAACAACCTCTTGCCTCACCAATGGTGGAACCGCGTGGGCTGGCAATCATTGCCTATCATTGCGAAGCGTATACTAGCACAAACTTGCTCGGCTTCGTCATGTGAGCGTAATTGGAGCATGTATTCGTTCGTGCATAGTAAGAGCCGAAATCGCTTGGGAGTGCAGAAAGCGGAAGATTTGGTTTACATCTACACGAATAGTCGATTGCTCCGAGAACTTGCTCGTCCAAACCCGATTCGATGGTATGAGGGGAATGTGCATTCGGAGGAGTCTGATCCAGATGGGGTACTTCCTTCAAACACAGAGGACGAGGGTTTGGAGTCGGATGATGAGGGTTATAACTGGATGGGCGGCGATTGGGAAGACCTTGCCGGTGACAACAACCTTGTGTCTGATCATAGCCCACCTAGGGACAACTCTGCAAACAACGAGCACGGTGGAGATGCACTACATGACCATTTTCACAACGTCCACGGTGACCCAGTGGATCCTTTTGTGTTTGATGATGTCGACGGAGCGGCAGTCCATACCATAGTAGAATTATCGGGTGAAGACCGTGCCCAAGAAGCTAGGGCAGACGAAGATGGGTCGGCATTGGGGGGCAATCTTGATGGAGATGACAACATCTCGGAGAATCAGTCTTCCAACTCAAACGGCTCTAGCGCCTCGGACCCTTCTAGTGGCGATGGCGCTGAACTCGACGGTCATGGCATTGGCATTGCAGCAAACGATACATTTCCTCACGATGGAAACGAAGTGAGCAGTGGTGGAAACAATAATGAATCCCATGAGCCAATGGCCACCACGGGGTCCATTGAAGTTATGAGAAGCTCTCCGGTTTTGCTTCAAGCAATAGAACCGGACTCAGAGGAAGACATGCCACTACAAGATTTGTTTCGGTGGCCCCGTGATCAGAGTACCGCATCGATCGGAAGAACTCTTTTACGTGTAAAGAAAAAGACCTCTTCAACAATAGTTCGGCCACCCGTCCACCGTAGCGCACTCGGCCCAAATGGTGGTGTGGAGCGTGCAATACTAACCCCACAACTTCCCTCCGCGAGGGTTGGGTCCTCTACTATGAGCAGCCATTTAGGGACACGGAGGGGCGAGAACAATGGTACTCTCCCTTTCTTCACGGGACCTTGGCGAAGTGGAACCTCGGAGAGAGTCATTGGGGCCAAAGGCAACCGCTCCAAAAACATGGATGGAGTAACAGACAAAATGAAGAATATCCGAGTAAAACGACTTGTGAACGCCGCATCAACTACTGGAGCCGAGCTACAATTACGAAACTTGGCCTCAGAGATTGAGGAGTACGTGGCACCAGTCTTGGAAAATGCAACGGAGAACTTCTCATCATCGGGCGATGATGCAGACGATGAGGATTGCGATGAGGTACCTGGCGACAATACAGTGGTGCTTCGCGGGCTTTCTCTTCCCCAAAATGTTTGCCGATCAAAACGAAAGCGAAAACACAATGAAGAATCCTCAAGCTCAGATGATTAAAAGATGACGGACATGAGGGTACTACAAGTTAAAAGTGACTTTAGTGGTGTGGTGATAGCATGGTACAATAGCACCGCGGTTTTAAACTATGTACTTGGTGTTGAGAGTGCCCATTCATGAAAACACCACGTTGAAATAAATAATTTTAATGTTAGAACACCCTGGTACAATTGAATTCTTTCACATTCTCTAAACCTCAGCCCTTTTGAGGGGCAGACGCAGTGTTCGATCGCGCGCGCCCGGCCCCTAATCGGGGCGCCCGATAGGCAGGTGCGCGCGTGACCTACAATGGAACGCGCCAGGCCCGTGACGCTGCGCGCCCGGCCCCTAACGGTATGCGCCCGACCTTGACGGTACCCGCCTGGCCCTGAAATGCACGCGCGAGGCCCTTAGGGGTATGCGCCCGGCCCTGTATGCACGCGTCCGGCCCTACATGAACGCGCCCGGTCCAGATTGGTACGCGTCCGGCCCCAAATGCTGCGCGCGCGGTCCGAAGGCACGCGCCCGCCCCATGATGTGACGTGGAATGCCGTCTGACGTGTCATGCACACGTGTTTTACTAGGGGTAAGTTGAAAATTAGATTTAGGGTTTGTAATTTTTTTTTACATGCAACTGTCCGCCAAAAAGTGTTGTCCGTCCTGTCCGTCCGTCCTACCGTCCGTCCGCTGTCTTCGGGCCCCTGTCCGTCTATGTAAACAACCCTGATCTAAAGTGGAAGATACTGGAATAGGAGCAATGCCGTCGGGCCTACTCATGCCTTTGCTCTTCCCCTTCCCCTTCTCTTCTTTCTCCTTCTCCTTAACTGCCAACTTTGCCAATCGCTCTTCTTCCTTCTTTTCTTTGATGCTCAAAATATCCTGGACTCGAGCTGCCTTCTTCTTATCATCAGCATCCCTCTTGGCAATGGCCTTTTTATTTTTTTTCTCAGAGAGGCCTGCAAACTCATTCACATCCAAGTCAATAGCACCTAGACCTTCAAAAGACTTCCAAAATTGTACTTCTGATGGATGAGTGAAGCTCAAGTTGCCGGGTATCGAGGGGCAATAGGTAACAGGGGGCTTTGGTTTGGGCGACTCGCGGGGGAAGCGGGGAGACAGCGCCTTGACAGGCTGACGGCCAGGGCGCAGGGCGGGGCCCGGGAGCATGGCGCGGGTCAGCGGATTGACCCCCATTGCTCCATTTGTCATGGTACAAATGAGGGGGTCAACTAGCCCTGGGCAAGTTTGGGAGGGTGGGGGAAGGTATGGACAAACCGGCCCCTATTTTCATGCTGGAGGGGAGTCTATCTACTTAGAGGGGACGGACTATGCGGCCGTAGGATCCAAATTTGGAAAATTGTTTTCCAGAAAAAAGCCTCTGGAGCCCCAAAAGTAAGAAGGCCAGAAAATGGACCCACCCAAGAGCTGAGGCTTGGTGCAACACTTGACCGGGGGTAAATAAAGTGATCTCATCGACAGCGGCATATGCCGGGGATCCATTAATCTTCACTCGTGCATGCATCAAGACAAGAATTGATCTTTTGTAATGACGCGATCAAAAACAGTAAAATATCCTAAACACATGCATCTACTGTACAGAAGAATTTTGCAGACAATCCCCAATGCTTACTCAGCTGCAGAACCTTGTACTGTACTGCCTTGGGATCCAAGACTAGGCCTAGTTGCTATCTCCAAGCTCCTTCCTAGAATGCCCATTTCGCCGAACGATATATCGATCACCTCTAGACTGACATACGACGATCGATCGACCGATTTCATGCAAGGTAAGTCTCTCAGTAACCTCATCTCCCATGGGTTCCACTGCTGCAAATTCCATAATCTCGATCAGGTGGGTCCTGGTTGCAGTCTAGATTCACTAGAGCTAAGTGTATGATGGCGAGTTAGGTGCAATTAGAGTATTGTTGAGGTTTTAGGGTTTTGTGATTGGCATCAAAGGTGGTGCTTTTGGGTGTTTAGTACTTGAGAGTCGATCGTTGGTGTTGAGTGATGTTGTTTGAGGTTTCAGAGACATGGCTATTGTTGGAAGCAGGTGATCGGGGGTTTAGAGAGGGTGTTTGATATCTATGGAGAAGCTAGGATTGATCATCGTGTAGGATGGTACGGATTGGTGAAGATATTGCTTTCCGATCGGAGGGAAGACAGTTAGCTACTTTGTTTGAGAGTTCTGAGTTTTGAGTGCTGTAGCAGGGGCGATCGGGATTACTGAGAGGGCGAGCAGTTTTCTGGGCGAGGGGCTGGTGCGAGCGGACGACATGGCGGGTGCGACGAAGGCGAAGATGGTGTTCGATTGGAGGGCGGAGGCGGCGGAGCATGCGCCCGGGTCGGCGTTCAAGGTGACGCAGACGGTGGCGAGCCAGATGTTCAAGGCGATCCCAGGGTCGGTGACGAGCACGAAGCTGGAGGAGCGGCGGACGTACAAAGTGACGGTGGTGGGAGTCGGGAATGTGGGCATGGCGTGCGCGCAGACCATCCTGACGCAGGACCTGTGCGACGAGCTGGCGCTCGTGGACGTGGTGGAGGAGAAGCTGAAGGGCGAGATGCTGGACCTGCAGCACGCGGCGGCGTTCCTGCCACGCGCGCGCATCCTGGCCGACACGGACTACAAGGTGACTGCGAACTCCGACATCTGCATCGTGACTGCCGGCGCACGCCAGCGCGAGGGCGAGTCGCGCTTGGCGCTCGTGGAGAAGAACGTGTCGCTGTTCAAGAAGATCATCCCGCAGCTGGTGCAGTACAGCCCCAACACCACGCTGCTTGTGATCTCCAACCCCGTCGATGCGCTCACGTACGTCGCGTACAAGCTCTCCGGGCTGCCGCCCAACCGCGTCATCGGCTCGGGCACCAACCTCGACTCCTCGCGCTTCCGCTGGCTCCTCGCGGACCGATTGGACGTCAACGCGCAGAACGTCCACGGCTACATCGTGGGCGAGCACGGCGACAGCTCCGTGCCGCTCTGGTCCAGCGTCAGCGTCGGCGGCATCCCGCTCATCTCCTACCTCAAGCACCACAACATCGATCACAGCTCCGATACCCTCGCCGAGCTCCACAGGTCAGACGTAACCCCCAACGCTTTCCTGCTTCTCCTCCACCTCCACCTCCACGTTTTCTGATGTCTACCCCTGGCAGGTTGGTGGTGGATGGTGCCTATGAGGTGATCAAGCTGAAGGGATACACGTCGTGGGCGATCGGGTACTCCGCTGCGAGCCTGGTGAAGAGCTTGTTGCGTGATCAGCGGCGGATCCACCCGGTTTCGGTGTGCGCGCAGGGGTTTCACGGGATTGAGGACGAGGTGTACCTCAGCTTGCCCGCGGAGATCGGGCGCGCGGGGATCGTGGGCGTCATGGACAGCCCCTTGACAGACGAAGAGCGCGAGCAGCTGCACAACTCTGCCAAGACTCTGGCGGAGATTCAGAAGAAGCTCGATATCTGAGCTTGAATTGGATGTGAGAACATTCCGATGCAGGATTTTCTGATCCGATTTGATAAAGGAGTGCAGATTGAATACAATCTGTCACTCTGTCGTCGATCTTGACGACGTCGTGGTTGATACAAGATCATGAGCGGAGACATTCTGTAAATACCATCGATATATTTTCTGTGTTCCTTTTCAGGCAGCAGATCTTCATCGTGGCTCTCGGTTGCTTCCATCTCGTGTGAATCTGAAAGTGTTGGAGTTTGGAAGTGAGGAACCAGGAAAAGAATTCGGATTGATTGGTTGGTGTAACGATGGTAATTTCTATGAATGAATGACGTCTGTTTCGTTCAAGTTTTCTAATTGCAGGTGACAACATTTATATTTCTGGATATGAGCTTTGTGTTGAAAATGTAATACAAGATAATGTATTAGCTATCGAGATTATACTTCTTGGCAAGCATAGACTGCCCTCAGCATCTCAATGACTGATCTATCAGCAGGAGTGACTGATAATCTATGCAGTGAACCATGCAGCAATCAACCATGCAGTCAACCATGCAGTGAACTACAACAATGCTTTAGTCAACTGTGCAGTTAATTGTGCAATCAACCATGCAGTGAATCATGTTACCTTTTTTTTTAAAATGTAGTTTGTAATATAAAAACTACATTAAAATGGTTGGACTACATGCATTGCAAAGCAAGCGCCAATTGCTAGTATAGCATGTAAAATCTAATACACTAAGTGTACAGCATAAGCTCTACTCCTCACTTCAAATTATCTGCTGCTTGTCGTGTTTTCAAACTGATTTTGCTCGACAATCATTAACTGCTTGGAAGCAAAACCCACAGCAATCTTAGAAAGCATGAAAAAACAACTTGCTATACTTCACCGTGTCTGCCCTTCTTTTGCAAGTGTAATGAGCTAAATATTTCTATATTGAAATATCAATGAATATGAGCATCAGGGTTAGGATTTTCCACAGCAGTTGGATCTAGGCACATCTGCTGATTTATATGATAGTCGAGTTTAGACGAATGTTATTTCCTCCACTTCATCTCATCTGTAGGAAAAAATAGATTACAATACCGGTTGGGAACCTCGTCCAAGTCGCCTAGGTTCCGGTTCAGAACATGTCATCCTCTCCGTTCCTTGTTTGACGACATGATGGTTTGAAACCCTAAATTTCTGATGTTTCGGAGCTGTAGAGATGGCGATGGCCGTGGTCGCTACAGTTCCTGTTCTTCAACCCGGGACACAGCCGCGATGTGCTGTGCGGTGGCAGAGAAGAGGTATTTCGGGAGGAAATTCTCGGGGGGAGAGGAGGTGTGCTGTGGCGTATAAGTCACGGCCATGGCGGGGTGCGTGTCGAGCAATGAAGCCGAATTCTGACGAGATTTCGATGCCTCCTCCTGCTTTTGTTGCCGATCAACCTCAGGTTGTGGTTGCCCTTTCTCTCCTTTTCATTCTTTCGTGAGTACTTGCTCTGTGAGATTTGTGATCTGTGAGGAGTCCAGAATTTTATTTGCATATATGATAGGTTCATGGATAATGTTTTCTCAGGCGACTCACTCCGCATGTGGTCAGGGTGTGTATGTTTCATAGTAAGACTTTTGTTGTTTCCATCGGCTCACATGTGAGGAAATTGCTTTGCAGGTGTTTTATTTCGCTATAGCCAATGCGCAGTCGCTCATGTGAGTGTCGCTTCGCTGGATTTTTATTTGTGAATTTTCATGTTGAAGCGAAAAGAGCATGGTTCTGTTGTGTGCAGGCTTAACACGTCCCGAGACCATCTTGGCTTGTGTATGATTGTATCAGTGTGCTAGGCATCATGTACGAATATCGAAACCATTCTGATTGTCGGAATTGTTGATTTCTGAGCAGGCTTGAAGGAGCCCCGTTAGAATCTGTTTTACAGGATGGAATTGAAAGAGCTGAAAGGTGAGTTACTCGAACATTCTTGTGTGTTTCTTTGAGGAGAGAGTCTGGTAAGGGATAATAGTTGAAGTGTAGATAATATGTGACAACTTCTTAGGAGATAGTTGAAGAAATAGAGCTGCGGAGGAGGTTGATGTTGATATGAAACAATTATTGTTTTCTTTATAATGTACTCTAAAGGTATCCATTGTTACGTTGTTTTCAGGGCGAAAAGGCCTAGAGATGTGTGGCTCATCATGGAGCCAGCATTCTTGAACCAGCATCCTGGTCTCAAAGCCTTAAATGCGCAGCTCTCAAAACCAACAGCGGCCATTTTATCAACAAATGCTGACTGGGTGCTTTCATTCGTGAAAAAGAGTCTTCCCCAGGTACGAAGCTGTAATAATTTGTATAGCATCAAAACTCCAATCGATCTTGTTCGTGATCCAAACTTAGATTTACTTCCAAAACTGTCCACTACATTAGTGATGTGAAATTATTTTTGTTGATTCAGGCGGTTATTGGCAAATTCATCTCGCCGTCAACAGCAGTCCCTGATCCACTCAAGTCAAATTTGAACGCGAACAGTGACGTTGTTGGTGGGGGCGGTGTATGGCACTGAGCACGATTGAAGAATGGGAGTATAATCTCAAGACCGATAGTGCGGGAATTCTCAAGCATGGATGGTCCACTCCTCGAGTAATCATCTTCAGTCAGAAGCGTAAGGCTACTTCCATCGGGGTTCTCCTGACACGGTTGTATTGGTTGGAGCTTGTGTTTACTTCTGAAACCAAGCACCTGGAAGGAGCGACATGGTTGAAGCTGAGGAACAAAACCACTCCATTGATTATAAAACCAATACCAGAGACACTAGGTACGGACGAATCACTATCTTAAACATGGACCAAGGAACATGCACGTGCATGCTTTTGTTGGAGAAGAAGCGTCTCACTGCTGCCGAACAATTATCTCGTCGTCAGATTATGAGGTGTTAGACCGCTTTAATTTTCAGTGGTCTTTGCTTGAGACACCAAAATCTAGTTCGGAATTGACATCGATCAAGTTCCAGTTCATGTATTTTTTTTGTCGGTGTTGTATTTGATTCTACTGTGAGGTAGGCCGCACAAGCGGTTCATCTGAGATGTAGTTGAGTTGAAGGTGGGATGAGTTTTCAACTATGGTTGAGTGATTTTAACCCAACTTTGGGCCCCACACACGGTCGAGTTAAGTCAGTTGAGTTTTAAGCTTTCGATCAATCATTTGGTTGCATGTTCATAAATGTATGAAAGTTTTCATTGCCACTTTTGTAAATTTTACATCTGACTTTTTTCTCTTACAGAATGTTCAATAGCCGAGTCTCCAAATCCAACCGCCACCACCGGATACCTCATGCGCGCACTCCGATGTAAGTCACACAGAACAAGTGACCCCTGGTGGACACCAGCTGTGACCTGTGATTGTACATCAGCGGAGGCAACTCAACCTCAATGCAGCACCACTCGCCAGTTTCCACATCCCACGAGCTCAATATGCGGAACCTATGCCCTGTATCGACAATCAAAGTGTAGAAACCGCCTCTTCCGAAGACGCTTGACGGGGCAGCATGGTAGCGAGGTGTAGGCTCCCCAGTGCTTGGTACACGCAGACTTCTGCCTTGAATGCCGATATATGGTCCGGTGTTATCATGACGATCTTATTGCGTTACGTGCGAGCGTCCACCGACATGACACAATGAAGTTCAATTCGTTCACTTCGTCGACGTAGCCGTCGAACCGGCGCTCGGGCAGTCCCGGAATCTCATGCCAGTGCTTGCGCAAGGGGCTGCACACAACGTGGTGCCAAACACGCCGTGAGTTGGGAAGGTCCTCGTACAGACATCGATGAGCCCTCCATCGGCTACAGGGTGGATGTTCTCACGAAAGAGTGAGGAAATTCACACGAAGTGCTCATGCTTCTTGATAAGAAATTTTTCGTAACTCGAAAGTCCGAAGCATTCAAGCTTTCATTGCAGCCCTACTGGGACATGGTATTCTGCAAGACGTTTGACAAGCAAATGAACCTCCATGAGCCCCAATCCAAAACAAAAAAAAGATGCAGATTAGGTGCTTTCTGGGGCAAAAGATGACACTTACCAGTAGATTAGGTGCATTCGCATAAGTCGCCACCAACTACACAATCAAGACGAATTCACGTCCATAAATCCTCCTCTGAGAGCACAAAAAATCATGCACACAAATCTATTTCTCCATCGCTTGCACCAATTCAACTCTAGATTCACGTACTGATCTTTAATATTCTTCAAAAAAAAAAAAACAATGGTATCACACCGGCGTCGACCAACAGCTTGCACTCTAGCGCCGATCATGGTCATGATCTTCATCACGTTGGCCCTGGTAGACGCCCTGGTGGACGCCCAGATCGACACCAAGTACCATGAACCGGCTATGTCGTGGATAGTCTAAGTGAACCTATTTATGTCGAAATTATGATAACTGTACACAATATTGCCAAATACTGGTGCAACTTGTCGAGTCGAGCCTTGATACTCATTACCAGGAACCATCATTCCAAGATGATGGGAGAAAACGGTATGGTTTACTGTATGGTTGAAATGGCAACTGCATATGCAAAACAAATTGCAGCTGATTCAAAGTGCGATTCTACACACAACAAGCAAGTGCCTCAAACCGAACAAAAAAACCAGGCTCATGTACTTACCGTTAGATTCATGGCTTGAGTTTCTGCACTCTGTATCATAGTTGGCTGGCTCCCTGTATTTTGCATCATGGGCTGGAACGTAGGTACTCCTTCGACCTGCAGCACCAGCTGTACTGCATGGTGGAACATCGGCACCTGCGCTGGATGTTTAAACATTGGCATTGCTTCGACCTGCGGCACTAATTCAATAACCTGTGTATTCAATAACGTAGATGGAGGGCATGGACCAGGCACTGCTTCGACCTGCGGCACTAACATTGATTTCGTCACATAACTTAGAATTCTCTCTCCTGAGTAAAGCAAGGCTCCTCTGCATAGCAAACCGAGTTCCTGGGTAGCTTCAGGAACGTGACATGTCGGAAGATTACTTTCCATATCATCATTCAAGAAATCCTCATAATATTCGGCAAGAAATTTCATCTCTGCTTCTACCAAAGAAGGAGTCCGCTCTACAGTTCCAGATGAGTTGCATATAACTGGACGAGCTTGCATCAACCTTACTGGAGCAAAGACAACCCTGTTACTTGAAATATGCCTGCCACTTTCCAATATGGACGTAAAGGCACATGCACCAGCACTATCAATAGTGTTAATCTTCTCAAGCACAACAGTGTTGTTCAACTGCAGTGTATGCTGTGCATGACGTTGCCAGTCAGGCATCTCTGTGGACAACATGTCTTCAAAGCTCAAGCCTTGATATTCTGGCCTCGGAATTGCTTGAGCTGCTCTTGTCTTGAGGTTCTTGATACGATTGTATCTCTCAATGCTCTTAACATTCTTGTGCCCTGTATTGGATGCAATAACATCCATGGGCACATCTGATGCTATCATGCAAGTGATGCTAGTAACCGTGCCTGATTTGTTGGTGAAATCTCCAACAAGTCCTAGAGTAGCTGCCATATCCCTCATAAAGATATGCACAATAGACTTTCCCAAGTTAGAATTCTTCCAAAACCAGACAGCTTCAAAAGCAGCCGCTGCGGCATCTCTAAACTTCTTTGGGGATAGAAAGAAATGGCCAATACCTGAATCCTCCCGTATGTATGCAACAAATACCTTGAAGGTTTGAATGACATCAACATCGTACGAGTACACTACATCTCTAAAACGTTCAACTTGGTACTTGGACAAACTTGGAGCATGGTTCTTGGAGACAATCTCATCATATTGCAAGCACTAGACTCGTTGTTGTTCGTCAAGCCAAGCAAAAAATCCATGAGGAGCAACTTGTATAGCTCCATATTACCTCTGATGAAGAAAATCTGGGTGCAGTACATTGCAAACCGCTTCTGCACGCCTTCAGGTGTGTCCACCTAATGAGCAGGATGTGACAAAATCCTCAACTCATCTTCAGCCGTGAAGAAGTCAACCTTCGTTCGACTCTTGTTTGCCCTTGCCTAGATGCTCCTCTTCATAGCTAGGATGACAACTTTATTGACACGTCCAAAAAAAGGATGTCTATGCATGATGAATTCAGCCTCATGCATACCAGAAACATCTATCCTCTCTCTTTAAGCATTGCAGAGAATACAATTTAGACCTTTGTAGATCTGCATGAGTGACTGACTGGGATAGTGCTTTCCATTCTTTTTTTTTGAAACAAAAAAAAACTTCACAAGCATCTTGGACAGGTCATGAAGAGGGATTTCTTCAAGAGAGTGGACAAATCCATACCATTGTCTTGACGCCAATCATTAAAACGATTCTTGCACCATTGATTGCTCTTGCTAGTACCACCTTTATTAGCTGCATTCATCTCAACATTGAACACCTCCTCATCGAAGTCATCAAATCCAGAGTGAGATGCCTCTTCGGGAGTCAAATATATCGTGAGTTGTTGTCCATGAACTTGATCGTTTACAATTGCACCTTTCGCACATTGCACATCGCCCTTGTGCAAAGCAAGAAACATGTCATTAAACAAGGTTGCCAAGTGCAAAAAAGAATATACCAATGCATGCGAGCATGCAAATCAGAAGTAATTACCTGGCCGAAGGGAATTTGAGTTTGGATGAATCAGCGATACTACTTTGTAGCTCGTGCAATTGAAAAGACACTCTGATCAAATCAGATTAAATCTAGTATCATTCACAACATAAAGATATAGATATAATTCACTAGTACCATTTATTTTGAGCACACAGATATAATTCACATATTGCGAGTGGATCATCAACAGCGAAAGTTAGGTGGAGAACTAACCTGGTAATATCGGATAGTATCATTATGTAACATGAAGCAATTATATGTTTCTCTTCTCACATTAAGATAAACATCTTCCTCAAAATCCAAACCTAAGTCAAAATTTGGAGGAACTACGGCCTCTGTTGTACTGCAACTACCACGACTCCGCTTTGAAACCATCATGAAACCCTAAGAACAAGAAACAAACAATTCCCAAAGCGTCGTCTCCACAAACAAAAACGAAATAGACAAAAACAAAACAATAGAAGCCAAACCAAAAATCAGAGCGTAATCCTAATGAATAGAAAAACCTCCGCAATTGCACACATGCTAACCGAACGAATTTCAAATTTTAAAATACAAATTTAAACTTCATACAAAACATTGCAAGAAATCCGGACGGGGACCCATAAAAGACAAAAGAGATAAAAACCAATCAAGTTGTCCACTGAAGTTTCGTTGACCTTCAACAAGTGGAACCGCTGCGAATTGGCTATGTCTAGTAACGGTTTTTTTGCGCTAGTCATCGGCTGGTAACCGACGTGCGCAAGCTCGGGGCGCCAAAGGCGCTACTCGCTTTTGCCCGCCGGTTCCCGACCGACAACCAGCCTAAAAAAAACCATTACCTAGTACATCGCCACCATCCTACCAGCAAACATTGCAAACACGTGTTCCCTCTCAATCCCTTCTTGAGCAAACGTTGCAACCCCTTCCTGACCTCCTCCCTGCAAACCCCTCTCAAACTCGCACGGTGGTGAAAGGTTGTCGGGCTCGTGCTTCACTTCCACTTGCTCAAAAGTGGTGCAACTTCTTGACCACCGTCATCCAGTTTCACGTCTCGACGTCTCTAGGAGACTCGGATGCAGTGCGAGTGGCAAGAGGATTAGCATTGCATTTGAAAAAGAGCTCAGAAGATTGGGCTGCAAATCACTAGAGGATCCTCTGCGCCGCACGACAATTTTCCACGTCTCGTAAAACGCAATCTCCACCTGTGCCAAAGCGGTGCTCAATCTCAACACTGCTTCTATGGAAATCAAGGAATCCAACACTGATAGATTGTGCAATAAAGAAGATGTTGTAAGCAGGAAGGCGAAGCCCTTAAGTACACAGCGTAAGATCTAGATCTAAGTCTAACACAATGAATGTGTTTATTGTAAGATGATAACCCTAGGATTCTAAATAATCAACACCCTCCCTGAATCCGGAGAAGGATATTTGTATAGTTTGTCGTAAAAATGATAGTTTTTAAGGATTAATAATGTTTGTATGGCTGAAATTTAGAAGTTGTTTGCATGACGTGCAGTCTTGCATTCCATATTCGATAAGTATGGATTCTGCATATTCGGATTGATGGATGTTGATTCTTTGTGGAGATATTGTGTACTCAATATCGAGAAACTTGGAAACGAGACCAAGATAGGTCATCTTCCATCGGGAATGGAACCTCTCTCATAGCCATGAGATTTTGATCGTGAAATTGCCAGTAATAAAGACACCATAAACATATAGAATGAGGAGGATATATAGGTGCCCGCAATGTAGAAAATATAGGTTATTGTCAGCATGAGTTGATTGAAGGCCGTGTTTGCAAAGCCATCAATTAATCTCGCGATTCCAATTCCTTGCACATTGTTTGAGGCCATATAATGATCGGTGTAGTTCACATACCAAGTGCTCTTGTCCTTAAACAATGTGCCCAAGTGGTTGACGCATATATACTTTCTCTTCTAAGTAATTGTTGAGGTAGGCGCTTTTGACATCCATGTGATGAATATCCCAACCCAAAGTTCCAGCGAGAGCGGTGACCATTTTGATGGTGTTGTATTTGGCTACTGATGCAAAAGTTTCATGATAGTCTATACCTTCTAATTGTTGAAAACCTCTGGCAACTAGACGCACTTTATATCTTTCAAGGATCAACTTTTAGGTTTCAACTTGAACACCGATTTGGATGAGATGGCATGATGCCTAGGAGGTAATTTTGTGAGTGTCTATGTCTTCATGTCCTACGAGCTGTCAATTTCCTCGTGCATTGCCTGGACCCAATTGGGGTCGTCTAATGCTACCTTATAGGTGGAATTTGAATTCTCTGTATTGCCAACGAAACCTTTGAGTCTCACTGAAGGTCGTTTGATACGGCTGAAATGACAGAGGGGTGGTGGTGGTGGGTGACTTGGTGATGGATCCTTAGTCGATGAATGCCACGGTGTGTTGGAGTGAGGTGCGGACTCCGTTGTAGTCGTGTGGGGTGAAGGTGGGAAATGTATCACGTCTTGAGGTTGAGTACTATCAATGGAGAGAATGGTATCTTCTCTAAGGTCCATATGAGGAATCACAAGTCTGAAATGACCTTGTCTAGCTTCAAGTAGAGAAGGAATGTCGGAGGGGGGGTGTGACATGAGTTTTCCTCATCGATCTTAATATCCCTGGAAATGATAATGCGATGTGTGTATGGACAATAACATCTATATCCTTTAGTGGATTCATCTAAACCAAGAAGAATACAACTAGAGGCTTTGTGAGACATTTTGTACCTTTTTTCTTTTGGAATGTAGACAAAGACTCGTGTATCGAATACACGAAGCTGGGATAAATCGGGTTTTATACTAGAAAAAACTTTTTTTGGTGTCGTGTTGGTTAAAACACGAGTAGGAACTCGGTTAATAATATAAGTGGCGGTCTTGATAGCCTCGGACCATAAGTAAGATGGAATGTTGTGTTGAAAGCAAAGACATCGAGCCGTCTCGACTATAGTCCGCTTTTTGCGCACCGAAACACCATTGCTTCGAGGAGTGTGATACTGTGTGTGTTCATGGTGAATGCCGGAATCAATGAGGAGTTGTTGGAAGGCTAAAGACATATATTCGGTGCCGTTGTCCGTACAAGTGTAATAATCTTCTTTCATGTTTGATTCTCTATGCGGTTTTTAATTTTTTTGAATTCGTCAATAACTTTGTCTTTGGTTTTGATAAGTAAAATCGATAGTTTTCGACTATAATCATCGATAAAAGTAACAAAATATTTGGCGCCATTGAATGATGGTTTTTTTATGGAACCACAAACGTCGGTATGAATAACTTGAAGGATATTGGTAGTCTGAGAAGTACTTGGGGAAAAAGGAAAACGCTCTTGTTTGCCTTGTTGACATGTTTCACAAACTATGTCTACATAAGGTAACTTGGGTAAACCGTTCACAATGCTTTGATGAGACATGGTGTGTAATGTCTTGAAATTAATATGACCTAGCCTTTGGTGCCAAAGAAGTACTTTGGATCGCATTCGATCACTAACTTGTACAAAATGGACCTCATGAACTGGTGAGAGGTCTAACTGATATAAGCTTTTATGCATCCTAGCTCCATGACCAATGATGTCTTGTGTATGTTCATCCCTGATTAACACTTCCTTGCAGTTAAATTGGATATTGCACCCTTCATCCGCAATACGCCGAACCGATAATAAATTGCGACGAATACCAGGCACATAAAGAACATTCTTAAATTGCTTGTATTTCCCTCTAGGGAAATTAATGCTTACATCTCCTTTTTTGCAATTCTATGTGTCTCTCCACGGGCGGCTAACATAGAGGTGCTGCTAGCACATGCTTCAAAATCTTGCACTAGGTTTGAATTCCCAGTTACATGGTGTGTGGCTCTTGAATCTAGCACCCATGCTGGTCCCTCTTGACCCATGGTGGTGTTTGCTTCAATCTCGTTGAGCTCATATAGATATGTTTCTAATATGCTTCCCGCACTCTCACTGCTACTTTGATATGAGTCGGAGTCAAGTTTTGAGTTTTTACCATAAGATACATTGTTTGCTTGCGCTTTATGCCGGGGTTGATGATATTTGATCTTGTCCTCTAATGTCTTTACTCAGTCTATAGCCTTCTTAATGCAGTCTCGGGCAAAATGTCCATGCTCACTACAGTAGTGACACTCCTGCCCTTCTTTGGTGGAGTCGCAATTTTGACCACGTTCATAGGGCCTGTGTTGGCCACGGTGATAGGGCCGATCCTCGTTAGGGTTTCTCTGAGAAGGGGAGGAGTAGCATCGGTGGCCGCTGTGGGCTTTCCCGCATGTTCTATCTCTGCGCCCTTGCTGTCCGCTGCCGCCGCCGCCTTGTGAGTTCGTGCCGCCGCCTGAGGCTCATGCACTGCGGCCTTTGTGTCGCGGTCTTTTGTTGTTGCCGCCTTGCTTGCGGGAGTGGCGTTGCGTGCGCGCCGATCAACTGTCTCCATGTCGGCTTGTTGCTCGATCTCCTTGACGTCGCAATTGTTTCTTGAACACCAGTGCTTGTGCATCTTCTTCCTTATTTGCATCCATGCTTAGCTGCATCTCTTCATCAAGCAAATGTGACTCTATCTCCAGAAAAGATGGTAAGGTGTCTCTTCCTGTTTGTGTCCTACAGAACAACTTGTATTCGGATGACAGAGAGTTTAGTAGTAACAAGGTGCATAGATCTTCAGGGATTTCTACCTCCATACCCTTAAGCTGGTCCATGACGTCCTTGACCTCAGTGATGTATTGTTCCATGCTTGTGCTATCTTCCTTCTGTAGTGACACTAATTTCCGCAACAGCATGAGCCTCCGAGATCGAGACTTGGATTGATAGCGGTCATTGAGCGCCTTCCACAGGAGTTGCGGATCTTCAAATCTGCATACAATAGATATCATGGAGTCCTTGACTGAGTCTGTGATTGCCTGCAAGGTGATCTTTCTCCCTTCTCTTTCTATTGCAGCTGCATTTCTAGATCTAGGTTTGGTGCAGTAGATCTACACATTGTTCTTCTCTAGCAAGCGCTTTATAAGACCACACTTGATAGTTCACTTGTCCATCTAATCTACTGGTCTTTGGAATCTTGATCTCTATGTCTCTCCTAGGAGTGGTGTGTGGTGGGGCGTTAGTGCCTAGCTTAGACGATATTTCACCAACCATGTTGCTCTCGTCAGAGTTCGCCATGCCAGATGTGTACTACAGATCTAGATCTAATTACACACTAGGTAAGAGCCAGAACCTGCGCTTTGATACCATGATAGATTGTGCAATAGAGAAGATGTTGTATGCAGGAAGGCGAAGCCCTTAACCCCTAAAGGACCAAGTGTCAAAAATGGGCTTTTTGAAAGTTCGGTCAGGTTCCTATGGTGTCAATTTCCAACATTCTTCTTTGAAATTTTCACTATAGAAAGACATTACCAAGACCTTAGCGGGAAAACAATTTTTTCATAAATTGGACATTTGATGAAAAAGTTATAGGGTTTTGAATTTTAAATGGGGAGGGCGGGCACCTCGGGCACCTCCAAAAACTTTTGATAGGACACTCTATTCAAAGTGAGATTTTCAGTACTCGCAAGTAATATCATTTCCCTTCATGTTGTCAAAAAAAAGTTTTTGTCTTTAGTGAAAAATAGCATACCAACCCAAGTCAAACATTTTCACACATTGTCACTCATTGTCGGGCAAGGTACCAAAAAAACTTCTTCTTTTCCACATACAACCTAGAGATCTTCATATTTTTCACTTTTTATTTTTTCCACAACAATATGTACTGTAAACCTTCTTATCAACCATTCGGATTATCAATCAAAAACATATTAAGTTCAAAAAAAATTAAAGTGTGAATTAACAAATTTCGAGCCTCCACTCCTTGCACACTTGTTTTGAATATGCTACACCCGGTCTCTACCTCTAAAAATTGGTGTGTAAGGAGCTAACATCATGCTTAACAAGATGGTAATAGATTTAGACCTTTTGTAGTGAAATTTTTTGACACAAACTGAAGTCAAAGTCTGCTGATCCACTAAATGCAGGGAAGAAAATGACCATTTGCTTGACTTCAAACACTATAATCTTTCAATCCTTGCGGTCAAAGTTTATGAAATTTTGAACATGTATTACTTAATAAGCCTTTATTGAGATCCTACGGTCAGAACTAAAAGTCAAAGTTTTTATTTCCTTCTTTATTCGTTGCACTAGAATCCATTTAGTTTGAAGTGTTTTTGGTGTAAAACTGTCACGGTACGTTAGGGGTTAAGTACACAATGTAAGATCTAGATCTAAGTCTATCACAATGAATGTGTGTATTGTACGATGATAACCCTAGGATTTTGAATAATCAACAAACACCCGCACAAGTTCATCCATTGGCCAGGTCCCGTGCAAACACAGAGTACGCATTCGGAGTCCCGAAAGAGTCATACAACCATTGTCCGGATGTGGCTGCGAATCATCAGAGCTCATGAGCATCACGGGAACCGGCTTGGGTTGTCCTCAGCGTAGACAATCACCTCCTTCGACGCGGCGACCGTCGCCCCGTTCAATTGCGCCAGGGTGACTACGCAATCGACCATTGGAGGGCAACTCCCGGCGAGGTGAACTTTGAGCGTAGAGAGAGAGGTGTTGCTTTCGTGACCCGGACCTGGTACGAAAACTCGCTCAAGCTCGTGGAGCTCCTCTAGTGTGCAGCGATACTCAGATTCCTTCAGCGATCGGTTGCATCGCAGGGCCCCGCCACCGCTTGGGCGTCCGCGGCTGGAGATGAATCTCTGGAAGAAATGCAATACGCACCCGCATTTAGCCGCTCGAGCGCGGTGACGTTGGGCGTTACCAGATCGGCTATGTCTTCCCGGCACTTCACTAGTGCAAAACAGTGTTGAATCACTATGTTGAAACACTATTGTGGTTTGGGATAGTGTTTCAACCATGAAGATTGAGAGATAGTGTTTCAACTCGGTTGAAACACTATCACAACCTCAGTTAGTGTTTCAACCTAGGATAGTGTTTTAATCCAATCAAGTATTCTTAGATATTGTTTTTTTATATCATCGCAGGCCAAAGATTGTTACACCAAGTACATATCACGAAATGAACATTTATTCAAGTTTAGGAAAATGTTAATGAAAACTTCTAGGGAACGTCTCGGGAACCTCCTCGATGATTGACCATCCAATTCCGCCGAGACGGTTTGGGAACCTGGCAAACTTTAATCTCCCGTGCCTTTTTTTCACTATTGCTTTGCAAACTTGATTATGAAGATTACGTGGATCAGGTCACCCATTATCATTCATTTGCTTATGTCATTCGTGAATATTATCTGGACACTATACAAAACCAAATTCAATAAATTTATAAAAAAATATTTATAAAAATAAAAAATAAAAAATAAAAAATAAAAAATAAAAAACAAAAAAAAAATGTTCTCTAAGATACAGTTTGTGTTGTTTGAAGGTAGTGTATTAGTTTCGTTAATCGTCACATCATTGGGTTGTTTTGAAAAGTGGTTGTTCATTTGCAGTTGTAGTAGTTTGTTCTCAATCCAAGATAAAACTCAACCTTCCATGTTCCCTAGGTTCTCAAGAATTTTGTTTATCCACAACATAGGAAAAAATCGCACTTGTTCATAGGCGGTATTATAGAGTACCGTGTTTTACAACCTTAGTAGTATTTATACAATTAATCAGAAGACTATGTTTTAACCCCAAACTGCCAAGATAATTTCGACAAATACATGAATAAGAGATCTAAAGTCATACGGCAGTTGCAGCAGGACTGGCATGGATGTTGCTTTCGATTTTGAATGGCCATCTGGGATATCAAAAGAGAAAAAGGGAAAGAATTTCTGATTCAAGTGTTTTTCTTCTGCATGAATCTTCTATGTAGTAGTGCAGACGAGTAATGTCCTTGCATAGTTTGCTCTACATGAGCAATTAAGTCCTGACCGGTAGCAAATGAGCACTATTGAATTATTTGTTGCTAAATTTAAGTAGCATGTGGCATTGTCCATGGAGGAACGGCTTAAGGAATCATATGGACTAGAGTTGGAAATAGAGTTCTAGGGTTCATAGCGTCCAAGTCCTGGCTTTATAGAAAGTGCTTTTTGTATGAATTCTGAATGAATTATGTATAGGCCTAGTAACAAAGACAAGAGAGAGAGAGAGAGAGAGAGCGAGAGAGAGAGAGAGAGTTGGGGAGAGTAACTTAGTGAATTGCAGACCAAGGAGGGAGTCAGTGGGTTGCTGCCAAGGAGAAGGACCTTCAGACTCTTCCCATCTGGAGCTTGCCTCGCTCTCGGACCTCACGAGCTGTGGGAGGAGTTTGCACGATTGGGTCAGGTGTGTATTTTCATTCGGTGGGGTTTAAGGATTTTCCGTTTCACATGGGTTGGGGGATGTTTCTCTCAAGTGGGTTTTTTTTGGGGTGGTCTGGTTTGGGAGGTTGTGACCTTGGGCTTTCGTGTGGGTGCTCTGTTGCTGGATTTTGAGCTTTGTTTGTTGGTTATGTGTTGGCGTCTTTTTTTTCACTCGTGGCGGTGGTGGGTTTTTTCCTTTGTGGGACTTGCGTATGTTGTTTATGTTAGTGTGGAATTCGGGAGGGTTTGGATGGTTTAATGGGTCGAATTTGTTGAGTTCGGTGGTTCACTTCGTCAATTTTGCCCGGTTTGTGTTTGGGGGGATTGGAATTCGAGCATCTGGTGTGACTGTCCTGTTTCTCATGGTGGGTTTTTGAGGTTGAGGCGAGTGGTTGTAGCATCCAGGTTTCAGGGTTTTGGGAGCATGGTTTTAGGTTGTTTGCAGTTTATTACGGTTTTCGTGAGTCGTGGTGGTGATCTTCTTTTAACGGTAATGTTTGGCGTTACGGAAATGAAGAAAGTGTGGTTTCTGGGGCAAATAGTTAACTGCAAATTGGTGTGGACAGGACTTGAAGTGTAGTCGGCTCTGGGAGATGTGGACTGAGCGAGGGAAATTCGTGATTCAGTTAGTGTTGATGCTTTTTGATGGAAATTAGGTTTTCTGCGGTGTATGAAATGGTTGTACAGTCCAGTGTGACGAGAATCCGAGTGGGTTATACTGAGGCTAGTGATATCGACAAGGCAGAGGAATTGGCGATGATGTGATTAGCGTGGAGGCGTGATGCTGTTGATGGTCTATACAAGGTTGAGAGGCTTCTTTCTCGAGAATCTTTGTAGTGTGGCTGACTGACGACCATCTTCCGCCTTCTTGTGTGCTTATAACAAGGAGCTTCTACAATCTGGCAGCTATTTCTTAACAGATTCTTACGATATATGCGTTTGTTAGTTGACTGTCACGACATTCTATCCACTCAAGCCAGAGCTTATGACTGGCTACTAGAGTCAATACCATGCAGGTTCTCATGCTTCAAACTTTGTGATTCACTTGGCTAAGCTGGCTGATCTTTTAAGTCGGCATGTGCGCAGGATACGAAGCACCGGTTGCAGGTGAATGGGACGAATACTCAAGATATGTTGTGATGGAGTAGAGATCCCGTCCCCAGTAAGTGATCTCCTTAATCATAGGCTTGTGCTGTGATGCAGAATGACCATCAGATCCTCGAGTGGTGAAGCGGCCTGCATGTGCTCATGTAGTGGAAACATGATGCATGTGGAGCGATTTCAGTTGTAAATGACGCTGCAGCTGTACTTGGAATTTAGAGCAGTCTGAAACATAATCAGTTGGCCGTCTTTAGAGTTTTGACCGACGCCTGTTCGTCATTAATGCTTGCAGGACTTTGTGGGGCAGTCAATATAAATCGCCAATTCCACCTGAGTTCGGCAGTCTGGTGAACCTGCAATACTTGTACGTGAATCCTTTCGTAGAGACCCATTCCGTGAAGCTGTAAACTGCGATCACGTTATGATTTGAACAGGAGCATTTGGCTAAGGTTCATGTTGATTTATCATTTGCAGGAATATGCATTCGATCACGCTTTGGGGTGGGCTCCCTTCATCGTGGGGAAACATGAGGAACATAAGTAGACTGTAAGTTCGATATAATTAAGCTTCCGAGTCGACCATGTTTTTAAATGATTTTGCTCCAGCTTTTCTCACTCTCTGCAATGCGATGCAGGCTGATATACAATAACGACCTCACGGGATACATTCCATCAAGTTGGCAGGCGATGACATCCTTAAAGCAGTTGTAAGCACATTACTCGCATTTCGAAATATAAGCTTGTTCAAAACCCTATCGAATACGTGGGAGTTTGACGTCGCGTGTTCATGGTCAGTGCGCAGGCATTTGGGTCAAAATACTCTTTCTGGCTCCTTTCCGGATTGGGTGGTGAATATCCCCATTGAGCTATTGTAAGTTCTGATCATGAATCGTTACATTGATATGATTGTTTGTATACGTGCTCATGTGATTGCTGTCCGCAGGGACTTGTCGAGGAACTCGCTTCAAGACTCGCTTCCTAATCTGATAGCGACGCCTCCGTTGCTCAAGGCAACGAAAGCCAATATGAGCTTGTAAGTACTTGTATCGAATTTGGCGTCGTTTTGAGGTTTTACTTGGAAGGTGTTGATTTGTGGCTGTTATCTCGCAGATATTGCAACTACTTCAATGGAAGCTACCCCGAGTTTCGACTTGGAAGCCTCGTGGCTCGTGTAAGCTCACCGATCGCATCCTCGTGGTTACAATCTCACATTCAGTAGACTTTGAATCTCACATGAAGTTTTTTCTACTGCAGGAATACTACGGAATTTAGCATGTAGAACTCCCTCGGGATGCTGGAAGAACAAGGCATATTAATAGATTTTAGAAAATCTACGGGTATTTGGATGGAGAAGGTAATCTATGGATCACAAGTTCGTAATATGTAAATTATAACTGTGAAATCTATGGATCAATCGTTCGAATTCCACTTCTCAAATGTTTTGAATCTATGGATTGAATGCTTGAATATCTACAGATTGAATGCTTGAATATCTACGGTTTGCAGGTCTATAATCTATGTTTTGACAAGTGAGATTTACGAATTTCGTCTGTGGAATCTACGGGTCCGAAATACTAAAATCTAGGGATTTGAGACATTGGAATCTCCAGATTTTAGATACTGTAATCCACTGAAATAGAGATTCTTCCGTGGTGTCCAATATCTACGAATTGGAGATGTTGAAACACTATCGCAGCTACATCTACAAATGTGAAGATGTTGGAACACTGTCGCAGCTATAGTGTTTCAACATAGTAGTGTTTCAACATGGTTGAAACACTACCTTTGAAACACTATTTCAAACACTATTTTCATAGTGTTTCAACCAGCCCATGAAAATGCTTGAGACTGGTTGAAACACTATTGGGATAGTGTTTGTAGTAGTGTTTGAACACTGTTTTGCACTAGTGCTTCCCACACGAATGATCCGACCCACGGCACTCGCGCGTCAGCACCAGCTTCTCAAAGAGCGCGTTGTCCGTCGGGAAGAGCGCAAGCATCTCCTGCATAGAACACATTTCCCGATGTATGTAAGGTCCCGATGTATGTAAGGTGCGAGACATCTTCAGCGTCCACGCGGCCGTGGAATCTTTCACTTCGGTTCTCCAGAAACTGTACTCCATAGCCAGACGACAAGACTTGCCGCAGTCAAACCGACAAAGCGTTCATCAGGTCGGCATCTTTTATCTGAGTTACTCGAGAGGCGTTCTCGTCGCCGCAACCTCCATCCCGGAATCCAAGTCAAGACGTCATCAAGAATCTCGTGCGATAGCTCACTGTACAGGCCACGCTGAAGGAGATAGCAGTGCCTTCTCTCTTGCCTCTGATCATGTTGGCCATGAGAAATTTAACGTCTCTCACCAC
This sequence comes from Bryoerythrophyllum caledonicum, assembly GCA_963971425.1. Lineage (NCBI taxonomy): Eukaryota > Viridiplantae > Streptophyta > Bryopsida > Pottiales > Pottiaceae > Bryoerythrophyllum > Bryoerythrophyllum caledonicum. The sequence continues at coordinate 10,623,033 of OZ020521.1, read as the reverse complement.
GCGAATGTTCGACACTTCATGCAACAAGAAGCGGCTCCAAACTTGACAGATGGAGTCGTTCACTGTTGTTCCGGTAACTCTGCTAGTTTGGGAAGCCCTCGCTAGACGTGTTTGGAAGACTCAAAAATCTCATTCTGGCAACCATGAAATTGGCGAATAATGAATGTACATCTTCATACAGGAGTAGTCATATACGCAAGTTCCAGGTTCTAATGCTGCTACATCTCCACGACAGCTATGATTCATTACAATGACAATGGGAGCACTCAGATGGTTACACAGCAACTCTATTGAACCAGCTACAGAAGAAAGAACATTGGTCTTGAAGGACTAGCTACTCCAGCAGATGACGGAATTATAAGTGCTATGCATATTGCAAAATTTAACTCAATGAGTGTGCTTAACATTTGATGCACGCACATGCATCCGCACGCGATGGTTTCCGGCGATGCCGTCAGGTGGTGGGCCCCACCTGACGGAGCCCCCGAACCCGTATGGCCAGGGAGAATTGACCCCTTCGCTCGTCCTTACCCATGTGGGCCACAAGGTGGGGGGGCCAAACCTGGCCCATATTTTTGTTTTTGGATGGGGCCCTATATATAGCAAGGGAGGGTGCTCTGTGAAAAACAATGGACATAGGCCCCAAATTTGTCAAAAAAAATTCCAAAAAAAGCCTCTGGACCCCTCAAAAAAAGAGGGCCAGAAAACGACCCCATGCAATTAAGACGGAGCCCACCTCGGGTAAGGACGAGCGAGGGGGTCAATTCTCCCTGGCCGAACTCGCACATGGTCGAGTTACGGTTTCCGCCGCCAGCAGTTTTCTCCTTTTTTTCCAGCTGCAATTTCCCCCACCCCCTCGCCTTGTTTACCCGGCCAATGCCTCAGAATTATCTCACCAGCCAACATATGCAATAGTTCTATTGAATTTAGAACTCTATTTCTCTTGTCTTTTTCTCTTACCTGTTTTTCTTGCAGGGTTTAAGGAGGAGACTTGCAGCTGTTTATTCTTTTCGGGTTTTTAGTATGAATTTGGAACTCCATATGCAATTTATTCCATTTCTATTCTAATTGGTTTTTTGTGTTTATCTTTGAGTTTTGTTCATTGCTTCTTTCTCCCTTTTTGAACTTTTTTGGAAAGGTTGTGTCCTTGTAAGAATATGTAAGGTTCTGTCCTTGTTATGTCCTTGCAACATCAAGTTAACCTCTACAAGTCCAAGCCATTTTAGAGGAATCTCTATTTGGTTGATTAGAAACTACAAAGATGAACTTATTGAAAATGTAATTGTAGGATCTTATTTTGAACTTATAAGAGATGATGTCATGAAAATTTTATGAAGTTTGACATTACAGATTGAAAGATAATTGTGGTCAAAGTATACATTTTTAGACCCCGTAAGTACACTTGAGTTTTAAGGGGTTTATTAGCATGTGCACGTTCTTCAAAATGTCACCCCTCTTGGCCACTTGAAAGATAAGTATCCTAAGCCCCTCTTTTCCACATGAAAGAAAAGCACAAAAACCTAGGAAATGAACCAAACACGAACAGTAATTTCTTGGGTGTAATAACTAAGTCGTTGGATGAATTTTGGGAGGGATGGTAAAACGAAGGGCGGTGATGGGAAAATATTCTGCAGTTTTGCTGCCAAACATATTAACAGACTTCCACACTTACATGCGATGAGGCTCAGCATGTCAGGGCCAGAAAAGGTGATGAGGTTCCAAAACATGGAGGTCAAGTCCGGATCTCCTTATTCACCCTGGTCGAGCATGGGTCGGGCGCCAGGCTTGGGTGGGACCATTTTTTTGGCCCTGCTCGATTGAGGGTTCTAGAGGGTTTTTTGGGTTTTTTTTACAAAATTGGGGCCTGCAACCCCAAATTACCCTCGGTGGGCCCCATTTAGATCAAATAGGGCCCCCCTCCAACATAAAAATAGGGGCTAGTTTTGTCCCTACCCTCCCTACCCTTCCAAGCCTGAGGCTTGATGCAACGCTCGACCGGGGTATTTAGGCAAATCCGTAAAATCCCATAAATGACCTTTACTGGTATATGTGCGTCGACCAATTATGGGTATCAGAGTGTATGTTGCTTTCACTTAAATGCAGACATCATCAAAATCTTATGCCTCCAAAGTTAACAACTCTAGTAAATTAATAATTTAACAATCATAATTTAAGGGGAATTTGAGAATATAACAAATATAAATTCATAGTTGAATTGAGGCTCTAAGTGGTCCATTCCTTGATCCTAAGTTGTATTGAATGTTGAGATCAATCCCTCGCAGAATCTTTATCTCCTCTATGAAAAGTCTTGAAAATACATTCAATATCCCCATCAATCCAATTAGAAAGACATTCACTAAAACCAATACCATTGCTATCCAACACACAATGTCCATACTTATACATAAACAAAAAATTGAAAATATCCAACCCTTCCCAGAATTAAATGATATCCCCTAAAAACTCTAAGAAGAAAACACATTTAACCTTCGCACATCATCTCTTCAAATTTAACACTCTGGGCATCCATCTGGGGGACCAGAGTTCGTATTATTTGTATTTGCAAAGAAGAGAATTAACCCTTTAGAGGCTGAGAGGCCCAAACGTGGTCCTGGATGTGTTAAATCTCAATTTGCATGGTTAGGTTGGAATTAGGTTGTGAAATCTTAAGAACGGAGCTATGGTGATGAGAATTCCCTTTCTGGTTTTCAAGCTTGAATCTGTTGGTGAATATGTGATGTGTTGAAGGTTGAATTTGTGAGGAGAAAACTGTGTGCGCTGTGACGATGTGAATTCCTTTTCTGGTTTTCAAGCTGAATTTGTAGGTGAATATGCGATCATGTGTTGAAGGTTGGATTTGTGAAGAGAAAACTGTGAAGCGTGAGCTCAATGATTCCTTCTCTGCTTTTTGAGCTTCTTCTGTAGATGCATGTGTCGGATGAGGTGTTGTTTGTGGGCCTGTGAGGGATGGCGATCGGTGGTTTGATCCGCGGGTACAAGCGCTGGAACCCGGTGCACCCGACGTACGGCGCGTTCTGGGGCTTCGGCGTGGGCGTGGGCTGCGGCGTGGGGTGGGGGCCGGGCTTCGGGCCCGAGGTCGTGGGCTTCGTGGGCTCGGGCTGCGGCGTCGGCTTCAGCATGGGCGTCACGCTCGTGGGAGTGGGCATCGGCTTACCGGCCTCCGGTGTCACCTGCCTGCCTTGCAAGGGTCAGATTCCGTCTCATCAGTCTTCCAATCTCAATACCTCTCCTGGGTTGTTGTTGTTGATCGGGCGTGTTTTTTTTTTTGTATTTTTTTCTGCACTAATTTTGAGCACATTCTTGTTGCGTTATGGCGACAATTTGACGAGGGATGGTGGGGTGTTTGTGTTGGAGTTTTAGGGTTTATGAAGGTGGATTCTGCTTTCATTTTGGGTACATACATTTTGATGGGGGATATTGTGAGGTGCATCGGTTCTAATTCAGTATGTTGGCTTCCGAGGACTGGGTTTCTATTGATGCTGGGGTCTTTGTGTTGGAGGTTTAGGGTTTAGGGTTTACAAATGTGGATTCTGGTTACATTTTTGTTACATTTGAGGAGGGATCGTGTACATAGGGTTGAATTTAGGATCCACAGGTATTAATTATGAGATTTTATGATGCTGGGATGTTTGTGTTGGAGTCTTAGGGTTTAGGGTTTATGAACGTGCATATTGGGGAGCAGATCATATGTGGGTAGATGAGGAAACAATCAACCGGTACCATGTTTACGCATGTGGTCTTCGTCTCTGTTTAAAGTTGTAGGATCCACAGGTGTGATTCAAACCTGACATTCCTTGTGCTGCAGTTGTGACAGGAGCCGGGCAACGAGTTAGCCAGATGACTACACTGGTACTCCCCATCGTATCCACCTTGGCTGCTCAAACCTGGCAATCCATGGGCACCCAGATCTCGCAGCTCAGATCGAAGCACCAGAACACGGAAGAGAAATCTCCCATCGCTCCTCCAAATGACGGCCTCTCTCAAGTCAGATTCTCCACCTCCAGCTCGGTAGCTCTCTCTCCTCAACAAGACTGTAGTGCACATGGCTAGGAGTGTGATCCTCTGGAAACCGGGGAAGCGCTTGTGCCCACAATCCAAGTCTGTGGTAAGTATTGTTTATGTTCTTCCGTGTTCATCTCAACAATAGTGTCATCTTATGAATCATGACTTAACACAATCTTTTGATGATGAAGTTACCTGAAATGTGAGGCAAAGACACCGTGAGGTTTGACCTCTTTTCTCATCTGAAGGCAGCCTTAAATAGCTCTATTCATAACCCTCTCAAAAGAGGAAAATGCTGCTAACAACATGACCTCTCCTTCCCTCTCAAACTTGAGTTGAGAGACCACCAAACTCTTCCCCACCTAATAGCTATTAAAAGTGAACAAAAGGTTCTGCAAGAGGGGTATCTTCTTGAAACTACGGCTAATTTCACAAACATCTCAGTTTTGATCATATTATTAATCATTATTTTGGGACGTGCAGGTGTCAAGAGGCCTGGAGAAGCGCTCGAAGGTCTGTAAACTACGAACAACCCTTGTAACACCAACTGTACAACATCAAAAATTTATGAAAAACATATTCCAGCCCTTGAGATTTATTTCAGGTGTTTGTGTGCAGTGTTCTCGGTTTGTTTTGCTATCTGTTGTCTTTCGACGCAGAAGTGCGCTTACATGATATCTGTTCCCTTCTCCACTTCTAGTATCTATATCCTTTTACTCTTTTCTTCACTACTTCTCGTACTTGTGTCCTAATAGACTGGTTGTTGAGGCACCATGCACCAGGGGCACGTCTGGCACCTGTGGATGTAGGTGTTCCAGTCCTGCTTGTTTGCAGGCATCTTGCAAGCCTTGCACATGACGCGCTCCGGGGATGCCACTGGGTACCCGGTCACGAAACACATCTCGCTCTCCATCTGGAATGTTCCCACCACCTTGTTAACTAATGCTGCTGTTTCTCTAGCAAGTACTATGTTGCAGGGAGAGTACCTTGCATTTGAAGCAGATCAGGCTTGCGACGTAGATGTTGGATTCACAACCTTCACAGGGCCGTGTGGGCAGTCCGCGCTGAATCTGCTACGGAAGAAACAGGTCATTTGTTAATAAAACTCAGATTAAGGTCATTGGTGCTTTTATTGTGGTTTATAATGCTGCTATTTGTTAAGACTTCTATTTGACTGCCCACACATCAAATGATATCCCTCCTTCGCTTTATAAAACTACTCTTTTCTCACTCTTAATAGCCATTTCCTCACTCTTTCCTCTCTTTCCTCTTCCTCTTTGAGGTGAGTGCAGATCGATTGAGACCCTATTTACGCTGATCTTAATGGGGTCAAAACTCATGGTAAGTTTGCCAAAGTTAGACATGAGAACCAACCTGTTGGTCCATGCTTAATTGTATGACCCAGTCACGAACTTCCTCTCTCTTCTCGTCTGCAAAACCATCAGATCTATCAGTGAAATCTGCAAACGAAAGAGCTTGAGAAAGGTCATACCTTCCAAGAAATGGCTTTCTGGAACAGGAAAATCTTCTGGAATGTCACTGGTCTCGAAGTTCACATTGTCAATCGTCGAGGCATCCTGATCATCAATCGCTTCAACTATGTCCAAGTACCGGTTCAGGTACACAAAAGCCATGTTTTGCCACCCTGCCTAGAATTCATCTCATTAAAAGATCAATTCATTAGTTTAGCAGCTTTCATTTCAGCAGTTAATGTGCAAATTACAGCATATATTCATTTTAGAGAGGGCTTCCTAAACTGCCAATGACTTCATTGATGGATTTTTTCCGAACATGTTGACTGGTGTTCCAGGGCTTAGGATCTTAGAACACCTGTTTGCATGCCATGCCGGCCTCATAGAATGCTTTATCTGCAGGAATTGTTCCGATGTACCGAAGTAGTGAAATACTCAGCTTCGCTTGCATCTCTTGCAAATTCTGCACACTCCACTAATGCTAGTATCTGTTGGCTTGCAGGTTTTCCAAGTTAAAATTCTTCAAAGAAACCCTTCTCATGGTGAGCAATTCACCCATTGGTTTCTACTTCATAAAACCATAGAAATGAGTAAAATGACCTGGTTGATTGACATGTAACGTAGCGTGATGAAGTTCACGATGATCAACAATCTTTTCAGCTCCGTCAAAACTGCAGCCAATGCAAAAAAAAACTCCATAAAACACCAAATCATTCGGGGATTAATGACGTTCCAATAATGTACTCTTTTACCATAAATCATCAGTTACAGGTAAATTAATGCATTCGTAGTTATCTTTTAACTAACAAGAGTAAATCCATTAGTTGCTACCCTTTAAATTATATTCGATAGTAGTTATCCTGTAAACATGAGATGGGAAGGTTGAGCACCCAATTTTTGTGAGAGGTTGAGGCCATCAGATGAGGGAATGATGAAGGGATGGATACATAAAAAGATAACGCTACTGGCTACAGTTGATATTATAAAGTTTTCACATTTCAATATAGATAACTAAAATCTTGGAAAACAATATGAAATTTGGGTTTCAAAAGTCCGAGAATAGAGCAGGTAATGTAAATTATGAAGTACCTTCAGGGGGGCACAAGTCTTTGTTCAAGGTGAGCGTGCTAACGAGCTGATAAAGGATCTCCCGCAGCTTCTACAAGACATGAGATGATTCGGAAGCAGGTTAGCAGACAAGAACGTGCCACCATTTCCACATTACTAACTTTTTGGTTTGGAAGAAAACTTCTGGATTATTTGCCTGCATGGTGAGGTGGATGTGCTCAGGAGCCATTGTCTCGACGCGAGCGGATAGTATCTGGCGCGCAGCAAAACTGCAAAGCTCGAAAGCAGGTGCGTACAACGGCACTCCATGTTGCGAGAGAACAGCGATTGCCTCATCACACTGTAATTAGAGGAGACAGATTAATGATTAGCCTGTAATCAAGGTTTAGGATCGTTATATTGGCCAGTTATCCCAGAACAGTTTGGGTTGCTGTTTTACCTTGTCATTTTGCACGCATTCTCTTGCATGACGAATGGAGTAATTCTTCTCTTCATCAGGTCCCAACAAAGACGCTAGCTCATGCACCTGCAGTTGTGCCATTGTATATGAATAAACAGTCATGCACACGTAGATTAATCCTCGATCGCTGCCGTTACCTTAAGCCAGTCACACTGTTGGACGAAGAGCTCCAGAGCTTCTGGAACATGACCCAGTTTGACAAGCTCCGTCGCGTCTCCTTTCTCCACAAGATGCTCCTTGTACAGATCATCCACATCCTGATCAAATGCCGATGTTCAGTATTTTGTGATGAGATTACGACACCGAATATCCGTGTTTCGAGGACTGCCACTAAGTCCATTCCTGCTATCAAGAAAGAAACAACTTCGTCGTTTCCTAACTCCTGTCAACGTTGAATATTGCACCTGCTGTAGAGGTGGACCAGAGGAAGTCGCAACTGTTCTCGCTTTCTCCCACAAACCCGCTTGCATGTACATGCTTGCGGCCTGCAATCAATAGAAAACAATGAAGTTTAGAGGCCATGATTTGGTACTGGATGAGATCTGAAGCTCCAGGCTTTACTTCTTTCATGGCGTTGATGTCTTCGTAGAGCTCTCCGGCAGCTTCGAAGCGCTCTACCTCCACGAAGCGTCCAGCCACTGTGTTGACAACTTCCAGGAGTCGCTTCTCCACGTGCTCTTTCGCCAAACTGATGGCCAGCCCCCAGACCTAGTGCCAAAATCCCAGACCACATGTAGCGCTAGTACAAACTACAATGAAGACGAACCCGCAGCTGAAATCAGTGCTGGAGCTGATGATTTTTTTTTTACTGCAACTGTTTGCGATCTAGGAGGTGTGTAATATACGCCTCCGGCAGTATAATCACGGACACAACTACTAAGACACGGACCTCTACCTGCTGGAGCTTGTCGAAATCTGCAAGCACGGAGGAGTCGAGCTGCAGGTACAGATCGATGGCCTCGGAATGGTTCTGGCTAAGTTCCAGCGCCCGCCCACGCGCCAGAAGACACTCCACGGAATCTTCCCCTCCATTCTGACTGCAAATAGAGACTTTCAATTTGTATCATTTGGAGACTGACCGATTGCGACGTAAGACCATTCTAGTTGTTACCAATGCCATCGAATGTAGTGAAACTCTACCTTCTAATTGGGTCCATCAAGCATCATAAACTCTTTGTGTGCGTACCTCTGCATGTACTCAGCGAGGTCGCAGTGAAGATCAGGCACTTTGGAAGGCAGGAAATACTCCGCCACTCGAAGCGCGTCTCCCCACTGCATCTTGTCGCGGTACATCATGATCGCCAGGTCCGGCCTCTTCGCCTGCTCACAGACCCTCATTCTCAATCCCGAATCCAACAGAGGTAGCCAGTGGAACTAGATTGGAAGTTCATGCCCTCAGGTGCAGGCTGTTACCTTAATCAGCAGCGCTTCCGCCTGGTAAAACTCTTTCTTCTTCATCATATTCTGCGCTTGGGCAACCTATATATATCGCAACACAGCAAGCTGATCAGCAGCCTCGGAATTCTAACCATTCCACTGCAATCATCGAAAGAAGAACTGGATGATCTCTTTCGATGATGGTTACTAGATTGTTTTGACGATGGTACCAAGATGTCGGGCATGGCGGCGGGGTCGCAGAGGTCGGCGACTCGCAGCGCGGCGGCCCAGTCCTCCTGATGCAGGTACATGTCGATGGCCTCGCGCGGCTTGCCCACCTTGATGAACGCGTCCTCGGCGTCGCGGAACTGCCCTTCGTCCTCCAGACACATCGCGTACTTCAGCTGCACCTGCATTCATACGGTACACTGGACTTATACATACTTTATACCGCGGTCAGTGTACGTATGTTAGTCGTATCTGCCCGAAGGGAGTTGACCGGTTCTGGTCTGTAATATTGTCACATGTGTTCCACTTGCCAAGTGGATGAATAAGGTAGGGCAACCCAAAACCGACTGGCGACCCAATATGGCTCTCTTCTATACCTTTCCTAGATTCTAAGGAGTAAATGTAGCATGTCTTTACATGACTTGTGCATTGGTCATTGAACTCATCGTCTCCTCCCTGGAATTTTGAAGGGTATAGGAAGGAGCATATTGGGTTGCCGGTTAGTTTTGGATTGTCCTATCCAAGTGATAAGGTAGTATTGCATGTTTAATTAAATGATGCATAGATTATGTGGTAGCCGTTAGAGTTAGGCACAAATACCAAGAGTTTGGACCTCTTTTTTATTTCAGTTAATTAAAATTAGCTCTAAGTAGTTGTAGATTTCTATAATAAGCTCAAACAAAATAAAGGTGGCTAAGATTCTTGGTACAATGTGACATCCTTTTCTTCTTCATTCTTATAGGTAGCTAAATCTATTTCTAACATGTGTTTAGATATCAACAATTTTTTCTATTTAACATGAATTTTGATTGAGAAACCACCAATTTTCTTTCAATAATCTAAGAGTGATGAAGAATGAGATGTGAGTATGTAAAAGAGAGGGGGTATCATTTTTAAAACTTTGGGTAGCTTTACAAAATTATCTCCAATGTTTTGAAGATTATAAATTTGAGCTCCCTGGATGGAGTTCACTTGGTAGTGCTCATTTGCTGCGCTGGGATTCCCATTGAAAGAATCTCAGAGCGTGTCCTTTTTTTAAAAAATCTGATCAAATATGTCTACCTATAAATAATTCTAAGAGTCGTTAATAATACACTAGGCCTGGAGTTTCAGAGGATTCACCCCTAAATGACCAAACTAAAATGGAAATGTTCAATTTAAAACTCAAAACTCAATGTTGAATTTTTAAAACGATTGAAATATTTGAATAACCTAACATATGTAATTTATAATAAGATATTTGTTCTTCTGTAGATTGAGATGAATTTTTTTTGGTTGACGACAAATAAAGCATGAAACCCTTTTTTGCATGGTTTTCTGGGCATTTAGGTTTAATGCATCAATTGAATGTCGGTTTAACCTGTGCCCAAAATAACAAAAACGAAAACAAAAAAAACTTTCATGCATCTGATTTTTAATATATAAACCAAATATTATAATTATGGTGATAATTTTTCAGTGAACCTTAATGAGCTGAGCCTTGTAATCTGAATTTGAACTGGCCATGGAATTTGCCCAAAAAATATGGTATGAGATTGTATTATTGGTGACTCAGCGGGTAGAGTTGAAACCAAAACAAGCAAATTCCTTATGTTCCAATGCACATTAGAGTTTTTCTGAAAGTGCACCCCGAAGAGGAAAGCCAGTAGGAATATGGTGCCAGACAGGGCGAAACTTTTTTATGCACGAGAATAGACTACCAAAATTTCATACTTCCTTTTTCTGCACCAATGATATGCACGGCAATCAATGCTCTTGGGTCCTACCCCTTGCAAGCTAAAGCTCCCCCGTAGTACCCCAAGTTCCCAAAAGATTGACAGGTGGTTCCCCCACACCTTTTCCAAGCCAAGTCACCATGTGCATGTGGTCCCAGTTACTAACATAAGCCCTAAGATTTGTGGCAAAAGATCCTTTACTTTCAGGAAAACTCTATTGATTTCCCATTTCCAAGAAATGCTCTAGAGATGATAAACTCAGACTTTATGATATGAGGTTGATTAGACCACATTTTCACTTCTCATTAAATTTACATACCTTATGAACATGTAAGAAATTAATGTCTATGATTCCTTCCCACCACTTCAAGCACAGTTCCCAAGATTTGGCTTGAATTCATCAAATATTAATTTAATTTATTAATTTTATATACTACTTCGAAATGCTGTGACGTAATCCTGGAATGTGAACGTCAGTCCAAGTGGATAGTCTTTATTTTTCATTTTGTTTTACTCACTTTGTCACTCAACTTATACATGGAGGTGTAACTTTAAGATTCTCCTTTTCAGGATTTTTGAACGTACTGTATGACAAAAAAATTTCTAAAACAACTTGTAAACAATTTCGTATTTAACCCTTTTAGGCCAATGAGCTTTTTTGGCCTGTGAGAATCTACAAGTGTTCTAGACCATGTAGCATGATATCTATGCACTGGGTACATTTTAGCACAAAAATCTACGAACTCACTTCACGGAAATCACTGTAGCTCATTGATGCTTGCACCGATTGTCGTGGAGATGGTCTCAATAGGTGTCCATCGTCCTCCACCTCTAAGTCAAGGTCTACCTTTTCCTTTAAGGTGACCTACAGCGCTCGCTAGAAAGGTTCTTGTGCCAAAACGATCCATGTATGGTCATTTGGCCTTAACGAGTTAAAGCTTAAAACCAAAAGATCTTTATGTTTCTATAAACAGACTTGACGCCTACAAATTATCCTAGTAACAATATGATGGTTGCTTACGAAGTGGTTCATATGGCTTTAACCTTGCAAGGCCAATGAGGTATTCTTGCTAGAGAGAATCTACGGTAGTTCTAGATCACGCATAAGAGTACCTACGCATTGAGTACATTTCAGCATAAAAATCTACAATTCCACTTCACAAAAATCATTGTAAGGTGTTGATGCTTGTACTAATTGTCGTGGCAATGGTCTCAATCGATGCCCATCTTTTTCCACATCTTTTTCATAGTATAAGTCTTTCATGGAGGTGGCTTGTAGCAGTTGCTATTGAGGTTATCCTACCCAAACGACCCAAAATGGGTTGCTCGGCCTTAAAGGGTTAAGGGATTATAAAGGTTTCAAATAATTTCAATGTTTTTATCAACTTTCACTAGAGAGCTCTATGCACAAATAAAACTCAGCTGGAATCCAAATATTAGGCCATGCAAAGGAAAAAAAAAAAATTGAGATATTAGAATTTATCTGAAAGTCCATCTTGAAGACAAAAGAAATGAGAAATGTAGGGTAAGATACAAATATTGAAAGAAAGAGAGCATGAGGAATTTCATGCTCTCGTTCCTTGCACCAATGAAATGTGTGGCAATTAATGGTTTTGGGCCCTACCCAATACAAGCTAAAGTTCTGACATGGTACTCTAAGTTCTCAAAGAGATGACAAATAGTTCTTCCACATCTTTTTTAAGCCAAATCACCATGTCTATGTGGTCCAATTACTAACATAAGACCATAAAGTAGGAGGTGACATACATGGTGACCCCTTTCACTTTCAAGAAAAATCTATTTCGCTCATCTCTCCCATGAGTAACATCCAAATATGGCATGAGTGGATGGAGGTGGTAAAAACTTAGTAAAGTTCAAAAGTGAATACTCAGTTTATCAAAGGGCTTGGTAACTTCAGTCCGATTGCACCCTCCATCCACCTATACTATTGAAAGGCACAACCGTCTTCCTACTTTAGAGCCGCGGTGAAATTAATTCTCAAGCGGGAGATGAGGCCTTAGGTTGACATGGAGGCCATAGCACTACACTAAAATTTATGTTTATGTAATGGTACTATATAATTTGAGAGAGCTATGAATTTTTACTTTTATTTTGAGTAGAGTGAAAACGTCAATGTTGATTATAACTTGGTTGAGATTACGAGTAGCTGAAATTATAAATTAATATCATTATAACTTATCAAAGATATAACTTATGGGAGAGATGAGTGTAAAATCTAAAGTTCCTAGAGGCATTATAACTTATTAGAGGTATAACCCATAGAAGGAATGAGTGTAACTTATACCAATAAGTTAAATACCCAATAATTGATGAGTTGGAAATGATCCAAAAGGTGATGATAATTCCAAACAATTTATGACATTTTATCACATATCAAATGAATATGTGATATGCAAAAACCAAAATACTCTCATCCCTCCCATAAGTTATACCTCTACTATGTTATAATGCCACTTATGGTCAGTAATGGTCATTACAATTTATTGATGAATATTTTTACTGACATTTACAAGTCATTTACTACCCATGACACTAAACATCAAAATCAGTGTAGTGTTGCCATGTAACTAGTGCTGACGTGTCTGAGAATTAAAGCACATAATTGGTAGATGATGTTGTTGTTTTATGTTTTTGAGACCAATCAATTACTATATCACTACATCACTCAACACTGCTACTATTCCTTCACATGTCACTATTCAATAACAACAAAATCACTATTTAATTACAATAGTGCCATAATCCTCACATGAGCTGCCATCTTCCTTTCAAGACTGTTTTAAATGGTTTTTAAACACTTTTTGAGCTTTTCAACCATCCAAATTGCCTGTGAACAGGGTACGAGAGGACCAACTCAAGTCGGCCTTGTCATATGACATTTTCACATGCCACCTGACGTAGCCCTTGATGCTAGGCCCATTTCAAGAAATGACAGTAGGTGGATGGAGACGAAATTGTACTGAAAGTTACCAAGTCCTCTACTAAAGCCACCACTAACTTTTGACCTCGACTAAGTTCTTACCACCTCCATCCACCGGCGCTAGATTTATGGGAGGGATGAGTGTATGCCACGCCAACAAAGCCAAGTGAAATCCTTCACGTGAACTCGCCCAGAACCAAATGGTATTTCCCTACTATGTCATAATTCTTTATTACTGAAAATGAAGAAACCATGTATTCCACTCAACCAAAGCACTGTGCACCTCGTTATTTTCTCCATAAAAAGAGCTGTTTGTCCTATTGTATTTTGAACTTCACCCTCAAGTGACCAGAAGATACCATCTAGAAAAGCCAGAGCTGGCACATGCCATCCAACTTGGCATGCTCGGCGCTTTCGCCGTGTCTCCTCATGTTTTCAATAGGATTTTTAAAAAAAAAAAATTTACACAAAGAAAGAAGACCTTTACTGCAGAGAAAAGGGGAGAACTTTTCAATAGGATTTCACAAGTAACTTAGTAGGTATTGACAAAGTCAAGGGGATGGACACCCATAACCGGCCATGAAAGTACTATCTTCTAGATTTTACAACTGGAAATTTGGCTGCACATTCTAGGGAGAAATGGAGGGAGCCCACTGGAGGGGCTGACACGTGGGCGCCCATTTCCGGGGTTTGTGTATTTTTAGGTTTACCTCCAAATCATGTCCAGGACCAAGTTGTGAGGTGCCTATAACCGTGGTCTTTGCTTTACCAGATTTTTATGGAAGGGAAATGGGCTTAATTCCTGAAGAGATGTTCGAAGGGAGCCTGGAACCGTGATGCTGCCTAATATTTGAGTATTTTGGGATTCACCACATTCTTACATGAATTGAGAAAGACATAGAACCAAACACCCCGAAATCACAAAGTTTTAGGAAGGAGGACATGTACGTCCACGCTAAATAACATAGATCTTCATTCATCTTAGAGCATCTCCACCCATAGAGCCCCTCGTCGCGGTGTGGAGGTGGGGGTGGGGGTAAATATAGCGCGGTGTAGATAGGGTCCGGCATGTGTCCCACCGCTTACCCGCCAATGGCTGCTTTCATCAACCTTTGCACTCATAAGAGTGTCGAGAACTCGTGAAAAATCTATTCCCCATTTGTGTATGCCCGCACCGGAAGTTTCATTGCCGAGCGTGAAATACCGTTGGTTGGCCCCTGACAATGGAATGGGCGGAGTTTTGCTTTACCGGCCGAAGGCATCGCTACCCTACCTAGCCCACTTCTCACCTTGTCCGTTGGGTTTGCGGACATGTGGGGATGCTCTAACCACATTATAAGGTAAAGGCACCCAATTTTGATCGGCCACCCAATTCCTATCAGTAGAGTATACATGGCATGATGCATGAAAATGGGAAATGCATGAAATGGTGCATGAAGTGACCCCAAACCGAGAACTTAAAATCTGAAAATAACAATCATTATTGGCATTGGGTCATGAGGTGTGCAATTTTGGGATGCTCCCCCTCAATTGAGCTCTCATTGGTGACCTTGCCTCGAAAGCCGAACAAGGCCGATCGGCATTGGATACCCTCCATGAGTTGATTATCCATGGCATGTCTTCTCTCTTTTACTCACTCTCACTTATTGGCATTGGGTGAAGGAGGGCACCAAATCTCACCTACTCTAGAGTTTGATTATGGGCTCCGGTGGTTTTTGGGCTTTCAAATTCTATATCAATTTCAAATCTTTGTGATTCAATTTGAATTTTTTTTATCGAGTTTCATTCCTAATTCCGCATCTTTCTACATAAATGTTTTTTACATACAATGTCATTTGAGTCCCCAACTCGCTTAAGTGATCGGAATTGGGTGCCTCTACCTTAGGGTTGCGTCACACTTGGTGGCCAAGTCGAGTGGCTATCGATTTCCACCAATGAGATTACTAAAATGGCCAAAGTCCGGACTTTGGGCCTACACACTTGTGCCCAAACTCCAAAGGCCGTCGTCCTATATGGCAACACTTTTGAGTTGTTTTGAAGCCAAAGTGACAGCCTCTCAAGCAAAACCTGGGTCGCCCATTGTAGCAGATCCAAACTACAATCGAGAGTCCGTCGATTATTTTTATAAAATAATCAAAAACTGACAAGATCTAGACCGCTAGATGAAAGAGGCCGAATTTTTTTGCTGATTTTTTGGCTGATTTCTTTTGGCGTAATGATATCGGATTTGGACTTTGGACTTTGGACTTGGCCTTTGGAGCTTCACACCATGACCGGCCAAACCTTCAATCTATATTATTTAATGTATTTTTTTGGCAAAAAAGATTGGCCTCTCGCCATAGTTTGGCCACTCATTTTGACGGATGGTCACTCGACTTGGGCATAGTGTGAAGCGGCCCTTAATATGCCAAGGGCAAATTGACCTCCTCGTTGGGAGTTACCCGAGGTGGCCACGAGGTGGTGGGGCCAAACTTGGCCACTATTTTGCATTTGGATGGGGCCCTAATTATAGCAAGGGAAAGTCCTAATGGATAAACAATAGCCATGGGCCCCAATTCGTCAAAAAAAATCCAAAAAAGCCTCTGGACCCCCCAAAATAAGAGGGAAATTTAAATAGGGCCCACCTCGAGTAACTCCCAACGAGGGGGTCAATTCGCCGTGGGCCCCTTAATACACGTCTGCTTGGTGTAGGAGTTGGTTGAGGGTTTGTTGGTTGTATTCGGTCATTCCAGAAAGTGACGGTTTTAGGTGTAGGTTCTAGGCTTCAGGTACCACCAAAAGCTTAAGTTAATCACTTGCCCAACTGATCCTACTTTTAGGGGGTCCTTTTGCCGTTGACTTGTAACCGGGGCCACTCCCATTTGGTTGAGTCAGTGGAATTTATCATTAGTGAATTGAAACCTGGGCCCACTCCCGATGGCTTTGCCAACAGGTTTGCAGCTGGAATACCTTATGCACCAGCTTGTCCGGAGTTTTGTGCTTTTCCAATGTTCCAAATATGGTTGGATTTACTTCATTTAGGGTGAATACAAATACTAGCATACACGTTCCCTCAGCCACAACACGACGCAGCCATAAAATCTTAACCGACTACAAATTTGGAGGTAGAAACATGCCCACTTTTATAGCCATACTCTTGTTAGTTGTGAATATTAAAGGTTTTAGAGATCATAGGGTCCCTTGTGTAGATTTGTGCACTTCCAATGAATGTGGTGAGAATGTGTACCAACGACCTGCAACGATTTTTGTGAAGTGGAATTGCAATGAAATGTATCTTCTATGTAGGTGATGTTCAACATGTTTTATTACACTCGTAGAATCTTTTAAGCCCCTTGAACTCATAGGCCTTAATCCTTTAAGGACGACATGCCTATGTGTGGTTATTCTTGAAGTAATAAATATATATCATATAATATGTTAGTTCATTGCAACATGATTCCCTTTTGATGATTCAACCTGATGCGTACATCTAAGCGCTTTCATCAGACATGGTGAGAATGTCTAACGAACGAACTACATTGATTTCCGTGAAATACGGTCACGATGAAATATACCCTCTCTGTAGATGATGATTTTACACTTGTAGATTTCCGAGACCTCATGAGCTCATAGGCTTTACCCTTGTACGGTCAACTGACCATTCTTTGGGTAGTTTCTGGCACGTGTATCCCTGAAGTAAGTGCTACAAGCCACCTCCGAAGCAAATTTGAAGAAAATTGAGAGTTGGAGCAGGACGGGCATCTATCAGGACTAACGCCACCAAAAATCAATACAAGCATTGGCGAGCTAGAGTGATTTCCATGAAGTGAGATCGCAATGAAATGTGTAGATGATGTTTCGCATGATCTATGACTCTCGTGGATTCTCTAAAGCCTTGAGAGCTCCATGGGGTTAAAAGAGAAATAAACTCAGGTGGTGCCACCACTGGCCAAGTAGGCCCATAGGCCCCGGAACCTATCACTCCCAAAAACGCTCATTATTGCTGCCAAGGAACAAGGTCCTCACGGTGAGGGCCAAGCTCCACCAAGATCAAGTTCCATCTCCGCGTGCCGCTACCACCATCTCACCACCGGAACTCGCTCCGCGACCTCTGACGCCACTACCCCCTCGTCGATCCATCAGCCGGCACGCATCTAGAAACTCACCCTCACTGTCGGCGCGGCAAGTCGGCCACGCGTGGTGAACAAGTATACCAGTGAGCTGGTCGAGAGAAGGCAGACATTCAGAGCACATGTGAATCGTAAAACCAGTGACTGCGCTCGATCATCTCAGTTTGTGTCTAGGAGACGTGGAGGAGATCAGGGGATACGTGTGAAGGTGGTGATGACGCTAGTGACGTGAGAGGAAGTGTGTGTGTGGTGTGTGGGGAAGTGGGTGGGATTCTTTGGAGTTGCGGTGAGGTTGAGTTTTCGGGGAGCGATGTCGGGTCATGTGCCCAAGTTTGGAGGGAACGGAGGGAATTTCACGGAGGTGTTTACGCTGGCGCGCACGGGAGCTGGGAAGGGGGGCTCAGGCTCGGGCTCGGGTTCAGGCGGCGCGGCCGCCGCCGCCTACTCGGCGGCAGAGGACTCCGCGGCTGCTCCGCGGAGTGGGCGCAGCGCGCACGGGCCGCGGCGTGTCGCGGGCGCTGGTGAGCGCGACGTGCCGGAGCCGCCGCGGCGAGCTGGCAGCAGCGAGGAGAGCCGGGCCGCGCGCACTGGCGGGCGCGCTACTGGTGGTGGCTCCGGGACGCGGAGGGCGCCCCGGAATGTGAACGAGGAGCACGCGGGTGCTAGCCACCTTCCCAAGTTCGGGGACTGGAACACTAGCGACGCGGGCGACGCGAATTATACCGTCATGTTCAGCGCGGCCAGCAGGGAGCGCCAGGGGGGGTCCGCGGCGGAGCTGGGGAATAACAACTCGTCGGGTGGGCAAGGGAGCGGCCACGTGGGCCGGAACTCTAACAGGAAGCCGAAGCCCAGCCCCTCGTGGTGGTGCTTCAGCTAGACGCCATAGCCGGGAGCTTTCTTTGCGAAATCCAACTTCACTTCCGGAGGACCATTTCTTCGGGAGCCTACGTCCTGTTAGCTGTGAAATCCAATCTTCTGTCACCTTCGCAGGAGATTACTGATCTCTTTTCTTTGCAGGGTAGATCGTGATTTGGGATCCGCACGAATTCTAGCGTTGAGCCTACTCTGACTCGGAAGCTTTTTTTTTAGTTCTGTAACAGGTCCATCTCGGAAGCGTGTGTAGATGTTTTAGAGGTCCATCTTATTGCTTTTCCCCTGGGCTACGTCCCGGTGTGAAATCTACTTCACTTTCGCAAGAATCTTGAGCAAAAGTGTGGAGAGCGGTGATGTTTTCTTCGTGGCGTAGATTCTCATGCGAATTTTACCGTCACTTTTACTGCCACTCGGAAGAGTTTTTAGTGGCTTTTCAAGGGACTTTTCTCGTCAGTCTAGTTTGCGGTAGATGTAGATCTACTTAAAGATTTGTGAATGTGCGGTTGGGCCATAGCGCACAATTGATCATGTGTAGGATTGAAAGATCAATACCATTAAGCCATGTATTGTGCGCTGCATGATTTTGACCAAGTATGCAAGGAGCGTTCATTGCATACTCTGTGTGTTATTCTGACATTCTTTTAAAAATTGGTTGACACAAATTGAGCAATCAATACAATTGCAGGGGTTTTCTTGCATTTGGAAACCATAGGGATGATGGAGCTCAATTCACCATTGATTGGCCCTCTTTAACCATGAAAATGTAGTTGTCATATGAAAACTGTTACAGTGATGAATTGATTTCCATGATGGTTTCCAAGTGCAAAAGATGATCTGTGACCCTCTCAGATTGCTTTATCTTCTGTGAAGAAAGAAACGCTTACCTCGGGGAGTTTGTGCTTCAAGGAGGCCCGGCAGAGGTCGAAGGCGTGCTCAAACGCGCCTGCTTCCATGGCGTATTCGATCGCTTGTTCCACCAAGCCCAGCTTCACCAGCAGCTGTGCGCCAGCGTCTCCTCCTAGCGACACAGCCCATGCGTATGCGACCTGGAAAACAACACACTATCAATCAATTTGCAATGTAATGTTTCATGGGGTCAGCGAAGGAGGATTTATACCTGTTTGCAGCCTGTGACGCCGCCGAAGAGCTTGGCCACGCGCATGGCGTCCTCCCATAACCCATTCGTAGTGTACATCTACATGTGCCACTCCAAAAACAGGAATAAAGTTTTAAATTATACAAATATTGTCATATTGGTTAGATGGGCCAATCCCTGTCCCTTTGGCCGTTAAACATAGTTTGACTCATGGATTTTTCTCATGAACACTAGCTAGAGGAAAGGCCAGGACAGCACAATGGAGATCACCTTCACAGTGCTCTTCCAGTCTTGCGCACCCAGATAATGTGTCTCAGCTTCTCTCAACGACCCTGTCCGTCCCCAAATGTAACATGAAATCTCAACTGTGAAGAATTGCTTTAGTTGAGGAGAAGTTATTAGGTGGCTTGCCCTCATTTTCAAGCTGTTGCGCAAGGTTGAGGTGAGTCTCTGTAAGAGCATCCTGCAAGAAGCAACAAAGGGGGAAGCAAAGTGAGTCTTAGATCTGGATCATGTTGGAAAAAACTACGATGGCCTGAATTGTTCGGAAACAAAGTTTTAGGATTGTTTTAGACGTGATTTTGTACTAGAATTCCAGGGATAGAAACGTGACCCGGCGGTACTTGGAGACGAGTTGAATAACATGGTCGAACTGGCGCGCTTTGGTGTACATGTTGATGACGAGGTCGTGCTCCTGCGCTTCGATGTACAGCTTCTCCGCGTCCTTGTAGTGCGCCGTGGCCTCCAGCTCGCGCGCCCTCTGCACGTACAGAAACGCTGCTTCCGCCTCCGACAAGTGATTCGCGGCCACCTGAAGTTACACGTTACGTGAAGCTAGCTACCTCATCAGCTGGAAAATCACGAAAGAGATAGAAAAGAATCCAGACAATGTCATACCTTGTGCACCGCTTCCCACTTGTTGGCGCGAATGTACATCTCCACCGCCTCGCTCGCCAGCTTCGCCCGGATGAAAAACTTCTCCGCCTCCGCGTACTGCTTCGCTGTCTCGAAGTGACGCGCCAGTCGCTTGCAATACGGCAACGCACTCTGCACTAGCAAACACAGTAGGAGATGAAGAATTAGTAGATGACGAAGAGGAATCATGAGATGACTGGCGAGAAAAAAGAAGTTCTGCTTATAAAAATTCCCATGTCGACCTTGATATCCTGCGAGTCGACGATCTGCGCAGCCTTGGACCACTGCCGCGACGCGATGGCGGCCTCGATGGCCTTGTTGCTGCACCCGGCTTCCATGAAGTGGTTGATGGCCGCGTCGACCTGCAGCCAGTCACCTCGAGTGCGCGTTCAGTGATGTCATGAGTCAGTGATCTGGTTATCCGGGTTCGTAATGTGGTACTACCTGGCTGTGGGAGACGAGCCAGTCGCCCCACTCCTCTTCTAGCGCGGGCACCTCGGCGGGGAAGACGCGGCGCGTGAGGTCGATGGCGCGGCGGAAGGCGTGGCCCCGCTTGTACGCCTCCTTGGCTCTCTCGTACTTCCCCAACCTCTCCAGAAAGTCACCCGCCTACAAAGTAACCATGGAAATAGAGGCTGTCAAGGTCTATGGAAGACGAAGAAGAAGAACTCCGGTCACTAGGCCGGCGTGAATAGAGTGTCTATCCGTTCCACCACTAAAACCGACAAGTTAAGGAATGTGCATATATGGAGAGAGGAGATAATTATACTTTTATTTTTCACTGATAGCCAATAGAATTACAATTCCAACCCAAGTGATTTCATATCTTTTCAATGAAAACTGAATTAGTTATGACTTTTCAAAATGTGCAGCCATGTTTAGTGGGTGGCTAGCAGTAGGTACCCCCCGTAACCAACGACCAAAAGTAAGGGTCTTGACTAATAGCAAACCTCCATTTGGAGGTGAGTCGGTGGTAATGGGATGGAAGAGGGTTGGATATACCCCAATTTTTAAGGCGTTGGCTGTGGGTTTTTGTTGGTTATGGGGAGGCTTACCTTAAGTCGATGCCCAGTGGACAAAGGATTAGCAGTATGGAACTACTTCCCCCTTTTGAGGGTAGACACTATAAGAAAAGGTTATGGACATTCACAACCTTCACACGTTGACAATGTAATCCAGCCTCAATACATTACCAGAGTGTCAGAGCAGTATCACCACAGTTTTGCATAGGTATTAGTCAAAAAGTGGACATTGTGATTTGCACTAGATCTTTTTGTGTTAGTCAACATCGAAGTCCACTAAGATGGTATGAAAAAATTGTCACAAACCAATTTTTTCCAGATAGTGCATAATTGTTTTCATGCTCAAAGTGTATCAACCTTTGCGTACTTTGATCCCTCATGAATTTATAAGCGTTTAGAATCTATAAAGTTGAGTTTGGGCTTACTTTCTCAAACATGTTTGTTTGCATGAGAGCACTCGCTATGGACTCCATAACGTTGTCCTGGATTATCCAATGAAGTCAAAGTTATTGCTCAGGTGAATAATGACAACAATTAGAAAGCGAGAATGTTGTTTTCAGGGAGAAATTATCCATTATTTTGGCACTTTCATGTTTGCCAAAATGAGGCTTTGAGTTTCCACATTCATGTTTAGAGTGGATTTGAATCTAAAGAGCCAAAGTTAGAGAACAAGTGCCCACTCAAAAGCAAATAACTCCTTGCTAAGGATATTCAGTAACTTGTGATATCACCTTATTGGTTATATTAGCCAATCTCCGTTAATAGAGGAGTTACACTAATTGAATACATAAGGTTTGAGGTATGGGGAATAATCACAATTGAGACACCATTTTAGTGGTCAAAAACAAATACTTACTAGAAATGGATAGGAGGGGTGGTTGTTGATGCAATCGGCAGCAAGTCCAGGTAGTCCACCTTTTAAGAATAAGGTGATGGCACCAGTCACATCCCCTTCCGCCTCCTTCACCTTCCCGGCCTCTTCTTCCTGAAGATAAAAGAAAGATGCATTCTAGTCTCTAGAGTGTTCGTTTGTTCTACCACTAAGTCTATGGCCACAAGGCATAGGTTAGCAAACAACCTTTAGATTGAGTAAATAAATCTACTTACATGGCAAAGGACTATATCAAGTTGTTAGATATTTCCACAAAATGCATAGAAGTTTGGTTATGAGTTTTATTAGGCAATTAATGTGTTTATGGATCCTCATATGGTAAGATTACATAATACTCAAGGGCTACAATGGAATTTTGCCTTGTATTTATGACTATCAGCCAGGCTCCCTATTTCCACCGCCTAACTCTTAACCTTTTAACCTTTTAAAGACAATGGCCAAATGTGGTCCTTACAAGTCATAGATTTGGTCAGCATAATCTATGACACGTGAGGACCAGATTTGGCCATAGTCCTTAAAGGGTAGGGGTATCTCAATTCTAATGAAACTGTGAGGGAGCACCAAAACTATACCTGGGCAGTGAGCAGTAGCCATTCAAAGTGGCCTTGTTTCAAACTTGCTGCATCAGGGTGGTTTTGGCTTTCTGCTACATTGATAGCCTCTTTCCATCTGTAATTACACTAATCCATATATTTGTTACATTGGTAACTTTATGAGAAAATGGGGTTTTAAAATTAAAAAAAGACAAACCCTGGTCTCTTAGGGAGACCAGCGTGAATATATTATCTGTTTCATTCCCTCCCATGAGCCTACTTCCTTATGAATATACCTTCCCTTTTGAGGGTAGACAGTTTAACCAAAATGGCTTCAAAATAGATTGATTTTCATGTTCGGCTCCTAAACCTTGACACTCACAAGAAAGTGCCAATCGATAAAGAATAACTCTACCTATGGCATTCCATGTACATTTGAATTGTTGCATTTACTTGCCCATGGTCGAGTAGGAGTGTCTCCGCAACCTACAACACGGCGATGATAATGATTTTAAGGTTTAACATTTGCACAACGCAGGGCATTACATCCACGACATGTAAATATTCTCAAAGCCTGAAGTAATGTAATTACCTTCCACTGATGTTGCAGCAAAGCAAGTTTTGCACGCACTGAGTAGTGATCTGGACCATCCATCCCAACTCCTTGAACAACCTCATCTTTTGCTTGATTCACCTATTAGTCATACACAAAGTATTCACAAGTCCTTATATTTTTTTAAATAAAGCCTTTATGGATACGCTTAAGACCAACTCATTGATTGTTCCTAGAAGATTGAAGCATGTTGTCTAGAGAAACGCTGCATGCACATCTGATGTATTCACAAAGATTGTGTAATAAATGAACTATTGTAATGTTGATGCACATCCATGGCCATGATTTGTGATGAAAAGCAGACTGACATAGATTATTTATGCTATATTTGAATACCTTGTGGATGTAACGAGCTTTTGCAACATCTCCAAGGGCAGCAAAACATCGTTCAGCTACTGCTAACTCCTTTTGGTAAAGAGCTGCATCAGCAAGCTGCACACAAATTCCCAATCACCAAATGAAACCTACCATCTTTGCATCAACACAATCTACAAATATGCATCTCTAAAAATAGTAGAGAGAACATAGCATGCCCTAAAAACATGTCACAAATTGTAGTGAATATTATGTCACAGGTCTCAAACAACATGTCATAAAATATGATAATTTCTTGGTACGTTTAAGGCCCACTCCATTTTCTTCATACGAAGTGGTGCTTGCGGTTCTTTTCAATCCTTGTCCAATTGTCAAATGCACATGTGATGTTGTCACCAAAATATCAAGAGGGTGTCATGTTGTACCTGCTTCCACATGGCCTCTGTTTCTGGCACCAGTTGAAGAGGCTCGAGAATGGCGATGGCATGGTCGTAAGCGAGAGCCTCCAATGCCATGCCAAACTCTATGAGTGCTTCGTCAAGCACGTAGCTCACCTGTAGTGTGAAGTGCACGCTAACCTCATCATACAAGGAGATCAATTCATTCCTTTGGGCGGTGTTACGTTTGCCAAACAATGAGATTTGGCATCGTGAAATAACACTATCTTTAGAGGGCTTTCTAAACTACTTCAATAACAAAGTAGAGAAGAAGAACCCGTCGCAATCGGTAACTATCATTGGTAAAATCTTGCAAAAATCCTTGAACACTGCACTAGTCTTTATAAATGTGAATAATGGATGAAAATGGGATGAAATATTGGACAAAAACATGACACCGTGCAGCGAATATAATAGATAATTCCATTCTTCATGCACCAATTGGATAGGAAGGAGAAGATTATGTCCTGTAGCCAAGGGCTGCTTTAAGATCATAATAACCTTCTATTGTGACATCCATTGACATTATGTCCAGTAAGGTGATGTAAAAGCAGCCCCCGGTTACTGAAATGGCCTGCCTTGCCACCAGCAAGATTATCTCTCATAATCAGGGGCTGCTTGCAGATTGATAATAATAGCAGAGGTGTAGTACCACAGTGTTTCCTTCATTGACTGACACCTCAGTGCGCCCTTGCATCCTCTCGATGCCCTCCACTTCTCCCTGTCCATGCAAATGCTCCTCAATGTTCATCAAGATCATCACCATTGCTGTTGTTTGTAGAATGTTTGCAATAGCTAATAGTAATCACCTTAATTAACCATAATTACCTTAATTGGGAAAATGGTTGCTTGCTCGGGATTACGGATGCTATACCACACGTAAAGGTTGCTATGATTCTGCCATCCGTGAGATAGGTTATCATTTTGATGTATGACATGACTCACGGAGACCGCATGGCTGTATTTGTTATCTTGGCTATCTTCACACTTCCTAAATGCGTAGATTGTAAGAGCAAATTTTTTATTTAAAGGTTTTTATTAGCAATCTTGTATTCTGAAGACGCTTTAATGGCTGTATTAGATAAATGGCCGTTGTGTGCAAAACTTTTGTGAGTGCGATTCAAATATTTTCAGCTTTTTGATATCATTTTTACAATATCCAAAACAAGTTCTACTATGCATATGCAACATGGCAAGTTAGATTTGTCACACGAGTAGAGTAAAAACTCAAGTTGGCAATGTGAAAACCGTCAATATAACAAAGAAAGCCATTGTAGTACCTGCGCGACGACCACATCACTGTCTGGCACCCATTGCACATAGCTGCAAAAACTCAACAGAGCAATGCACTCCTGCTAGGGCATGAGACCACAACTTCAATTTTGCTGCATCTTAAATCCTTGGAGACATGCTTAAAAGGTTACCAGTTTAGATGGTGAGAATGTAGTATTTTATGTCATGATTAAAAAATGTATTAAAATTTATTAAATAAAACCTACTACAATAATTTCTCTATCACTAGCACAAATGGGGTATTTTTTCCATACTTTAAATTCAACATTTCTTTGGGTGGAGTGTCAAAAGCAAGTGTCCCAAAAAGATACAAATACTTGTGCATGTGTTGAATCTAGAGTGTCAAAAATAGCCCCATGTGAAGGCTTTCCAAAAATGGACAGGAATTTCACTATTTTTGTGAGATGAAGCAAAAAGATGGCACCAAAACCCTCAACCACTTTACAGATATTTTTGATGCCTTAAAATAGTCTTTAATCTTTTAAAGACAAGCAAACTTTGGATGATGGGAGAATCTACAAGTGAATAGATTATGCAAAACACCATCAAGGCAGCGGATACATTTTACTTTCCGTCCATGGTCACTCATCCTTAAAGGGTTAACAAAAGCCAATACGTTCTTCAACTGATGTGTGAGATGGCTAATAGCAGGACCCTTTGACCTTTCAAGATGCAAAATCTATGATGCAATTATAGAACATGATAGAATTTTTCATTCAAGTGTAGAAAATTTTAAAATTTGGTTGAAAGAGAGGCAGTGCAAGTGACAAGGTGAAAACCGTAGATCAACAATGAATGTGTGTACGGCCATTGATAATGTGCACCTGGGTGATGAGGTTGAAGAGATGGAGCTGCTGCTTCGTGTCGCGGAACAGCAAGTGGCTTGCATGAGAGTTCAGCTCCAGCCAGTCAATTTTGCAGTCGTGGTTAAGCGAGCCTACCGTCACACCACTGGAAAAAAAAAAGACACAAACAAGTTGTAAAGTAAGGGTCTCTTGAACCGACCCTGTTTCTTAAACCGTCCTCCTCTGAAATGTACACTGTAGGTACACTGTAGGTACCCTGAGTTAGAGGACGGTTTAAGAAACAGGGTCGGTTCAAGAGACCCTTACCTTATGAGCCCACCCCAACATCATCAGAAAAATTGGGAGTTTTTTAAAACCCTAACAAAGCAGTTTGTACAGTACATCCAAGAGATCTCTACTAAAATGTTCGAAGTTTGGCTCCACTAGCGCAAATAGGGCTCTAAGTTTAACACTTTTTTTTGGTGAAGTGCTGGGAAGAGTATGCAAAAGAACGTTGAAAGCTTTTGTGTAGAAGAGAAGGTGTCAAATTTAGGGAGTGAAAACAACATGTTGTTAGGAGTAACTAATATGGGGCGCATTATACTATTCAACCCCGAAAGGCCCAAGGCATTTTCACACCAAAAACACTTCAAAACTACTCTTCTAGTACAATGAGTAAGGAGGGAAACCAAAATTATTTATTTCTACATCTAACTGTAGGATTTGAATGAAGACATACTAACTAAAGTCCTCACAAAGTTTCATAAACTTTTGACCACACGGATTGAAAGATTATTGTGTTTGAAGTAGAGAAAATGGTTATTTTTCTTCCCTTTGTTTAGTGGATCAGCAGACTTTGACCTCACTAGGTGTCAAATTTTTGCACTACACAAGGTCTAAATTCATTACCATCAGGTTAATCATGATGTTAAATCTCTGTCCACTAATTATTAGAGGTAGGAAACGGGTGTTGCATATTCAAAACAATTGGGCAAGTAGTGGAGGTTCAAAAATTGCCAATTCATGTTATATTTTTTTGTGAACAAAATATGCTATAGAATGAGAATCCAAACAGTCAATAAGGAGATTTTCACCACATCTTGTAGCAAAAAAAATGTAAAAATATGAAGATCTCTAAGTTTTATGTGGAAAAGAAGAAGTTTTTTTGGTACCTTGCCTGACAAAGTGTGACAATGTGTGAAAATGTTTGACTTGGGTTAATATGCTATTTTCCACTAAAGGCAAGAATTTTTTTAGATAACATGAAAGGAAATGCTATTAATTGTTGTTATGGATAATCTCACATTTGATAGAGTGTTCTAGCAAAAGTTTTTTGAGTTGCCTAACGTGCCGCCTCTCCCCATTTGAAATTCAAAACCCTATTACTTTTTCATTAAATGTCAGAACTAGGAAATAAATTGGATTCACATGAAGCTCTTAGTAATGTCCATCTATTGTAGAAGTTTCAAAGAAGAGTGTTATACATTGACACCATAGGAACCTACCTAAACCTTTAAGAGTCCCCCAAGGGGACTCTTGGGCCTTTAGGGGTTAAGGAACATCAAAGCTACTATAGATGCGTATTGGGCCTAAAATGTAATGTACTATAATCTTCTTGTAACGGAAATCTTGAAGCATTGTCATGAATGAAACTCAACAAGCAATTTTTGAACCTTGATCTCGAAAGGTCCCGAATTAAAAAGCTCAAAATTCACCAAGGCCATGAGCTGCTTTGTAGAGTATGTGGTACATGTCATGGGTCTGGTTCAAAATATTGTACTTCTCCCTTTGCCTAGTGCTACGAGCTCAATGTGAGCAAAAGTGAGAAGGCATGTCATGCATGACCAACCCATGCATAACCCATAACCACACTAGCATGTATTTGAGACCTTGAGAAAGGCCGCCAATGAGGTGGAGCAACACGAAAACTGCACACCTCCATGACCCGAAACAACTACTCAATATTTTTAGTTATAGTTATCTCATATTTATCTAGTTGATTGATTCATGTCACTTCATCATTTCATGTAGAAGTCTACAAAACGGTTTTGGGTGGCGATGCAATTATGGGTCATTCTACCTTATATCATCATGTGGATGCAAAGTTGACGGTGGTCAGAAGCCCCCTTGTAACCAACAAGTTAAGGAATGTGCATATAAGGAGATAATTATATTTTTATTTTTCAGTGATAGCCAATAGAATTACAATTCCAACCCAAGTGATTTCATATCTTTTCGATGAAAATTGAATTAGTTATGAATTTTCAAATTGTGCAGCCATGTTTAGTGGGTGGCCAGCAGTAGGTACCCCCCATAACCAACGACCAAAAGTAAGGGTCTTGACTAATAGCAAACCTCCATTTGTAGCTAAGTCGGTGGTAATGGGATGGAAGAGGGTTGGATATACCCCAATTTTATAGGCGTTGGCTATGGGTTTTGGTTGGTTACAGGGGGCTTACCTTAGATGGAGTTAGTGGGCTCACAGAATGAAAAGAAAAATGTGGAGGCATACCTGATAAGGTCTAAGATCCGAATGGTTTGGAGGTCAATGAGGTAGGCAATTTTCTTGTTCTCCTCGAGGTTGGAATTAGGGTTGGGGTGGTCATTCAAGCGCACACTTATTAAGAAGGGGCTCAAGTGTTCCGTGCGACATGTCCCGAGCACCTCATTGCACCCATATTCCACCAGCGAGAGCTCCCCCGCATTGTGCACCATGCACACCAATGGATTGTCGACCAAATACTTCTCATTTCCACTGCCCCGCCATGGCACCTAGTAAGACATGCGCCCATCATTTCATTACTGTATGTTAATAGCAGAAACTTCATCGAAAAAAGATTTGAATAATAATCTGAGACTAAAAGCTATTTCACCAGAAACAGAAATTCAACATAGAAAAGGAGAGTATTTTGATTATGTTGCAAAGAGTTTGAATAAATATTCATTTTTACTGAGTTGAACAAGTTGTTTGAGTACGGCCGAGATCACAGTTCTAGTGAATGCTTGTTTAACTCTTAAAAGTTAGAAGGTGCCACATTATTCTACATGTATGGTGTCGTATTTGAACATGATAAGGTACAGATATTGAAACAACCTCCAAATGAAAGATGTTATCAATCCTCAGGTGATAGTCTTTGCTAAAATTTAATACATTTCTTATATTCTACAGAGTAAAATACGTGCCTGTATGTACGGTTCCCATGTGATGTTTAATCCCTAAAGGCCCAAGAGTCCCCTCAGGGGATTTTGAAGATTTGGGCAAGTTCTTTTGGTGTAAATTCATAACATTCTTTTTTCTAATTTAGAGCATAGATGGACATTACTAAAAGCTTCGTGTGAGTACAATTTTCCTAAATCCAACATTTAATGAAAAAGTTATAGGTTTTGAAGTTCAAATGGGTAGAGCGGCTACTTTGAGCAACTCAATTTTTTTTTGCTAGAACACTCTATTAAATGTGAGATTTTCAATAGCAGCAGTTAATATGATTTCCTTTCATATTGTCAAAAAAAAATCTTGTCTTTAGTTAAAAATAGCACATCAATTCAAGTCAAACATTTGCACACATTTGTCACACATTGTCAGGCAAGATACCAAAAAAACTTAGAAATATTAATATTTTGTAAATTTTATTTTTTCTACTACAAGATGTGGTGTAAACCTTCTTGTAGACCCTTTGAATGATCATTCTAAAACATATTAAGTTCACAAAAAAATAAAATGTGAATTAGCAATTTTCAAACCTCCACTCCTTGGACAATTGTTTTGAATATGCTACACCCCATTTCTACCTCTAAAAATTTGTGTCCAAGGAAATAACATCATGACTATCATGATGGTAATGGATTTAGACCTTATGTAGTGCAAAAACTTGACACCAAGTGAAGGCAAAGTCTGTTGATCCACTGAAGGCAAGGAAGAAAATGAACATTTTTCCCTACTTCAAACACTATAATCTTTCAATCTGTGTGGTCAAAGTTTATGAAAATTTGTGAGGATGTTACTTAATGAATAATAATTGAGATCCTATGGTTAGATGAAGAAATAAAAAGCCTTTTGTTTCCCTCCTTACTCATTGCACTAGAACAAGCAGTTTTGAAGGGTTTTTTGTGTGAAAATGTCTTGGCCTCTAGGGGTTAAGGGTTGAATGAACTGCATAGGTAATGGCACATGAGATGGTTTTCAATTTCAACTTATCCATGTTGAGCTCTAACTACTTACACATCTAAGGAGGACCTTGGTTGTAATGACATCAAAATTTGAATATTAACACACCTCGGACAATTTGCAAGTTTCCAAGTTGCCCACGAGCAGCGTTTCATTAGTATGCGCAATAAGGAACTGCACGATATCAGAATCCCGAGAGGGGATGTTTAGCCTTTCTCATATTATTCTTAAAGACCCCTGAGCCTCTCCTTCCCTGATGCACACCCAAATTTTTTTAATTTTATGCTGAAAAATCCGAATAATACATCCATAATTTACTTGATTGTGATAGACATTGATCTTGAAAATTTCCAATCCATGTTGCGATCGGAGCACAATGTGTGTTCCCGAGGACAGATGCTTCACAACCACCTGTCAGTTGTGTGAGGTGAGTAACCCAATTCATTCTGTACTTAGGCTTTTCTACAAAAGTATTGGTTGCATTTTTTATCACAATAATGGGGGGAATTCTACCTTTCATTGTCTTTTGTGACCATCCTCACTTACCCTCTTTGCAAATACTTGCAATAAGTTAAACCCAGCAAAAAACAACAAGTTAAGTAATGTGTATGTATGGAGAGAAAAAATAAAATTACAATTATTTTAAGTGATAGTCTATAGAACTATAATTTCAACCCAAGTGATTTCATATTTTTCCAATGAAATATGAATCAATTATGAATTTCCAAAGTGTGTTGCCATGTTTGATCTGTGGCCACCAATAGGTACCCCTCTCAAGCACCAACCAAAAGTAAGGGGTCTTGGCTTATAGCAAACCTCCATATGGAGTTGAACGGGTGGTAATAGAATGGAAGTGAATTGGACAAACCCCAATTTTATAGGTGTTGGTTATAGGTTTTGGTTGGTTACCAAGGGTACCTTTAGAATTGAAGAACACATCGACCATCATAGCTACAATTATGTTACAAAACTCAGATTAAAGTGGTCAGAGGGAGATAGCACAATTGGAAATGTGAAAACCCTAGATGTAAAGAATGAAGCCATTATGGAATGAATTTTGTTGTGTTCAAAATATGAACCATGAAGCTAGCTTTATATCAAATTTGTTGCTAAGGTATTGCCTGACCTGGCTTTTTGTTACATAAGTGAACTCATACGTTCCTTGATAATGCTCCTTCTTCACGCAAGCGTCAAAAATATCAACGTTCCCACGTAGCCCTCCAACGGCCAACTGACTGAACATCAACCAAATTTGTACAAATGTATCAATCACTAAAGATGGTGTATCAATCTCTATTTTCATGGACAAACATCAGTTGTGCATATCAAATCCTCATACCACATTATATAGGTTCATAAATTATCTCATAACATAAAATTATTGTCCAAGTTACATGGTGTTTGTGATTTAATAGAGCTATTCTCAAAGGGTAATGAGTTAGGTAGGAACCAAGAATTTTGTTTTGAGTTAGAAATATTCAACAAAGTTTACTATTCAAGGACCATTAAAGTTATTGTGGATGTTGAGAGTGTTGTAAGTATTGTGTAATCGTATCATACACGGATCAACAAACATGATTAGTGCCTAATCAAACCCACGGCCACTTTGTAAATAATTCTACTATTTCATAACTTAAACGGTGGTCTAAGTTTAAATGTATCATGATGTTCTATAAATAGAAAATAGCTTGTGAACAATGAGACCTGCCATCTGGTTTCCAAGCAAGGGCGGAGATTGAGTATAGTGTGTCCACATTCATACCACCCACGTCTTCCCAAAAGCCTTTTTGATTGGTTAGACTGCAAAAAACATCAAACATATCAGATTCTTATAGTGTCTATTCTCGAGGGGAAAAAGTAATTCCATATTGCTAACCTATGTTTCGTGAACATAGACTTAGTGGTGGAATAAACAGATACTTAATTTATGGCGGTCTCCTTTGGAGGATGCACCTCTTCTTCTTCAAACATATCAATTTTTTTGATGTTATGCCTTTTGCATGATATGCTTCTCATTAAAAGAAATTTTTGGCGGACATCGTTGAACTCACGAGAATACTTGGAAACCGTTGAAGCGACCAAGCACCACCGTATCTCCACTGGGATTAAAACAAGCAGTGCTAAACTCTTGCGCATTCTCCAAAATTGCATTTTAGTATTAGTAGCTCTAAGCTAGAGAGATTCTTAAAAATCAGATTTTTGTGGTGAGAATAAAGAGTTTGTCTTTGAGATGCAAATACAAGGCAGATTTTACTATTAACCCCTAAAGGACGACGACCTAGTTCGCTCTAGAACCAGTCCAAAACTGCCATTGTCAAAAAGAGACATGAAAATCACATTTTAAAGTGAATTTTGGATTTTCAACCATAAGATCTTAAAATAGACTTCCATATAAACATGCCATCAAATTTTGGTTGCAATCCACCGCACGGATTGATAGATTTTAGTGTTTAAAGTCAAAACAATGGTTCATTTTCATCCCTGCGTTGAGTAGATCAGCTGACTTTGACTTCATTTTGTATCAAATTTTTGCATTGTACAGGGTCTAAATCTTTTACCATTGTCTTAAGCATGATGTTATTTCCCTACACACCAATTTTTAGAGGTAAAAAAGGGGTGTAGCATATTCAAAACAAGTGTGCAAGGAGTGGAGGTTCAAAAATTGCCATTTCACGTTTTATTTTTTTGTGAACTACGTATGTATTCAAATGATAATCCAAACGGTCAATAAGAAGGTTTTTACCATATATTGTTGTTGAAAAAAAAAAAGTGAAAAATATGAAGATCTCTAGGTTTTATGTAGAAAAGATGAAGTTTTTTTCCCCCGTTGCCGGACAATGTGTGAAAATGTTTGACTTGGAATAAAATGCCTTTTTACACTAAAGACAAGATTTTTTTTTGAAAATTTCTAAATAAGGAAATATTATTTATATGTGTGAAAAATCTCAATGTCAATAGAAACTTTTGTCAAAAATTTTGGAGGTGCCCGAAGTCCCACTTTTGGCTTTAAGTGGTACTAACTTTCAAACCACAAATCCAAATTTTTATAAAAAAATATCTCCACGAAGCTCTTATAAGATCCTATCTTGAAAAAAAAATTCAATCAAAAAGGATTTTTTTTCGAATTGTAGGTACATGCCCAAAATCCAAAATGACCCCGGGGGACGTTCAGTCCTTTAGGGGTTAAAGGATCATTATCAATTATAACAAACCTAGTGAATGTAACTTACTATTTCAAGAATTTGCATAGGAAGTATATCAATTCGGTCACAAGAAACAAAAAAAAAACTATTTTCTACACAATTTGATATAGTGAAGTGCAACTATTTTTGAATGAGAATTGACAGAGTTTCTTGTAGTGCATCAAAGCAATACAACTGTGTACAAATATTATGAGTCGCTACAAGGTAAACCCCCCATGGCCAACAGATTAAGCAATGTGCATATGAAGAGAACCCAAATAATAATACATTTATTTTTTAGTGATAGCCAATAGAATTACAATTTCAACCCAAGAGATTTCCCCAATGAGATGAGAATTAGTTATGAATTTTCAAAGTGGTCAGCCATGTTTAGCCTACATAACCCCCATTAGCGCCGACCAAAAGTTAGGAGTCTTGACCAATAGTAAGCTTTAATTTGGAGCTGACAAAGAGTGAATGGGTGGAAATGGGGCAGATATGGGGTGGAATTGGGACCAAATATAGATGGCATTGATAGAAGGGTGGCGGTGATGAGCTAGACCACCTTACAAATATCTCTATTGTCTTCCAAGCATCAAAGATTCAACTAGAAAATTTACAATATTGTATAATAGTATTATGTGGGGACCATCAAACATCCTTAATGCACAACCAAACTTTCACCAACTTTACATGTGCATTGATACATTTATTTAATCACTAACCTTGGACCCAAGGATTCTACTATCACATGTTTCCATTAAGAAGATGTTCCAATGAAGAACCAGTTTTGAACAAATTAAAATTGTTAGTCATCCTTCTAAATATTAAAAACCTAAGTATTTGCTTTGGATCTAGGATTTAGCAATAATATAGAAGGTGACTCAAAAGAGGTAAGTGTAAAGACATCCCCAAAGTAGCTAGGGATTCAACTAAGAGTTTGATTATACATTAAATGGTGTTTGATGGTCCCCACATGGTAAGATCATACAATACTCAAGGCAATGTCAACATATATAATAGCTTTGATGCTCCATGAATGGTAAACTTAACCTAATATTTGCAACTCACATCCAAACTTCCAATCTCCGCCTCATAATTTCTATCTTAAAAATCAAATGGTTTCTTGCTAACAATATCTTCAAAAAAAATTGATTTGTATATTTTGGCTAAACAATAATAAACCTGAATATACAAAACATCAACCCCCTCCCCCTAAATTAATACTACTACAACTCAAAGATATTCTTATAGATCAAAAGAGTCTCTCAAAATCGAGGAATGCAACTGTGTGAGCGGTAAATGGTGAACAATGAGCATTGAGCAATCAAATTTAGGGTTTAGGATTAGGGTTTAGAATCAAGGTTTAGGAAGTAGGATTTATGATGCAATAATAGGCAACACTTTCGTACTCATTGAAGAAAAGTACAAAACAATTCTTCTTTCCTATATTGTTTTTAACCAATGCTCACTACTCAGCGTTCACCACACACAAGATAGCGTTGCCCTCTCTAAACAAAGTCCTTTGGTGTTTTATCTCTATAGGCCCAAGAGCCCCTTTGGGGGACTCTTGAAGGTTTGGGCAGGTTCCTATGGTGTCAATTCAAAACATTCCTCATTGAAATTTCTATTGTAGATGGACATTACTAAAAGCTTTGTGAGTACATTTTTTTCTTCTAAATCCAACATTTTGTGAAAAAGTTATAGGGTTTTGAATTTCAAATGAGGAGAGCAGGCACTTCGAGCAACCCCAAAAACTTTTGCTAGGACACTCTATCAAATGTGAGATTTTCATTTCTAGAAAGTAATATTATTTTCTTTCATTTTGTCAAAAAAAATTCTTGTCTTTAGTGAAAAATAGCACATTAACCTAAGTCAAACATTTTCATACATTGTCACACTTTGTCGGGCAAGGTATTAAAAAAACTTCTTCTTTTCCGCATAAAACTTAAGATCTTCATATTTTTCTAACTTTATTTTTCTACTACAAGACGTGGTGTAAACCTTCTTATTGGCCATTTGGATTGACATTCTCAATCATATTTCGTCCACAAAAAATTAAAACATAAATTGGCATTTTTTAATCCTCCACTCCTTGCTCAACTCTATTGAATATGCTACATCCCTTCTTGACTTCTAAAAATTGGTATTCAAGGTAATAACATCATGATTAGCGTGATGGTAATGTTTTTAGACCTTGTGTACTGCAAAAACTTGACACCAAGTGAAGTCAAAGTCTACTGATCCACTCAAGAGAGGGAAGAAAATGAACTGTATTCTCTACTTCAAACACTAAAATCTTTCAATTCGTGCGGTAAAATTTTATGAGATTTTTTGAGGACATTACTAAACAAGTACTCATTGAGATCCTACGCTCAGATGTAGAAATAAATGTTTTTAATTCCCTCCTTACTCATTGCACTTAGAAAGAGCAGTTTCGAAGTGTTTTTGGTGTGAAAATGCTTTGGGCCTTTAGGGGTTAAGGATATCTTCGTAATGTAGGGAGCTTTAAGGTTGGTTGCAATAAAACAACCACGTCACACAATGTACAACAACCCTTCATATCACAGCGGCAAAAATGTAGCTTCTAGGTACATGACTCATCTTTTTCCAGTTTCAAGAAACAGAACATGTACTTGTGAGCTACATTTCTTCCTTCAAACGAAGAGCAGTTGTAGATAATACTAGATAAGTCGAAAATTGGTTAACGTACAACAAGAGTGCTGTAATCAAACTGCTGCTGAATGCCACCGTTGCTGTCATAAAAGGCCACCTGCACAAACATACAAGCAGTTGACTAATTTTCACCGTTTTCCATGCCACATGAGCAGTAAAATTTCCACAGAATCCAGCAACAATCATAAAAATTTCAGCTGTAGCATCACCTTGCAGTCCGGTCCAGAGGCCACAATACTTTCACCCCAAGCTAGCACGGTTGGCACACCACCTGCAGCCACACCATAAACACAACCGCTACAAGCCAACATAATATGCCAAAACCCACCACACGGGAATAATAAATGACTCTGCAAAGAATGTATGTGTTACTTATGGTCAACACATGTATGGAATCATGTATTATTGATCGTCTTGGATTTATTTCCATAATTCTTTTTACCGTAGTGGCATGTCTTGATGGCAGAAGTGCCTGACGATATGGCATCCACCGCGAATCTGATCAAAAGATGGAGGCATCAGTCATGAAAGGCCCAGCTTTTAATGTTGATGGAATTGATTTATACTCCTCTCAATTTGCGGGAAAGTAGTCATTGTACCAGAGTAGTAGTACCATGTCAGGTCCATCCATACATAAATAATGATGCTTTTTGCTACTTTAAATTGCTACTAAAGTAAACTCCCCCCATAACCTACAAGTTAACCCCTAAAGACCCAAGGCATTTTCACATCAAAAACACTTCAGAACTGCTCGTTCTAGTGCAATGAGTAATGAGATAATCAAAACCTTTTATTTCTACATCTAACCATAGGATCAAAATTAAGTCTTGTTAATTAATGTCCTCACAAAATTTCATAAACCTTGACCGCACGCATTGAAAGATTACAGTGTTTGAAGTAGAGAAAACCGTTTTTCTTCTTCCCTGTTTTCAATGGATCATCAGACTTTGACTACACTTGGTGTCAAATTTGTGCACTAGACAAGGTCTAAAAACATTACCATCATGTTAATCATGATGTTATTTCCTTGTACAACTATTTTTAGAGGTAGAGAAGGGGTGTAGCAAACTTTTTTATTTTTGTGAAATAAATATGTTTTAGAATGATAATCCAAATGGTCAATAACATGGTTACACCACATCTTGTAGTAGGAAAAATGAAATGTAAAAAAGATGAAGATCTCTAAGTTTTATGTGAAAAAGAAGAAGTTTGTTTGGTACCTTGCTTGACAAAGTGTGACAATGTATGGTCTCCCCATTTGAAATTCAAAACCCTACAACTTTTTCATTAAATGTCGGATTTGGGAAAAAATTGGACTCACACAAAGCTTTTAGCAATGTCCATCTACACTAGATATTTCAAAAAGAAATGTTATAAACTGAGACCATAGGAACCTGCCCAAACCTTCAAGAGTCCCCCGAGGGGACTCTTGGGCCTTTAGAGGCTAAGCAATGTATATATCCAGAGAGAACAAATAATAATAGGTTTATTTTTCGGTGACAACCAATGGAATTAGTGACAACAGATGAAATTGTTGTTTGCCTTGTACTATCTTTCCAATAGTGGATGCTATGATAATGTTAAAACGTAAAGTGGAAAAATATAGTATTTTATTAATCAAATATTACAATTGGAAGGAATTGTAGTGGGTTTTCCTTTTTATGAACTTTGACCAATGATGAGTGATGTAAGAAGTTGCTAGCAAACCTGTATATAGAGCCATCTAAATGGCCCACAAGACAAGTCAAGCCATCCGGGCTGCAAACCAAGCTTACAATCGCGCTTCCGTTGCCATGAGTGTACACTGTAACGGTGCGGTTTGTCCGCAGCTGCCCAGCCTTCACTTTCCCATCCATGAGGCCAAATAAAATCTGGTTTTGATGAAGGTGCGGCCACAGGATGCCCACAACCAGTGACGTTTGTTGAAGTTTATTGCAAATGGATTTTTTGTGGCCCCACTCAGCTCTGGAATTTAATCATGTCACTTACCAGCCACAACATCAGGAACCATTAAGGTAAGGCCCCCTAAAACCAACAAGTTAAGGAATGTGCATGTATGGAGAGAGTCGATAATTATACTATTATTTTTCAGTGACAACCAATAGAATTACAATTCCAACCCAAGTGATTTCATATTTTTTCGATGAAAACTGAATTAGTTATGAATTTTCAAACTGTGCAACCATGTTCAGTGGGTGGCCAACAGTAGGTACCCCTCATAACCAACGACCAAAAGTAATGGTCTTGACTAATAGCAAACCTCCATTTGGAACTGAGTTGGTGGTAATGGGATGGGAGAGGGTTGGATATATCCCAATTTTTGTTGGTTATGGGGAGGCTTACCTTATATCACATTCCTTTGACAAATCTTCAAATCCAATAAAAGATGAATGTCCCCTAATAGGTATATTGATCCCTTAGGGGGCTTACCCTAGTTTATACACAAATATAATATCATCGCTCTGACCAACTGCAAGCCTGGTGCTATCCGGCGAGAAAACCATGCTAGTCACAATATATATCTTGGGCCCCTACAATTGTATGCACCACAATAAAGCCGACTTTTGTAAGATGATACAATTTTCCCAAATGATATATTTAATATTAATGTATGATAGTTTATAACAAATTTCAATGATCTTGGAAGAAATTTGGCTTGAGAAAATTCAATTTATTGTGAGTACAACCAATCACATGGGGACATTAAATTGTGTTGCTCGCACTCAAGCACAATGGGTACCTTTGGGTCAGCCGGTTTTGTGGAGAACTTATCTTTGAGCTCGCCGTTCTCATCAAACAAATGCACGATTCGGTGGAGTGTAACCGCAGCAAGCCTTTGCCTGCACAACAGCAATCCCACCCCTGATCTACATATTGAAGAGCCTCACCAGAAAAATTGATGACCTAATAAACTCTAGCAGGTGCCTTAAGTCTATACATGTAATTTCCCGTGTCAGACGTTACAAGCATCCTCAATAAATCCACCCCAAGTACCGTGTTTGCACATTTTTAATGATTATTTCCAAGTATTGTTATGTGGTTTTTTCACATGTAACCTAGGTTTTTTCCACATGGTTTATGCACATACATAGAAAGTGTTTCTATCATTGATTAAGATACGAGAATTTCTTTACCCGTTTGGAGACCATGCGAGTGCAGTGACTTTGGCAATGGAATCGCATGCGGGTAATAACGAGCTCAAATATCTAAGCTGCATTTTGAAACCTCTTTCTCTCTACTTTGATAAACTTTTCCGTGTGGCTATTTTACTTTATTTTTTCTTTGAAGTAGGGGTGAAAATTGAGAGTTTGATAAAATTAAAAATAAAACTGCCTATGAATTTGTGGGGAGCAATGAACATATCATAATATAATTATAGACAAAGGTTGTGCATCTACTAGCTGTAAACCTTTGTTGTGTATGTAAGATAAAGAATAAATTAGGTTACAAAACTCACAACTACTTTACAAGAGATTTTTCTTTGCACAAAAGTTTGGCTATGTATTGTGCAAGTTTTTGTAGGGTTTTTTTTATGAAGAAATAGTTCTGTACATTCATACCCTTCAGTGTAGGTTTTGGGTTTAAATGTAAAGATGATTTATTTCGATAGCCTTGTAGGAGGCAATGTTGTTCATGTTGTTAAATAAAGCACAATAATCCTAAATAAAAAATGATTTTGCCCATGATCTAATGTTGATAACCTCAGTGTTTGAATGTAAGGTTATAAGTTGAAAAGATTTAATGTTTGAAGTTATGTAAAGAATGAATGAAATCTTCTTTGATTATTCTTCTACCCTGAATCTCTGTTCTCCACTACCCTTAAATTTTAAATGTGTAATTACATTGGAGCCCACTTTTATTACAGAGATATCAGTTTAACAATATAATATTATTGTGGTAGTTACTTCACCAAGTACTTAGTTACAAGCTCCATATTGTATGTTCATAAAGTAAGACAAACTAAAACCAATTAGTGACCAAATACAGTTCACTTCTACATTGTTTATAGATTACAATGAGGAAATGTAGCTAATCATTACATCACTTTTGCTTTCACTGGTCGATGAATTAGCCATGCACAAATGAAGGACATTTCATCCCTAAAATATAGGAAAGGCTTAGAAGTGGGCAATTTTGGATCACTAGTCGGTCTTCGGTCAACCTACCTTGAGTGCCAATTTTTGGAAAGAATTTTTTTTGTCATTAACAAGCTCATGATCAACTCATGACACTACGAGAAGGATGGTATGAGATGATCATTCAACATACCAAAGAACTACAATTTATTTCAAATTTGGTCATTGTTTGATATATTTGTTGGTTGTCTCATACCATATTAATAGTATTGTTTTTGTACCAATGCAATTATAGAAATTGATTTATTGAGTCGACTTTTGAAAGAATGGAGTTCTTTGTTATGATCATTGTCCATTAGGAATTATGGGATATAACCCACTCCACATTTTTATATTTTAAAGCTGAATTTGATTAGGAAGAGGTTCTTTATTACAATACTTACATGAAGCAATGCTTTAGATTGAAGGAAGAAGGTTATGCAAAATAATTCTTAGTAAGTTGCCAATCATGTATTACCACATGGACATCATAGAAAGTAGAGTAAAAATACGATGGATATTTTTGAAAAGGTTAGGATATTTTTTATAAGGTTTGAGGTCCAAGTTTAAATTAAGGATTGAGTGCCATAACAAGGAGTTTGTTTGGAAGTTGCATATGGAATGCAAGTTTTTTATTACAATATTACAACTATTGTAGATGTGCCTACTTGGAGGTTACATGTATCGTTATTTTTGGTATACACATATGTTAACCGTATATATTTTTATATATTTTGTTATAAATATATTTTTATTATTTTAAATTTTTTTTTGGATGGTTGGCAATAAATCAAAATGAAATTTCATGAATTTGAGAATTGTTTTTGTGCATTTCTAGTATATTCCTACACAAATACTTCCAATAGAAGAACTCTTGTATGATGAATTATTGAACTCAAAATGTTTTCTAACCCTATTTTGGTGACTAATATTCCAAAATTTTACTTCCAATGAACAACATATACCTTATCTTTTATTGTAGAGTAGGGTGACGATCAAAATGGGGTTTTTACATTTTGAATTTTTGCTTCTGCCAACTTTGATACCCTAATTGCATTGGTCCAATGAGAGTACTAAAAATTTTCAAATGTCAAGGCCAAACAATTTACCTAGAAAAATATTTGAAATTTATCAACATGTGTAATTGTGAGCCATTCACTACTACCAACTTTGACACCCTCCTCCGGGCTAAAACATTGTTGATTTACAGTGAAATCTTTGGCACAAGATCACCTTTATGTTTATCAGGCTAGAAGATGGATACAAAAAAAGATATTCAAAATATACCAACATGTGTATCTGTGAGAAACAATTTTGAATATCTTCTTTTGCATTCATCTTACGGCCTTGAACTTTGGCATACATGTTATTAACATAGATGTGATCTTGTGCCAAAACTCTCACAATGAACTAACAACTTTCCAACCCTAGGGAGGGTGCCAAAGTTGGCAGTAGTGAAATGGTGTCTCCAATTGTTTATCACAATTGCACATGCTGGTAGATTTTTATTTTTTTGTGGATCATTTGGACTTGAAATTAAGCACACATGTAATCAACGTAGAGATGGTCTCTTGTCAAAAAAATTGTAGGAAATAGAAATAAAATTATATCCTTGGGAGGGTGTCAAAGTTGGCAGCAGTGAAATGCTTTTCACAACTACAAATAATGGTAGATTTCGAATGTTTTTTTTGTGTTCATCTTCTGGCCTTGAAATTTGACACACATGTTGTCAACATACAAATGATCTTGTGCTATAATTTCCATGGGCAGAAAAAATGATTTCAATCCTTGGGAAGGTGTCAAAGTTGGCAACTGCTACACATTATGGTAGAATTTGTATATCATTGTTTGTGTTCATCTTTTGGCCTTGAAATATGGCAGACATGTTTTCAACATAGAGGTGACCTTGTGCCAAAAATTTCATGATAAATTAACAAATTTTCACCCTCGAGAGGGTGTCAAAGTTGGCAACAATGAAATCATTTTTCCAAGGAATGCAAAAAAGCTATTTTGATTGGCACCTCACTGAACAAGGATGTACAAATTATAGTCTCATCTTACCATATAAGGACCATCAAGCATCATCATTACACAATTAATATTACAACCAAACTCTAAGCTACATTGTAAATATTGTACCAAAAACCATGGATTTTGTTTATGTCTAAATAAATATTTCTACTAAAAACCTAGAATTGGCTATGATTTGGAAATTAAAAGCACAATTTGATACTCCAAGGATCATTACTATTCTACTATGGACAATGTCTGTAACCTTGAATCCCTAAAGTTCCTTCATTTATTTCACAGCAAAAAACACTAATTCCTTATCCAGAATAATGAAATAACACGTTTATAAAAATTTCATAGACTTTATTCATACAAATTAAAAATTTGTATGTTTGAAGTGAAGAAGGGTTTTCTTGAAGTGAGGATCAACAACCTTTGACTTCACTAGGTGTCCAATTTTTGCATTACACAAGGTCGAAGGATTATATCATCATTTTGAACATTTTGAACACCAATTTATAGAGCTAGAAGAAAAGTGAAGCATATTATAAAAATTTGTGAAGAAACAAAGGTTTAAAAACTACTACCGGTGTACATTTCAAATTTTATTTTTTTAATTAAGTTTTGTATAGAATGAGAATCAAAACCGTCAAACAAAAGTTTTATATCACATCTAACATTGCATAGTAGAGAGAAACTAAAATCAAATCAAAAACATATTTTCGTAGCCTATTGTAGTGTATCAGAATTATATTTTTGTGTGGAAGAAAGAAGAAAAAAAAATCCACAAAAATACTACTATATTGCATCTTCATCTTCAAAATTTAAAATTCATGATCAAGGTTGAGTTTGTAGGAATCTATCCAAAATGGAAAATGCCTCTCAAAAGGCAAATGGTCCTCTTACCCCTAGAGGACCTCTACTATGTTGATAAAAAAGAACTTCAAAACTATTATTAAGATTGTCAATATAATAGAATGACAAATAATAACTTATTCCACTTCTAACCATAATATCTTTTTATGTTCTACTAGAAGGACATATTTAGAATTTTATATGATGTTTGACCACAGAGATTGGACAGGTAGAGCATTTCGAAAAATTTGTCTCCTTCTCACGTGAAATTCTTACTATCTTGAAAGTTTTCTTCTGTAAAATCTCAAAGAAAATTATATTGGACTGTTGTATACAAAATCTCTTTTTTTTTTAGTAACTTTGTAAACTGTACAAACTACCTATCCTCCAACAAAAAAATTGCTTGGAGTAACATATCGTTTTTATGAAATGTTGAATTTGAAAGAAAACATATAGACAACCACAAAGTTCTTAGAGGTGTCCATCTATGGCAAAAACCTCAAAGAAAATTATTGAAAATTATCACCACAAGAACATGCTGAGGTTCTAAACACAACCCATTTCGGGACATTTTGGTCCTTTACTAATATTTTGACATGGTTTACTAATATTTTGACATATCATGTTTCAATAATGCCAAAAGAAATTTCAAGCCAAATACACTATTACTTTTACAATATACTCCAATGATCTAAAAAAGGTATCCGATGTATATTTAATAATTAAGAGTTTATTTTATGCAAATACTTTAACTACTTATGCATGCCCGTCATGTATTTCACTCATCTGCCATGGCTGACATATTAGCCTTCCCCAATGCTTCCATTGACCAGCTCGTAATTTTGTCTCTGTCTTTTTGTCTCATCAGGCTCGTAATTTGTTC
This sequence comes from Bryoerythrophyllum caledonicum, assembly GCA_963971425.1. NCBI lineage: Eukaryota > Viridiplantae > Streptophyta > Bryopsida > Pottiales > Pottiaceae > Bryoerythrophyllum > Bryoerythrophyllum caledonicum. The sequence goes on along the minus strand of OZ020521.1, from coordinate 10,578,980 downwards.
GTATCTTTCCATCACATCTCTGGCTTTATTGTGATCCAGTTGCGCATCTGCAATACCAGTTCATTGAAAATCCTTCTCATGCTTGCATTTTATTCTATGCATTAAACAAGTTCTTCCATAAAAATTTGAGTCTCCATACAGTCTTACTTTCACTTTATATTTTGCTTAGTAAGTAGAATGGAAACCCCTAAACTTACACTGTAATAAACCACACCATATTTGACCCCTAAGAGTCCAAGGCATTTTCCCTCAAGAAACACTTCAAAACTGCTACTATCAACAGGTGGCAAAAAGATCTAGTTTTGAAGTAACATTTTGGACTTTTAATTGTAAGACTTAAAAAAATACTTCTACAACCTCACCATATTTTTTTTGGCTGCAATTCACTACACGGATATGAAGATTATAACGTTTGAAGTCAAGAGAATGGTTCATTTTCTTCCGTGGGTTGAATGAATCAACAGACTTTGACTTCACTTGGTGTCATATTTTTGCACTACACAAGGTCTAAATCCTTTATCATTGTGTTAAGCATGATGTTAGTTCCTTATAATCCAATTTTTAGAGGTAGAGAGGGGGTGTAGCATATTCAAAACAAGTGTGCAAGAAGTGGAGGTTCCAAAATTGCCAATTCACGTTTTATTTTATTGTGAACTTAATATACTTAAAAATGATAATCCAAACGGTCAATAAGAAGGCTTGTACAATATGTTATTGTCAAAAAAATAAAAAGTGAAAAATATGAAGATCTCTAGGTTTTATGTGGAATAGAATTTTTTTTATTGGTACTTTGCCCGACAATGTGTGACAATGTGTGAAAATGTTTGACTTGGGTTAAAATGTTTTTTTACACTAAAGACAAGAATTATTTTTTGAAACCTTAAAAATATTTCGATGTTTAAAAGATTAAAACATCGAAATCTTTTAAACAATGTCAATAGAAACTTCTAGCAATTTTTTTGGAGATGCCCAGAGTTCCCAATTTGATTTTGAAGGCTAATAACTTTCATATTATGGATCCAATTTTTTTCCCAAAAAAATCCATAGAGATCTTATCAGAACTTAAATCTTTTCCTTTTAAAAGAACATGGTATAAAAAAATTCAAAAGGAAAAAACATAATATAAAGAACATAATATAAAAGAACATAGTATAAAAAATTCATTTTGGGCAGGTTCCTAAAATTCGTTTTTTAGTTTGGGTAGGTTCCTAAAATTCGAAAAAAAAATCTTTTCCTTTTGAATTTTTAATACTATGTTCTTTTATATTATGTCCTTTTATATTATATTCCACAAAGATCTTATCGGAACATAAATCTTTTCCTTGTAAAATTTTTATACTATTTTTTATACAAAGTTTGAGGCCCATGATTGGATTTAATTTGAGAATATTAGTGTATCGAGTATTCAAAAAAATTGTTTTAATCTGGGAAGACCAAAAAGTCATGAGGTGGGCTTTTGCAAACTTTGAGCATGTTTCCATGATTGCAATTTTTTATTTCTAATACTTGAAATTTTGTGCAAAGATGCGAGAAGATAAGAGTTACGTGGGAATATAACTTATATTCTCATCAAACATATAGAAAAAAAGCTTTGACAACTTTTTTAAATTGTGAGTGATAGACACTTCGGACAACTTCAAAACATTTTGCTATAACCTTTTAGTAAATATGAGATTAAATGTTTCAAGTAAGTAACAATATTTTATTTGAGATTGTAAAATGAAAATCTTCCACGTTGAGAACCTTTCACTCAAAGACAAGTATAAAAATTTCACCTTTTTCAAGCAAGGTGCACAATTTTTAATTTTTTAAAATTTCTCAAAAAAATATTGGATTCTGCATATATTTTTCATTTTTGTTGTTCCTTCTTCAAGAAGAAACATGAACTTCAATTTTGTTTGAATCAATTTTCAATTTTGTTAAAAATGAATCACTCAAAAATAAGAATGTGGCTTGTTAATTTTTGAACCTCTCTTCATTGCTTAATTTATTTGAAAATCCTTTACACCAAATTTTAGAAGTTATAAAAATCAAGATAGCTTCACTCCAACAATCCACTTACAACTTGAGTCTTAATGAAGAATTTTTGAACAAAAATCACTTACAAAGTAATGCATATGCATTGTTTGTACTCGTCTACCCCACTGATATTAATCCATGGATTTCAAGTGCTTTAGAGTGAATTTTTGGCGTGTGCAATTATGCAAGACACCTTTCTAAATCACATGAGTTTTATTTTTTATTACTGGATTTAACCCCTAAACTCCCAAAAGTTTCTAACACCAAAACCACCCCAAAATTTTCTCTCTAAGATGAGACGTTGCAAGATTTCAACAGTTTTTAACAATTTTCAATCATAGGAATGTCAAGTTAGCTACTACAAGAAGACATTCAAAATGTTTTGTAAACATTGGGTGCACGAATTATAAGATACATGCATTTCAAGGGTGCAATATGGTATATAACTTCCTTGTGCAGACAAAGACAACGCACTTTGACTAAAGATTATGACATATTTTTCCATTACACATTGCATGAATACAATACCCGAGGATCAAATTTGGCAAAAAATATCTCTAAAAATAATTGCCGTTATTTTTCAAAAACATCATCTTTTTAAATTTGGTGAAAAAATGGATATTGAAAAATATTATATTTTAGGACTTTGTCAAATTTATATTTTTAGAGATAATGAATTACTTGGCACAAAAGTGCCAAATCCAACCATTGAATACAATATTATGTATACATGTTCTACCTTGTGTGGCGTCGTTGCGCACAAAAAATCACAAATAATGGAGGTGTTTAGGATAGGAGATATGGACTCGCAATGACCAGGGGTATACAAATTAGCCATTTACATAGATAAGGAGTTTTATTTTTTAACCATAAAGCCCAAGGCATTTTCACACCAAAAAAAATTCAATGCTTGTTCCTTGTGCAATGAGTAAAGAGGGAAACAATTTTTTAAAATTTCTACATCTAAATATAGGATCTAAATTAAGACTTTCTAAATAACGTCCTCACAAAATCTCATAAACCTTAACCGCACAGATTGAAAGATTATAGTGTTTGAAGTAGAAAAAATTATTTATATTCTTTTTCTGTTGAGTGGATTAACTAACTTGACTTCACTTGGCGTCAAGTTTTTGAACTACACAAGATCTAAATTCATTACCACCATGTTAATCATGATGTGAGTCCCTTGTACACCAATTTTTAGAGGTAGAGAGGGGTGTAGCATATTCAAAACAATGGTGCAAGGAGTGGAGGTTCAAAATTTGCCAATTCACGTTTTTATTGTTTTATGAACTAAATATGTTTTGAAATGAGGATCCAAATAGTCAATAAGGAGGTTTACACCACATCTTGTACTAGAAAATATAAAAAGTGAAAAATATGAAGATTTCTTAGTTTTATGTGGGTATGAAGAAGTTTTTTTGGTTCCTTGCCCGAGAATGTGTGGCAATGTGTGAAAATCTTTGACTTGATATTAAATGCATTTTTTCACTAAAGACAAAAAATGTTTTTTCAACAATATGAAAGGAAATAATATTACTCGGTAGTATTGAAAAACTCAAATTTACTACAACGTCCTAGCTAAAGTTTTTGGAGTTTCCCAACGTGCCCTCATTCAACAATTTATTCTTTAAGATGGCATAATTTTTTTCTATAAGTCCAATGAGAATCAAATTAATACTCCTATGTACCTTTTGTCTTCTTGCATCTCTCTACATAGTTTGAAGAATTGCAAATATATTTTGCAACTACTGGAACATGCCTGAGATTTGCAAAAGCCCACGTCAAGACTTGTTTCATTTAGACGTTAGACGCTAGAAGGTGCCATTGGTGGCCACAATATTCTACATTTATAGTGTTGTAGTTGAACATGATAAGAAGCATATGCACATGACGGCTATATGGGGGTGTTAGGTCCTTGATCCGGGAGCAAAGGGCACAAGTTGAACTCTCTACGCCGAAACTAATTTGACCCACTTCAAACATTTGTTTATCCAATGAACCATTGTTTACCCACTTGTACTTAACGTTTTCAACCATCATTACCTAAGTTCGTCAAAACTTAAGTTCCCTTTGCCTTTCCTATGCGTTCCCTGCGAGTTCCCCATGTGTTACCTATGTGTTCCTTGTGCGTTCTCATATGTTCTTTTGACGTTCCATGTGCGTTCTTATGCGCTCCCAACATGTTCCTAATTCGTTCCCATGCGCTCCAAATACAATCCTAACGCGTTCTCAATGGCAGCCAATATTTACTTTTCTAGTTAATGTTGACTTTACTTTTTCAAAGGTGGGGCCCACAAACACCCGTTTGGTTTCTATTGGACCTGATATGGACGCATGTGCGTGGGCATAAGGTTGAGATATTGCAGTGACTTCCAAATGAAAGATGTTAGTTGAAGAATCTTCAATCCAAAGGTGTAATTTGAGCTAAAACTTAATACATTTTTGTATTCTACATAGTAACATACGGGCCTTAGTGCCTGTATACACAATTCCAAACTGACGTTTAAGGGTTAAATAAAGACAAAACTTGATTTTCTTTTGCATACAGATAAACTAGAAAAGTTTCATTTCAAAAGGAATTAAAGTGTTCCCACTATATTGGGTAGATGCAAAGGGATGTAGGATAACTCCCAAAATTACCCGCCAACACTAATTTGATGGATTCAACGAGACAAGAGAAGGATGTACAATAGAGTGACACCCAAATTGGCGCCTTGTACAATTCTAGGGATAGTGTATACATTGCTGCCAACTTTGACACCCTTCCAAGGGTTGAAAATTTGTTATTTTTCCATGAAAATTTAGACACGTAATCACCTTTATATTTAGAATATTGTTACCAAATTTCAAGGCCAAGAGTTTTATACAAAAGAATATATTCAAGATTTACCAACAAGGGATAGTTGTAAGAAAAGTTTCATAGCTGCCAACTTTGACACCCTCCCAAGGATTGAAGATTTTTTTTCCCATGGAATTTTTGGAGTGGAAAAATCTTCATGTTAATTACATGAGTGAAAAAATTTAAGTCCAAAAGACCCACAAGAAATGATATCCCAATTCTACCAACATGTGTAGTTGTGAGAAACAAAGGGAAAAATTGTTTCACAACTTCCAACTTTGACAGCTTTTCTAGGGCTGAGAATCTGCTATTTTAACATGAAATTTTGGTCACAAGATCATTGTTTTGTAGATAACATGTGTGAAAATTTTCAAGGCCAAAAGAGACACACAAAAATAGTTTTTCAAAATCTACCAACGTCTATCTCCTCCATTAGCGCCAATCACTGCTTGTAACCTTGAGGGCATAGATTGATATAATTGTAGGAGCTTCGTATCACTAATGCACTTCCACTCTCTTTCAAGAATTGCCTTTAAAGCATCTATGTTTCTAGGACATGCCTTGTTACGTTGTATTGCAACTTTTAGAATCTTCTACGAGTTCTCAATTGGATTGAGATTGGGAGAATTTGCTCGCCAATTGAGCTTCTCATGAAGGCGCGTTTGTTTCCGTTCTTCACATATTTTGTTGCAATGGACGGGTGCGCCATCTTCCATGAGCAGTGCATGTGGAACTTTGTCCATGGAATGAGATAATTCTACTTTGGAAACCACTTCCACAAAATCCTTTGCAGAACGTTGATTTTTAAGCATAAAAACAAGTTCTTACTTATTGCCCTCGAGCCAATGCGCCCCAAATCATCAAGGGAGTCCATCCACTTTTAAAAGTAGGAACTATACAATTTGATGAATATCCGTCATATGCAGTTCTTCAAACATGAAATTGTTTCAAAATTTCCCAATTTCAAAGATAGATTCATCTATCCAAACAATACGCTTCCAATTTTCCGCGCGCCATCCACGGTACTTTTGAGCAAAAGCCAACCTTTGATATATGTAACGAGGTGTGAAAAAGGTTTATTGACTGCAATTTGACATAAAATGCCACTTCTACGTAAGAGCCTTTGAATGGTACATCCATATACTAGAGTAGGGCATATACTGGAAATCTTGATAATGACACGCGACGATTTTTTTTGGAGTAACGCAGAACACTACGCACATATCTATCACTAAGATTTGTAGTTTGACTTCCACCACAAGGTTTGCGCTTGTAAGTTCCATCTTCTCTAAGTTTTTTCACTAACCTCTAAACTGTACTAACAGAAATGCCAATAGTGGCTACAATATGAACTTGAGTACTCCCTCCCTCACTCATATCTATAATACGTCCACAAATCTCATCTGAAATCACCATATGAAATATGTTGGACTTTCTTTTACTAAGGTAACAAAACCTTAAACTTTCAATAATAACATTATTAATTTCATATAGAACGAGTCACTCAATCACATCACTTAGTCCATTAGGCATATCCACATACATCACGCAACAGGCATAAGCATGCAATACTAAATTATCTATGTTAGGAGGCATAAGCATTAGACATAACCACATATACATCACACAATAGGCGTAAGCAAGCATGACGAAATTACTCATGCATCACATCACTCCATGTCTCACACATAACACGCTCTTTCTCTCTACTCTCACCATGACTCCAACATTCAATGATCACAAATCATACACAACATTCCCTTAAGTTTACACAATAGTGCTCAATTGATATTTAGAGGGGAAAACTTTGTCATGCGTGTGTGATGCAAGTAGTTTCTTCTTAAGATGACAACTTCACACTTCTACATTTGGATGTTGTTGATTTTTTTAGATGCATTTTTTATAAGACATTGTGTTACATGGATAAGTTCAATGAGGAAGCACGAGGTGTCAAAGATATTTCAACATTTTTACCATGTCCTTGAAATGGTTATTCTAGCTACACACGTTGGTAGATTTTGTAAAACTATTTTTGTGTGTCTCTTCTGGCCTTGAAAATTTCTACACATGTTATCAACATAACAATGATCTTGTGACAAAAATTTCATGTTGAAATAGCAGATTCTCAGCCCTAGAAAGGCTGTCAAAGTTGGAAGTTGTGAAACAATTTTCCCCTTTGTTTCTCACAACTGCACATGTTGGTAGATTTGGGATATCATTTCTTGTGGGTCTTTTGGACTTGAATTTTTTCACACGTGTAATTAACATGAAGATGTTTCCACTCCAAAAATTCCATGGGAAAAAAAAAATCTTCAATTCTCGGGAGGGTGTCAAAGTTGGCAGCCATGTGGACACTATCCCTCGAATTGCACAAGGCGCCAATTTGGGTGTCACCCCACTGTACTATATAAGGTGCATATAAATGTAAAGAAGATGCATCCACAAGAAGAAGAAGAACTTTAGTCTTGTAAGATTGGTGTAAATAAACTGTTTGTTTATCTCCTTCCTAATTTCTATATCCACATGATTAAAAAAAATGTGATATGATTGTTGCCTTCGAGTAGGAAGTAGGCACTTTGAAGAAAATCCTAATATTAGGGGAAAAGAAGAGGTTGCTCAACTCCAAAAGGACTATGACTATGTTTCTCCAAGACTACTCCAAAATTGACCCTTTAAGATGAGATGCTATGAAACTCATTTAAACATATTTCAACTAACTTTAACCGTATGATCTTTGAGTTAACTTCTACAAGAAGACACTCAAAAAATCTCGTAAACTTTGACCTTGCCGATTAAAAGATATATGCAGTTGAAGTGTGCAATGAGTTTTTTCTTCTATGTGTGAGCATGGCCAATGCACTTTGACTCAATATACTGGTATATTTTTCTATAAAAATTTGTATAAATTTAATGGAGCCATGTTCTAACATGTGTTAGATCACTGCATGCTAAACATAACAAGTAATGGAGAGGTTTATGACGAGGAAAAAAGGACTTGCAATGACTAACGGGGGTATAGGATACGGCCATTTCCTTAGCATAGCTACATTAGTTCTTCAATTAAATAAAGCAATTGTTGGATCTATATGTAAACATCAGATGAAAGTATCATCCTTTCTTTTCTTCAAGAAAAAATTAATTGTTGAAAAAAAGAATCCCAAAATACTATGCACTTTTAAGTAAAATCAATGAGGGTTGCCGAGAAGTTTCTCTCACCAGTGCCGCCTCAAAAAAGTCGCACTATTCACCTCTACAGTAGTACTATTGAACTTGTGTAGTACCCTATCCAATTGCCCGAAAGTCCATCTTTTGATATTTAAAGTGCCATAATGTTTCCCTTTAAATCCATGAAATGAAATAAAATAACCTCCGTGAAGCTAATCAAAATTCATATTCTCAATAAAATTTCCATATTACTTGTTTTTTTTAATATTTTTGGCACAAAAACAAAACGAAGTTTGAATTGCAAAAAGAAACCAATGGAACCAGCAAAACAAGAGGATGCACGCCAAGACCGGCAGTGCAAAGCCAAAGAACCAGGAACCTAATGAAACTCGATAACCCACCTAACCTGATTTCCCTGCCTCAAACACAAAGCCTTGTTGCAGCCCCACTTGGAGTCGAAATTGGTCGTAGCTTTGGCCCTGTTCTTCTCCGAGTTTGCTGTCCGAATCCTGAAACTTATTTGTCCCCTGAAGGGATACTTGGTCTTTTTGGGGTTAAAGTTGTAGTCTCTCTTACTTGGATAAGATTAAGGTTGGATGACCTATAACCACCAACTTAAGCTTGCTGACCTATTTATAGGGTTTGTATACGTGGTAATTGCAATTGTCGTGACCATTTATTTCTTCATATTGAAATTGCTACAAATTTTCAAAGTGATAGTAAGCCGTGACCCATTCCTCGATTTACCCAACTCTCTATTTCCACACTAAGTTGTACTAAAAACCACTTCTGCATTGACTAAAAACCGGCAGCTTTGAACCAATCATGAACTGACACCCAATGAGATATGACTTCCTAAAATTTCGGAAATGGGGTGGGTCTGTGGTGGTTTTAGTCCACTTTACCTTGTCCATTATGGGGTTCGTGGTGGTTATGGGTCATCCAACCTTACACAAACTTGGAGAAGAGGATGGTATAATTACAGACTACTTAGGCATAATTATCTCCAGCCATAAACTCAAATCTATACCTCATACAAGGCATCTCTTTCTGGACTTTGTCCACATGTGTACCTTGCTGCCAAAATTCTGTGTTTGAAAAGGACCAACCAAATTTGGAGTAAAGTCATCGGAGGCCCCCATCTAATGATGAACAAATAGTTCTCAATTGCTCTAAAGGGCACCATTTGCATGTTGGTCCTCCAGAAAAGTACAGTTGCATGTCACTATGAAGCCATGAAATCAACACAAGCACGGCCAACAAATAATTTCATCATTTCATCCTAGACTCATGTTGCTATTAGAGGCTCTGAAAATCAATTGTACTCGCTCTCTTTTGACATGGGAATCCAAGCATAGGTCTGAAATGCATTCTAGAGGAATCTCTACTCCATAAATTAAAACATGCCAAGATAAATTTCTGAGGATGTAACCTTATGATCTTTTTCTAAACTTACATGAGATGATGTGGTAATTTTTTTAATGAATTTCGACTATATGGATTGAAGGCCAAAGTGATTTTTTTGTCCCCAAACAAATACTTAGTCCTTTACAGGTTAAAATTACCCCAATTCATGTGCTTACATTCTCCCTTGGTCTTACTGATCTAAATCAAAGGTAATGCAACATTTTTTCACCAAATATGGCATTTCGTGAGTAGGTTACATTACACATCATATTTAGTGACACTACATATCTCCCAAAATTTGATTTCATGTGTATTAGTGTAACACAAAAGATTCTCTCCTAAAATTGGGCCCCTGATTGGGTAGTTTTTGTGTATTTTTCATCACCTATTTCTACTTGTTAATCAAATGTAGGTCTTTCACAAAGAAAAAGAAAAAGAAAATTCTACTTACTCCATGGAGATATGCCAATGAGTTTGGCCACCTATTTTTTTTGTCATCCAAAATGTATAATAAAGCTGCTCCTACTTGGGATTGGTGGAGAGCCTCCCTCTATAAAATAGACTTGTTGTTACCCATGATTTTATGTGCAACTATCAATTGGAGCTTGCTTTGCAACGCATAAGTCCTACCATTTTAATGTAGTTTTTATATTACAAACTATGTTAAATAAAAAGTAACATGATTCACTCCACTGTTGACTGCGCAGTTGACTACAACGTTTCTGTAGTTCAGTGCACGTTGACTGTGTGGTTGATCGCTGCATGGTTCACTACGTAGATTACGATTCTAGTAGTATAATTTGATCAAACTGAGAGTTCTAGCCATGCTAACCCGTAGCCTTTAACTTTTAAGGGCAGTTATAAAAAAAATTAAAAACTATTTTGCAGACCTAGTTGAGACTCCAGAGAGTGACTGGGTAGAATCCTGTCACAATTTTGTCATACCCTACATTATGAAGTATTGTAAGGATCAGGGGAGAGCTTTGATATCAATCTTCTCCATCTTCAATTTTTGGAATGATTCATTCAATGTGAGAACTTACATTCATCTAGAACCATGAAACTAAATAATAAAGCCCCAGCTGTACATGGTATCTTGCTATGGATACAAGCCATCCCTCAAGCTGGGGAAATGTTTAACTGCCCGAAAACCATCTTCATGTACTTATGCCAGGCCTATTGTTTTCGTTTAGACATGAATGCCATAATGGCTGCGACAGGTTTAGGGCTGTAGCAGTTTTGGCATCCGCTGGTCTAATGAAGGGAAAAACATTTGGCTCTGAAAGGGAAAAAAGAAAGGCAAATTGGCCCCTTCTGAGAAAATGGGAATGAATGTAATGGCGATTTTTTAGAAAATTAGAAATATCCATTTGGCTATTCATAAATACAAGCATGGCGCAAATTGGCTCTTGCAACGACTTTGTGATCTCTGAAGAGGCGATTCAATTGGGAAAAGAAGGCCAAGTGGCTATGAAGGAAGAAAAACCATGAACAAATCAATTTGGCTTTAAAGTGGCGTATAGAAAGGCTTTTGAATCCTCCCAAAATCACAATCATGCAACCGCAGTACTCATGCTAGTCTAGCACCCCACCTCCACACCCATTTAAAAGGTGGCCCAAATAAAAGAAAAACGTACATGTAGTGAACTAAAACCATCAGCCCCTCCCAAAGGGCTACAACATACATAGACAAGTTTGTGCACCTCTATCAAATTACAGTGATGGAGAAATGAGGAAAAAAAACCATACTTGAAGTGAACTCAAACCCTCAACACCTCCCAAGCACTTGCAGCATCCATACACCATCTTGTGCACAACCACAAAATACAATGAAGGAGAAATGAGAAGGAAAAAAAAGAAAAAAAAGATAAAAGGCATACATGGAAGGCTTCCAGCCACTCTACAGCAGGTGCAGAGGCCTTCCATTAGTCATTGTCTACCATCAGCCAGTCTTTGCAGCACAAGCAGAGAACAATAAAAATCAAGTAAAAATTTCAAAAAATAAAATTTCACATAATATATATAAACCAACATCAATGTTCAATGCACATAGAGCGTATGACATAAAACTGAAGGAAAAGAGTTTTGAACACAAATAATGATCCACAATAAGGACCTATTTCTCGCCGCCATAACGTCTGGAGCCGTCCGGGCTATTGTACCAATGATCATAAGCCTTTCCGTATGGGAAAGTCTCTACATCAAACAAATTCTGGGAGTACATCCCAACGACAATGCCAAAGTTAGTATCTAGAGAACTTCGCACTTTGAACTTAAAAAATGATAAGGAACTGAACACGCTCGTCTTCCACTCACCCCAACACCATCACAATCGCCACCTCAACAAGCTTCAAATACGTGGGAAATCGGCCCACCAGAGGCCCATTAGATTGGGCAACCCGCCATATCTTCGTAAGTGGGTTCAAGTCAAATGGAGGCTCACATACACGTCGAAAGTTACTTTGCATGAAGAGTTTGAATTGATTTTGCTCAGACTCAAGATCATATCCGTTTATTAGTGCAGGCACTACAATCCTCGGAGCAACTGTCCCATCACTTTTGATTTCCTTGGTCTCGCAGAAAAAACGCTTTACAATCTCGAGATGTGGAAACGTGTCCAAACAATCTAGCGCCGCCCAATAGTGCGGATACACTATGCCAAGGGCATTATGCATATCTATAGACGGGAATCGATGTTGCAGCTGTTCAGTGAGATGCACTGCTGCCTCTACAGCCAACAAACATGTACAAGATCAAGTGAGTTCAATGAATCTAGTGAACATCTTGAACAGCTACAGCTCACATGTGCCAAGCGCAACTACGAAGTCATATATGAAGACGTTCTATTTCTGGGCAAAGTTAATGAGAACATCAATGGTCTCCACCAACGGAATTAAAGCAACCATGCCCAAAACGACACTAGGATCAACCATTTCATCGAAACAAGCCTAAAAAATACACATGAGAACACACAAAATTAGTACAACTGAATTTGAATTTGAAATGCACTCAACCACAATATTGCTAATAGATAAAGAGAGAGAATGATGAGATAAGCATCTGAGCAACTGCCTCTGAAGCCTTCGATTGGTACATTTTGGTTAAAATCAACCTATACTATGAGACCAACCGGCGAAGAGGGTCTAGCAAACTAATCCACCTCACGGATATATTGCGCAAGAGCTTCAAACCTTTACACTCCATTGTCTCCGCGAGTTCCTTGAAGTCTTGAATTCTCCTCGGGCTCTTGCTGATGTACAAGTACGTGGATGCAAGGACTCTCTCAATGGCTTCCATCACCTTCAGTTGGCTGAGGCTCTTGAAAGCCAAGTTACACATGTGAGCAAAACAATGCACTGCTTGTGCAAAAGGCGCATGAGCTTCGCAAAGTTGTGTAGAGACTCCGGTAACCTTCCCTTGCATCACCGCTGCTCCATTCGCTCCAAAACTAACCAACTTGCGTTGAATCTTTAAGGTGTTCAAGCCTCCAAACTCCTTAAGGACGCTAACAAGGACAACAAGAAGGTCATCTGCCCTCGTTCCATCCACAACTTTGTGGACTTTCGACAACAAGGGCAAACAAGGGCATCACATATGCATGAATTGACATCCATGAGGTGGTATCATTTGCAGTAACTTCATCGCAACTAAGGGCGACGAAGTTAACAGCGCTAACCTTGTCCTTGATGTGTTGTAGCTCCAAACACATTGACAACACATTAGAGAACATGTAGAGCCTTTGTGTCCACAAAAGCAAACTATTGCAAATTACATTCATGGCAGCGCAACTCAAAGACCTAAACTGAAAGACTTGCAAATTATTGTCGTGAGCCCAACTAAAAATCCCAAAGTCAAAGACAAAATAAGCTATTTTCTCCAAAAAAATTCATTCATTATTGATTGTCAAAAGCTGACACCAACAAACATACCACATCAAACATAGACGCTGCCATGTTCCAGCCCGAATAGTGGGTCCAATGCATCTGCGGGATTTCAGGGAACTCCAAGTAATTGAATAAAGCCTCCATGTCTTGAAAGTCTTGCATGGGCCTGCCCTTCTGAAGAACTTGCAGGGGGGTTGCAAATCGGAATTTTTTTCTTCTTCCGAGTGGATCCATTGATGTTGTTCACTTCTTGTAAGATTGACTCAAGAGGTTTCTTTGCAAACATGGCAACGTTTTTCTAATGGCAACAATTCTTTGCAAGGAAGTTGTCTCCCTTCTTCAGCCCCTTGGCCAGATCATCTTTTTAAGCCTGCACACAAACAACAAGCATATTGAAGTTGTTTTCCAAGAATTATAGTGAAGTACCACAAGGATATGTGAAGGTACCTTGCGGTTACCCTCATGCTTAAAAAGTATGTTAGGCTTTGCCGCCATCAGCTTGGACCGACCCTCAATTTGAGTGCACATGATGCACTCCACAAAGTTGTAGCCATTTTGCATAACCCCTTCTGCCCATGGAAACCGCGCTGCCCACTCACAATGGTAGCGACGGTTTCTATCATATTGCCGGGTCTTTTGCTTGGCTGTTGGGGGAGATATCAAAGTCGGGGTCTAAAGACTCTTGAAGCTTATCGTCAGAGAGGCCCTGCAATCCAACAGAGAATGAATCAAAATTGATATTTAGAACAAGTTAAAAATTGAAGTTCTCTTTTGCAAATGCAGGTCCAAATTGACAGTCTCTAATTAGGCTGATGTTTTGAGAAAGGGAAAAATAATGGAAAAAGAATTTTAAATTAAAAAAAAACCAAAATTCAATTCAACTCCCACATATCACTGCAGAAGAAGCCTGTGATAGGGATTGCTGTTGTGCAGGTCAAGCAAGGATTTTTTGGAGACCACCCGATTCCTCCCTCCCAGTCTCGATTATTCCTTCACTCCTTTGGTGCTTTTGGTAACAACATGAAGCTCCGATTTTATCGATCGTTGCTTTGGATGCTGACCACTATCATATAGTCCCCCACCACCCACTGTGCTCGTAACCCAGGCCAACCCAAACAACAGACCCATCCAAAGACTCATGTCCCACCACGTGGTGCCCTCCATCATGTTACCGCGACACTCAGCCGTCCCCACCGTCAACAACCAAAAAAACACTCACTTTCTCGGTCAGCTGCTTCAACGAGGATATAAACCACACTTTCAAGTGACTTGTATCTTTGACTACAACAATTTAACCCTAGAAGCCAATATACGCTGCCAACCGACCTTCTTAAAACCCGACACAACTTTGGATCATTGCATTGACAGGATAAAAAGGACTCGTACTGCCGGTGTAGAAACACGTTGGTGAGAACTCCAAGAAAACCAAAACCACAGCTTCTCCCAACTGTGACCTCCACATTGTCTCTTCCAACTCCAGACAACTTAACCAACTTGTAGCTTGCAGTAAGCCGCCAACCGATCGATCACATCATCGACAAATTGACATGATACCAATAATACCATGACCACTCTGAGGAAACCAAAAACGAAAATGGCACAACCTCAGACTGCGAGTTCTCATTTTCATGCATGTCCATGCATATCCAGTATGGAACGAAAATGGCCCAACCTCAAGCTGCAAACTCATCCATGCATGTCCCGTATCTCTACACGAGATTGACACCAACTTATCCTAGAAATGCTAAGTCGCCAACCATGTTCAAACGACACGAGTTCAGATCATCGCATCGACATTTAAAAAAAAAAACCAAAATTCAATTCGACTCCCACTCCAAACAATATTACTGTTAATCTCAGACACAACTCCCACTCAACCCGACTCAAGCATGACTCCCAGCCAGCATATACGACACTCCCACCCGACACATACAAGACTCCATTACGTACACATAGAAGACTCCAAGCTAGCAATGAAAAAAAAACATACATGGAGGGAATGGGGCGCTCAGACGTTGAACCTTTTGAGTCCGGCGCGGCCTTCTTCCTCTTCACTTCCGCAGTCGCAGGCGCCGTGACTGCCGTCCGTTTTCCCTTGTCATGAGACAGGAGTGCAAGCAGACGGACAACAGGATTGCTCCGGGGCGGGGTGACAGAAAGACCGATTGTGTCTTCGGCTAAAGCAGAGGTAGAGGCGTCTGCAATGGGTGTCGATGTCGAGGCACTCCACGGAAGCGGACTGTCACTGAATGTATTTCTGGACGATTGGAAATACATGTTGAGTGTCATGGCTGCCTTGGCTGCTGTCCTCGCACCTTCTTCGGCTTCCCGCAAAGTCCGTCTACTGTCCACGGCCTCCTTCAAAGTCCTCCTCTGAATTCGACGATTCTCCCTACGAAGAAGACGTTCAGCAGTAGCAGTTGAAGGATCCAAACTGGCGTACATACCTCCACCATCATTGCTGAGCGTATGGGTGCCACTCAAATGTCCTCCTTCTAAAGCAACGCTCATTAGTCTTGCACCAAAAAGAGATCGTCCCTCTTCCTTGTCGGCAAGGATCACAACACCAGCACCAGAGCCCAGATCTGTAAGCAGAGAACGACAACAATGAGAATGAAGACAACAAATGAAAGCAATTGCATTTCATGACCTACATCATTGTTTTGACTTACTGTTGCCACGGCTAAATCGCCTGAAGCGCAAAGCGGCGCCTGCAGCACTTGCACCTCCATTGGGATGACCACCGTGATGATCTAGCAATGACCCGCCTGCAACACCACCATCGCCGCCTGATTTCTCTAGATTGATGCAGAGGCCATCACAAGTTTTCTCTTCACGACTTTCTACGGCACCTGAAGTCTCTGCAGTGCCGTCTCCGCGATCTGGAGCTTCAACAACAGAGCTTCGTCCAGCGCCCAACGCTGCTACAACATTTAGTAACTCTCGTGACGGACAACAACCTTCCGAAATGTGGTCTGATGCATCTGTGAGGGCGCCTAAAGCCTCCGCCACAACCTTTGATGGTGAAGACGTTATGATGCGCCGAAAGAACACCCCGCGCGAGCCTCGCACCAACAACCCACCGAAGAATTCCTCACTGACAGCACCAGAGGATTTTCCACTCCCACAAACAACTAGATCGACAATGTGCTTAGCAGTATCATGAAGACAACATTATCATTCAAGTCCTCAGACATCACAAAGGACTTTAAATCAGGGTCTACAGAGGGGAGTTTCAAAACTGAGGTACCTCATCAACAGCCGCCACCGCCTCCCCAGAGCTCCATGCAACAACGTTGGCGGAATACGTAACATGAAGGACGTCATAATCAAAAAACAAACCCTCACCCTTGGGATTCCCAGAAGTCACAAATGCAATTCAAGTTGTTGAGATGTTGAGATCTGCTGAGTTTCCTAGGCCCATCAAGGTGGCACAAAGTGCAACAGAGACACAACCACCAAGAAGAAATTCTAGAAAACCTAGGCAAAAGTTGCTCAACTAACCTCGTAGTGAAGAGATAGAGAGGTCAGGCAAGGAGGTTGTTGGCGGACAGTGCTCTCTAGCGAGAGTGCCAAGGCGGCGACAACAAGGGATGGCGATAAATGCTATGATTTCAGCGCGTGTCGTGGCGATTCTCCAAATGAAGAGAAATAAACATGGGCGAGCGCCAAGACACTACAAGCGCGCTCTGCCGCAGAAGGGAATACAAGATCCATAAATTGGCGCGCGAGGCGACAGGTCCCACTAAAGCAAATCGTTCCCACTTGGCCCCACCTTCCCCCATACCTTCGCCATCAGGCTCCTATGTTGTTCACCATCCAGACATTTTGGCTTCATTTTTAAATTTCCACAGATTTCTTCTGAAGACCAATTCGTCACGTAATATTTTATTTCATTATTTGGCTGTAGGTCGCCAAAAACAAGAGGCCTGACTTATGCCACAAGTTTGAAAGTTCTTTCATGCTACAATTATTTGCTTTCGACCAAATCTAATAATAACCACCTTCATATAATTTGTTTTAAAGTTAGTCTTGATCTATTTTTGGAAGGCGTAAAAAGTCCAATGAACTCTGAAAAGAGAATTTCAGTTAACCCTTTACCGTCCAGGACCTGTTTATCGAAAACCAAGAATTTTGCTAATTTTTTTTCTTAGAACCGGATTTGATGGAAATACAATGCCTATTATTAATATCTAACCTTACAAGATTGAACTTAACCCATGACCTAAACTTTGGAAAAAATTTGCACAACATCCAACAGCAGATGGAATAGATTACAGTGTTTAAAATTTCCGTATATTAGTAGTGAAAATTGTGGATTTTCAAACCAAAAACACTTCAAAATTGCTCGTTTCACTGCATAAGTAAGGAAGAAAATCAAAACTTGTATTTCTAGTTTTAATTGTAAGATCTCAATTAAGACTTATTAAGTAACATACTCACATAAATTCATAAATTTTGACAGCACGGATTGAAAGATTATGGTGTTTGAAGTACAAAAAAGGGATCATTTTCTTCCTTGCGTTTTGTGGATCAGCAAACTTTGACTTCACTAGATGTCCAATTTTTGCACTACAGAAGGTCATTTACCACCATGTTAAGTATGATATTTGTTCCTTGTATACCAATTTCTTGAGTTTAAGAAAGGGTGTAGGATATTCAAAAAAATTGTGCAAGGAGTGGAGGTTTGAAAATTGCCAATTCACTTTTTATTTTTTTGTGAGCTTAATATGTTTTGGAATGAGAATCGGAATGGTCAATGAAAAGGCTTACACCACATAATGCCGTGAAAAGAATAAAAATAAAATATGAAGATCTTTTAGTTTTATGTGGAAAGGAAGAAGATTTTTTTGGTACCTTGCCCGACAATGTGTGACAATGTGTGAAGATGTTTGACTTGGGTTAGTATGCCATTTTTCACTGAAGATAAGAGATTTTTTTTGACAATATGAAAGGAAATCACATTTTTTGTTACTATTGAAAATCTCACATTCAACAGGGTGTCCTAGTAAACGTTTTTGGAGTTGCTCAACCTGCCCCTTTTCTCCATTTGAACTTCAAAACCCTATAACTTTTTCATTAAATGTTGAATTGAGGAAAAAATTGGACTCACACTAAGCTTTGAGCAATGTCCATCTAGAGTAAATATTTTTAAAAAATAATGTAATAAATTGACACTGTACGAACCTGTCCAAACCTTCAAAAGTCCCCCAAGGGATCTCTTGGTAATTTAGGGGTTATTGAGTCATAATTTTTATTTTAAATTTAAAGCTTGATATACTATCAACTCCCTTTACAAGAGCACCTATTTTGACAACCAATTCAATCATAGTAGTCGGCTTGCCTTCCTCACACTGCACATTCCCATGTCAAAACCATTTCATTATAAAAATTGCTCTTCATAGTGGGAAAAATAAACATGGCTGTTGTAGAGGGAGTTGACTACATATTACAAATACTATGTTGTGTAGCAATCATAATACAAACACACTCACGTTAATAATAAAAAATATCTATTGCAACATTTCTTTTAGTGAAGTAACTTGAAACGACACAAAAGGCTCCCCAATTTATCTAATTTCAACCCTTTAGATGTCTTTGCTGAAAAGATCCGATTTGGGATGAATTAACAATAACCAAGAATTGTAACAAGGCACAAAGCTAGAAAGAAAAATCAAAACTGGGCCTTGGAAGCAAGTGCAATCCAAGGCAAGAGCCCGGAAAAGCAACTAGAGGGAAGAGAGAAACAAGACAAACCAACCAAAGAGACCAGACAATCAACAAGAAACCCTCTAAGGAAACACCCCCATGAGGAGGCCGCTAAGGGCCCAAAAGACAAAGAAATGTCAATTCGGTTCACAAGGAAACGAGCTAAGAGTAAATGATCAAAAGAAGAAATCTCCTCCCTAAGTTTGAGGAAAGGAATCAAAGCCGTACAATGATAGACAACTTGGAGCAAAGAATTGATTTCTTGCGACAAGAGAGTGTCATGGAATGAGGAAGCAGAGGGCCTTACATAGAAGGCCAACTCTTGAGGAGAGGGGGGAAGGAAAGAGGCCTTGCCATCCAAGGGCACATCTGTCCTATCAGAGAGGGGGAAGAACACGTCAAAGCAAGGAGTCAAAGAGCGCCACGGTTCGGAGGATACCCAAGCCAAAATTATACTTGCTTGCAGAGATCAAAGGTCGAATGCAACGAGTCAGGCATGGCAAGCTTGTCTTGGTTCAATGGAGGGTTATCCTCCGCTTCCAGATCAACAAAGATAGCATCCAGAATCTCCTCCGCAAGAAGCTCGGCTTCTTCTTGCACTCTAGTCAAGCCCAATCTAAAGCTCTTGTACCTGTTTGAGAGGTCCTTGTGGAAATGTCTAAGGGAAACGACGTTCCAATCAAGGACAACATACGGTTAGTGCAAAAGACACCACAAGACGAACTTGATATGTCTTTGCTGTAATTCTAGTAGAATATTTGTTATACAAATGAAGATTGAGTTGTTTCACATGATAGTTTGGCAACAAACATGTTTTATATGGTGAGAGTATCTATGATCAATTATGTGAATAAAAGTGTTTGTAACTTTTGTTGTTTGAAATTTCAATTGGAAAATGTTCAACTATACTTATAGACTAAGTAGTTAATCACAAGTTGAAGCACATGTTTTATTTCTACAAGTCATACAACTTTTCATTGCCACCAACATCACTATCACTTTTACTTAGCGTCCTAATTTTCAGCTTGATATATTTTGATATGTTATTAAAAAATGATATGAGTTTGCGATGGGCTTAGAACCTGTAAGATGCGTTGCATTGCCACTGCCAAAATGTACTCAAAGTCACGGGATAAAAGCAAGTACAGGCAGCTCCTCTTACATTAGCATTTGGTACAACAATCAATTCCTTCTACAAATCAATCAACTCCCTCTACAAATCCTTGAGCTCCCTTTACAAATCAGTCAGTTTTGTCTACAAATCAGTCAGCTCCCTCTACAAATAGCCAGCTCTTCTACGAAAAGGACCGTAGAGGAAGCTGACACTGTGGAAGCATGGACACGGATCAAGATAGGCTTTCTTTTGGAAAAGACTCCTTACATGCTTTTACATGTGACCACCCTTCTCATTCTTGCTAGATCACATCAAGTACTTTCCTTTGACTCCTTCTCAATGGGTTCAAATATGTAAAATTGTGAAGCAATAGATTTTATCGCTAAAAAATCACCATGCAATTTGAAAAGTATTTAAATGTGGGCTTACCACATTTTTATTTTCAAAATAAAAGCGAAAAAATTTCACTCTAGAAAAGATGGGTAATTGAACATCACATTAATTGATAATTTTCACTACGTAGTATTGAAAGAGCTATTAAGCCAACATAATGTTTGATGATATGAAGCAAATTTCTACTCCACTTCTAACACACTAAAAATGAAAAAATTATACAACATGGTAAAAACATGTGTAATAAACTCTAATAGAAAAAGGCCCTTTTCTCTATTGTTTGAAATTTCAACTTAGAAATATTTGACTATATTAGACTCATGGATACTTCATTCCATATGCACTTAACATGATAAACTAAAAAAAAACTAGTTAATTGAAGTTATTGGAAAATTAGTTTTTAAAATTTAAATTTTCTTTCACATAAAAACAAAGGGTCTAAATGATTCTACAAAGAGTTGAATGCTATTGTTGCACACGTTAAGCATTCAACTTTCTTGATTTGAACATGTTTTTTGGCTACTGTAAGGCAAATATACTATTTCCATGTGGAACATATGGTCTCCTACAAATATGTCTATATCTAACTCCTTAGTTCCTTATTCAATCACTTTGTACTTGATTATGGATCAATATATTACCAAAATGCTGGAAAGTGATTGGTGGATGATATGAGCACAAGAATGGAGTATCACACCAACAATTACAAGGATCCACTAAAATTTACTTCAAAAATTTATAGGGAAATCATAATAAGTCATATTTCAAATTAAAAAATGGATTTTACCTTCTTGCTCAAAGTTCCTAGTGTAGATTCTTTGTGTTGTAGAGATCATCATTACAATTATGTTGCATGGCTTAACCTCTAAAGACATTTTGTGCCGCCATGGTACAATCAACTTTGGGTAGGTTCCTCGAAATCTACTTTCAAAGATTGAATTTTGAAATTTTGTTGAGAATGGATATACAAATTCTCCTTGCGGAGATAGTTTGCTTTTTATTCTTGGACTTCCGTGGAAAAAATTATAGTGCTTCAAACATCAAAAGCTTGATTCCAAGGTAGATGAATAGGGTACTATACAGCTAAAACAATATGATTTTTGAGGTGGGCAATAATGAAGGAAATTTCTTGGTGGCCCTCATTGTTTTTAAATATAAGTATTATTTTAAAATTAATGATATTATTACTCTTCAAAAAATTCTCCTCTAATAGAAGAAGGCATGATGATTTCAAACATGATTGAATTTTTGATCCAACTATTATTCACTTGATCAAAAAATAGATTGGTAAGGAAATTGTCCATGTTCTATACTCCTAGTCATTGCAAGATCTTTTTCCTTATCTTAAACCCTTCCATTACTTGGAATTCTTGGCACGCTATAATCTAACATAAGGTATAGTTTCTTAAAATCTATGCAAGGTATAGTGGAAAAATATGCTATTATTTAGAGTCAAATTATGTTGACCCTGTTGGTCTAGAGTGAAAAAAAGCCATATTTCAATGCAACTATCTTATAGTTTGTGCACTTAAATTATACAAAATTTTTAGAGTGTCTTCTCGTAGTATTAATCGTTAAGATTCTACAATTGAAAATAGTTAAAAATTTGTTTAAATGGGTCTCATAATATTTCATCTTAACCCTTGAAGGACCAAGTGTCCCTTTGGAGGACACATTTTTCACTTTGGTTGCAATTATCTTTCAATCTGTAAAGTCAAAATTCACAAAACTTTTACCACATCATCACATATTAGTGTAGAAGAAGATCCTACGGTTACATTCTCAAAAATTTCACCTTGCTCATTTTTAATCAATGGAGTAGAGATTCCTCTAAAATCGTTGGTGGTCTTTTAGGGGGTAAAGAGGCAATTTTGGGGTGGATTTGGTAAAACATATGTAGGTCATTTTAGGGGTTAAAACTCACAGGGACCCTGACAACCCTACTTAAATTTTTGGAGAGAATATGCAACCAAAGTTGCAGCTGGAGCCAGGTTTGACTTGGGTGAATGGTGGGAAGGAGTGCCATTATGATGAGCTTGCAGTTCCTGCCCCTTTCCCTCGCACATAAAAGCTAACCTCGTACTTCCCTCTGCACTCATTCAGTTTGTCTCGTCTTCACCCCCAGCCCCCACTTTTTCATAGAAGCAGCAGCACCTACTCTCATCTGCACGCTAGCTGTTGCATTTGATGGTGTTAATCCCCTCGTTAATCAACAACTTAATACAAGAAAGCACATGTCAAAGCATTAGCACACATTAAGAAGCCGCATCCCCGTTTGTAACTGCCTCATGTCCACTCCATGGTGGCATAATTCCAACCCAATCTTCATTCAACACTAAAGTCCTTGGCCCTCCACTCATGCATTGATTAAGCTGGTGTCACATGATGTTGATCGTCTGTTACCATTTGGTTACCATCCAAGACCAAGGGACAACAACCAGTCTTCTCTTGTAATTCTGCCACCACGTACTCGGTGATTACGACATTGTAATTTGCCTCTCTCCATTAGGCTCTAATCAAATCACACATCACACAAGTTGATGTAAAAAAACCATGGCCTGTCCTAAACTCAATTAACTACCACTTTCCAACACATCAGTGACATGGTTAGCAAAATGAGATTTTCAAACACTTCATGGCTATAGAAATTGCACATCACCGGTTGGAATTAGAAGCATGGTTTTTCGCATCATCATTCGTGTTGCAAAACAAGACACATCACCTTCACGGTTCACATCACTAGCTAATTAGCAAGCACTTGGATTAACTAAGACCTCTCCAGAAGTTAATGAGGCTGTTACAGTGCTAAACAGGAAAGTGAAGCTGCAAACAGATTAGATTCTAGACGTGATCATTGAGAGGAACTTAATATTCTCGTTGTAAACCTTAAGAGAGAGAGAGAACCAATTAGTGAGCACTTGGATTAATTGAGGCTAATAATCTAGTGTCTTCCATGAGTTAATGAAACGGTTTTGCTATACAGTAAAGTAAAGCTGCTGCTGCTGAAAGAGAGAGAGAGAGATCGCAGACACGACAGCGTCGCAATCCTCGAATCACCTTCACGCTTCTTAGAAGGCGAGGTGATTAGTGTGCACTTGGATTAAGTAACACTAATTCTTAACTTAATGAGCCGGCCATGCTAAGCAGGTGAGTACAAGGAAGTGAGGCAGTAGATATCTAGACAGAGCGAGTCCAGATCGGAACTTGTTGTCTTGTGGCTGCAGCTACAGGAGCTCTCTCCTGTTGTCGGTGCCGAGAGCCTCTTGACGAGATCATTTTCCCAGTGGGAGAGGAAGTGAGGTTGTCGAGGTGTGGGAGCTGTGACAGTGTTTTTTCTGGTGGTGGTGGTACACCTGAGAGAGAGAGAGAGAGAGCTCCAGGCCTGGTGCGCGGAGTGGGAGAGAGATGCCGATGAGCCTGAGAGGTGGCAGGGGGGCTGCTGGGCGCTGGATGCGTGGGCAGGACAGGGATATGACGCACCCGTGAGTAGTGCTGGGCGGTACAACGACCGGTGGCAACGACGTCGGTCGCTTTGTCACTGTTGCAGTGAATGTTGCCGGGGTCACTTTTGAAAGCGGCAGATTCGCCGCAGGACGAGGACGAGGACTCGACTCTTGTTTCGAGTCGGGAGCACGTTGTTTTACTTCCGAAGTGCCATGCTTTTGTTGCTAGCTGCCGCCTTTCGCGCGTGGAGTAGGGCAACTCCAGGGCGAGTGTGGAGCTAGACTTGCTCTCGGGATCAGGTGCGAAGACTTACCGCTCGATCAGTGAATTCTTTTCCGTCTGGAGTACAGCCTTCAGTGACTACTAGAAAATCGCGTTTCATCCAGAGTGGATCGAGAAATCTGAAATTCTTTGTCGAGGTAGGCTTGAAAACGCAAGAGTTGAGGAAGGGTCTCTCGCGGTGGCGAAGAAGATCCGTTTTTGCGAGAGTACCTTTACTAGAGGACTTGAAACGCAAGGGTTGTCGAGAGAGAGTGTGTTGTCTCTAGCGGTGAGGAAGAGGATGCGTTTGTTTTGAGAGTTCCTTCACTAAAATTGGCAGCTGCAACATTGGAGGGGAATCGGACATGTGAAGAATTCTACTGATGAGATCGTGAGCAGGGGAGAGGAACACCTGAACCGGAGTCGTCTTAAGTAGCGTTTCAGACAGACAGCTGGGCTGCTGGTATTGATGAGCGGAGTTGGTGATTTATTGGTGGAGTGGGTTGGTTGCAGTGCAGGTTCGCCCGCGACGATGAGGACTCTTCAAGCCTCCGCGCGGATTGAACTCCAGAGGCACCATCAGTAGAGCCATCGTCGGTCAGTGATGTGCACCGAACTTGCCGTGAAAACTAAGAGTATTCTGCAGTTAAAATGGAATTGCATCACGGTTGCAGCGAAGATCTGGGACGATGTACGGATTGGCTGACTCGCGAGGTGGGTGTGTGCAGATCGCGGGACGATGGAGATGCGAGGCGGATGCGGGAATTTCCGGCTGGTTCTCGTTGTGCTGCTCGCGGCGATCGTCAATGGCGCCGCTGGTGTCAAGTTCGCCGGTGACGGCACGAGGTCGCAGCTGCACAAGCTGAGCAAGGTGGCTCGCGCGGCGCGCGACTACGAGAAGGGCGACGAGGAGCAGCGTGAGTTTTTCGAGGTGACCAAGCCCGTGGACATCCCCAAGGGCGCGACCGAGACGTGCTCCCAGACTCTCCTCCAGCACACGTTCGGGAACACCATCAACGATCCGCCGACGTTCCGCGACTACACGCCGCGCTGTGCTCGCCGCGACTACACGCTGATTCTGCTCCGGTGGCGCGCCACTTGCAAGGGCCGCCAGTTTGACCGCATCTCCGCGGTCTGGCTGAGCGGGGTGGAGATCTTTCGCACCTGCACGGCGGAGCCGACGCCGAGCGGCATCGTCTGGACGGCGGAGAAGGACGTCACCCGCTTCCAAGCCCTGCTCACTTCCCCGCAGCGCCTCGCCGTCTCCCTCGCGAACGTCATCGACGCAACCTACACGGGGGTCTATAATGTGACGCTCTCTGCGCACTTCTTCACGGGCGGAAACCCCACCGTCCCCGGCGCGCGATCCTCCTACGACGGCGTCGCGGACGCCATCCTGCCGCTCGCCAACCCCGCCGGCTACTGGCTCACGCTCCAGAACGAATCCGACGCGCAAACCCTAGAGCTCGCCATTCCGCCGACCGCCTACAAAGCGACGCTCGAGCTCTGCGTCTCCTTCCACGGCCCCGACGAGTTCTGGTACACCAACCCGCCGAACGACTTCCTGGAGGCCAACAACCTGACCACGTCCATCGCCGGCAACGGCACGTTTCGCGAGGTGCTCCTCGCCATCGACGGGCGCCTTGCGGCCGCCGTGTTCCCCTTCCCCGTCTTCTACACCGGCGGCGTCGACCCCTTTTTCTGGCGCCCCATCTCCGCCATTGGCTCCTTCGTGCTCCCCTCCTACGACGTCGACATCACGGCCTTCCTCCCTTCCCTCGTGGACTCCAAATCCCACCAGTTCGCCTTCACCGTCACGAACGCGCTACCCTACTGGCTCCTCACCGCGAACCTCCACCTCTGGCTGGACGCCACCCCGACCTCGGGCGCTCTCACGCACCACTCCGCCCCGCCTCTCGCCGCGTCCACGACCTCCACGTTCCGCGGAATGGACGGCACCTTCACCTCCTCCTCCTCCCGCGAGCTCTCCTACTCCGGCTACCTCCTCTCCTCCCTCGGCAACCTCACCACCTCCGCCTCCGTCGCCCTTAGATTCTCCAACACGCTCGTCTACTCCAACGGCGCGTCCACGAGCCACGTCCACCAGGAAATCAAGTCCGAATCGAAGCTAGTCGTCAAATCCGACGCCCGCGACCTCGTGTTCCACCACCGGAGCCTACATTTCCCGCTCAAGGTGCGCTACCAGGAGCGCGACGAGAACAGGACGGCCTTCGTTTCGACGGCGCTCGAGCACGCGTGGGAGGCGGACGAGCAGCTGCAG
Source organism: Bryoerythrophyllum caledonicum (assembly GCA_963971425.1). Classification (NCBI taxonomy): domain Eukaryota; kingdom Viridiplantae; phylum Streptophyta; class Bryopsida; order Pottiales; family Pottiaceae; genus Bryoerythrophyllum; species Bryoerythrophyllum caledonicum. The sequence goes on along the minus strand of OZ020521.1, from coordinate 10,552,461 downwards.
TCGAGCGTCGGAGCGGGGTTCAACTCGTTCAGCGCATTGCGGAACCGCCAGCGGGCCATGGGCGACCTCGTCATCCCTGACAAGGGACCTATCAGCGGCTTTGCGACGACGAAGCAGCGGTACGCGTTGGAGAGCAGTGACGGCTGCTACGTGAGGAGCGTGGGCGCCAGGAATTACACGTTTCTGTATGACGAGACTGATCGACGCTGTACCAGTGTGTCCAGTTACTGATCTTTCGTTGTAGTGGGAATTGAATTCATTCCTAACCGATTGAATAAGTTGGTACTAGAGTAATTCTATGAGTTCGCGTTCACGTGATCGGTGAGGCAGTCGATTGGTACCGGATTTCAGTTGAAACTCATCAGCTTCGCGAGCTTGTACTATTATGGTTGGTAAACATGGAGATTGATAGAACGTGGCATCGATGAATTGATACTGGATTTCAGTTGAAGGTCAGCTTCTTGAGCCTGGCAACATCGAGCTTGTAATATTATGTCGGTGACATGGAGATTGATGTGGCATTTGATCATACTACAACGTCTAACAATGTGTCAAGTTATTGATCTTTTGTTCCTGATTCATGCTGGTTTCAGGAAAGAGTGTATCGTTCTAGTCGTGGGATTTTGATTCTTTCATAACCGATTGAATATTCTACCTGGAGGAGTTCGATGAGTTCGCGTTGCAGTGATCGGCGAGGTAGTCGGTTGATAGAAAAAGAACGTGCTTCCGGTGAATTCAAGATGCCTTCTCGCATTGCTTGCCGCCGCTCCGCCACGCCATAGGTTTAGGGTTTTGGGTTTCTCGCATTGCTTACCACCTCTCTACAACTTGACCTCTTTGCCGTTCCACCTCTAAAGCATCTTCACCGGGGCACCGGGCCCCGGCAGATTTGGTGAGTTTGCGTTTCTGAAGCTGCACCACAGACGCCAACACGGGGTCCCTGTCCGCCAGAGTGGGTGTTGGGCAGGCAACCAGACGGGATATCCACCACTTTCGCCGTGGGATCACCAAAATTCTCTGTTCCGGTTTACCTACCCCGTTCTACCATGCGTCAATTACGCACCAGCTGTTGGAAATATGATTTGCAAACAAGTTGGAACTCGTTTCCCTACTTGTGGTTTCAAAGGCTGCGGTGGAAATTTTTTACGTTGTAGAGGTTGCCGTCCACGCTCTTGACGGGAGTCTTCCACCCTGGCGTGGAGTTTTACCCGTTAGGGGTGGAGATGCTCTAAGTTGCTTAGCCTTCTCATTCCACTTCCCCTTCAAACACTTGTAACTTTACTTTATCACCCCCCCTTCACCTCTTTGCTCTATTATCGCTTTATCTCCCAACTCTTGCTTTATCATTGTACTATTGTCAGTGGACCTATTGTCTATTGCTCTATTATCAGTGGACCTATTGTCTCCAACGAGGCATGGGCAGTCCCCAGTTAAGTTCTCATTTAAGTTCCCGCTCTTCTCCTTGGAAATGCCATCCAATATTTCCGAATTAAGTTCTCAATTAAGTCCCAAGTTAGGTCCTCGTCCTCAACCTTAAAAAACCGTCCACTATTTGCCACATGGCTTCATTGGGGCTACCAATATTGTACAAGTGGCTTCACATGGCAAGGACTGTAATCTTTTATTATATACTAGTGTAAAATACATGTTGTCCAAAGGCAGTCCCCAATGACGTAAAACTTGTTGAAAAATTGGAGAGTCATTGGCAAATAAAATTGACAAAAAAATGAGGTTGCAAAAGTGCTCTGCTCTAAACAACATTGTACAAAAAATTTCATCTCCATGTATTTCTTCTTTCTAAAGTACCAAAACGTTTTTGGGAGCCATTGGACATGAAAAATGCAACATACAATTGTCCATGCATAATCATGTCCTTGGTTGGGTAGATACTACCTTTTGGAAGAGTTTGTCCTTGTGACTTGTTGATAGTCATGGCATATGCCACGCAAATTGGAAACTCCTTGAGGCATCTTGGGAAAGGAAGTCCGACGCTCTCACAAACAAAAGTAATCTGTGGTATGCCCCGTGCATGATCATGTGAATACTACACAAGATCTAAATTCATTACCATCAAGTTAATCATGATGTTAGTTTCTTGTACCCCAACTTTTAGAGGTTGAAAACGGGTGTAGCATAATCAAAACAATTGTGCAAGTAGTGGAGGTTCCAAAATTGCCAATTCACGTTATATTTTTTTGTGAACTAAATATGCTATAGAATGAGAATCAAAACGATCAATTAGAAGGTTTACACTACATCTTGTAGTAGAAAAAATAAAATGTAAAAATTATGAAGATCTCTAAGTTTTATGTGGAACTGAAGAAGCTTTTTTGGTAGCTTGCCCAACAATGTGTGAAAATGTATGACTTGGGTTAATGTGCAATTTTTCACTTAGGACAAGATTTTTTTTGATAATATGAAAAGAAATATTATTACTTGCTAATATTGAAAATCTCACATTTGATAAAGTGTTCTGCTAAAAGTTTTTTAAGTTGCCAAATGTGCCTACTCTCCCCATTTGAAATTCATAACCCTATAACTTTTTCAATAAATGTTGGGTTTGGGAAAAAATTGTACTCACACAGAACTTTTCATAATTTTCATGTACTGTAAAAATTTCAAAGAAGAATGTTATACCTTGACACCATAGGAACGTGTCCAAACCTTCAAGAGTCTCCCAAAGGGACTCTTGAGGCTTTAGGGGTTAAATTGGCTATTTCTTCCTCAACTACCAGGTGAAGCGGAAAGAAAAGTTCGCGTAAGACCTTTCCCTGGAAAGTGGAATTGTTTGTTTTGCCTCAAACTGTTTTTTCAAAGTGGTCTTCCAAACTCAATTTGTTTTAAGAATGTCCTCCAGATCTCCGTTTGCATTTAAAAATGATACGTTCTTGATCGAGTAGATGAACTTCCGTTGAATTACTAAAGATCCATCGTGCATCGGAAACCGGAATAGCCTCCGCATTGCTTGAGACGCAAAGATGTAGTAAGCATTGATGTACTATTGAATCTTTTCGTTGCTTTCCAAGACTACAGTTGCACGAATGGGACTTTCGTACTTGTATTTAAATAGGTACTTCACAGCGGTGATCAACAAAAAAAATTGTTTGCAAAAGTAGCCAAAAGATTATTATATTGACTTTCAAACAACATTGCAAGGGTGATACGAAAATTTACCTCAACGTTAACATGTGCATTGCAATTTGACATTAAATATAGGTTGTGCGGTACGATCCAATGGTTGTCAACTTGATGACCTTTGCGGTCAATAAAGGAGTGTATGTTATCTCTCCTCCTATACACTGGATAGCCATTTTTATCCGTGCATGTTTCTTTGGCAAAGTCTTAAGGGTACGGCTTGATACATTTACCATGTAAAGGGCTCTTAGATGTTACAAACAACAAGGCCCGTGCATCAAGCAAAAAATCACTGTCTTGTATGCATCGAGGTGAATGGCCAGATCTGGAAGTTTGGATGTCATTACTAAATTAATATTGTTTGTAGTCCTCAATTTTAATTGTTTGTCAAGAATAAACACTATATGCATGTGCGGTAGGCTTTTCTTCTAAAGTTCAATCACTCAAGTACAGCCCAACACAAATAGTTTGCGGTCCTTAAAATCTACCATCAACTTTTGTAGTTTTAAGAAGAATACACGCGGAACCAAATCTGGTAGGTCTTGTATACTCTGCTCGGATACTTGTTCTCATGTTTTCTCATGCCATTTTGGATTATATGTGAACTTCACAAAAAATTCTTGTTGTTCAAACGTGCGTACAATGGCCATGGCGTCTTGATAGTATTCATTCATTTGACATGGGCCTCCCCAAAAAATGATGGCACGATAAATCTCTCGCCGATTTGTGCTGGATTATAGTCACCTACGTTCATGACATCCACCACACTACTACAAAGTTTGCATTGATGGTCCTTTTTATTGTTCTTGACAGACTTCAAGCGGTTTTGTTCAACGCAGGTCTATCTGTTGACCATATACTGCTGTAGCAAGCGACTTGCATAGAATATGTGGTTGTAGCGACTAAGCGGGTGAAACATGTACTACATGCAAAAGTACATTTGCGTTACTCTTCTCAATCCACCCTAGCATCTAGCAGCATTTGAATTCACTTTTGCAAATGGCAAGCCTTCGGATTCAGAGCCTATCAATGGAATGTTTGGTGACCATCTTTGACAACCATCAAGAAAGAGAATCACATAATGCAATGGCAAATATGTAGAGTGCAATGCCAAGATTCATTGAAGCGGCCCATTCACCCTCTTGGCAACAATATATAGGCCTAACATGCTGCCATCGTAGTCGTCACCAACCATGATCACGCCTACGTCATCGGTTGTGGCATATTATACCTTTGTTGATCTTGCAATTGCAAAGCCAACAAACGGAGTTCTAAGTCTACTGCCAGTTCCTCTTGTAGTTGTTGATGATATACTTCCAAAAACTCATGGTTGTGCTCTTATAACATGTTCTAAAATGCCTCCATTGTGTTGCAATCCAAAGTCTTAAAAGCCGCCATTTGACTATTTAGAGCAGCATGGTTATCCTTATACAACTACGCAAACTTACAATTGTTCCCTTTTGTTGGCAAAAGCTTGCCTATTCTATGATACAATGCACCTAAAAGTTAGAAGGTGTAGTTTCTACTTGGATTAAGCGCTGATCATTATCTGCTCCCAAAGATGTGTATATCACAACGTTGTTGTACATCCGGATGAATTCTTGAAAGCTCTTTGCTTCCAGTGTATTACCTTGTAGCAAGTGCCGCAATGACTCACGAGGCACCATCAATGGTGGAAGCTCAACTTTTTCTTAATCACAACACATATTAAAAAATGGATTGGCTTGTGTAGAACATCTTCTGGTGATGTGCTCATTGAGCCAATGCAATATGCAACAGGCGCCACATTGGATATTTGTTCGCTAATGTACATGTCAAATGTTGCCAGCTACACCATCAACCACACAACGCACCAACAACAAATCGGAGACTTGACAATTGTTATCTTAGACCACGGTGCATTGTTCGGCATTAGAACAACAATTGATAATTCCCAGATCCACATGTTGATTGTCAATTAGACGTTCCATTCGCCTCCTTCAACGTGATGCATTGTCTGCTTCACGTTCAACGTTTGTGCACACTGAATATAGCACCATGGTCTTGATTCAGCTGATTTTTGCAAGCTTAAGGAAGTTCATCTTGAACAACAGACATTTCACCTTTCAAAAGGTTTGTTGGTGGACTAGAGGAAGAAAGAGACTATGTTTAAAGATTCATGTTATTGTACTTCTAAAAAAGTGGAATCATAGTATACGTCCACTTGATTTTAAAAAAAAATTAACCTTTAAATTTTTACTTTTTTGGTTTCACTATCTTAATAAATTGTAGTTCTAAGATAATTAAATGGTTGCAAGATCAAAGCTGGGATAGGATGACTTGCAATCTTGAATTGGCATGTGCAACCATGAGAGAATCATAGTCAATGGATCAAATATCAATGAAGTTAATTAGTTATCAATTTTCAAGTTGTGAATTAGTTATGATTTTATAGGATTGCTTTGGTGTGTCTATTTATCTTATTGAATTGTAAAAAAATATTATAAAATTTATAAATATTTTTGCTAATATCTATCTTATTGAATTGTATGTAATGATTTGTAAATCTTTTGAGCAGATTAAGAATCCACATGTGTAATTTAGATTGCAAATGGAAGTATCAATTGGCGGCCACCAGCTATATATGGCATCCAAGATTGACAGCGATATTGATCCAAGAATGAAAACAATGTTGATTCAAGATTGAAACAATGTTGATTCAAGATTGAAACAATGTTGATTCAAGATTGAAACAATGTTGATTCAAGATTGAAACAATGTTGATTCAAGATTGAAACAATGTTGATCCAAGATTGAAAACAATGTTGATCCAAGTGTTGTTGATCCAAGATCCACAACTTATTCACATTTCATCAGAAAAATATGAAATCACTTGAGTTGAAAATGTAACTTCATTGGCTGTTACTGGAAAAACAAAAGAATTACCATAGGTGAAGGTCACCTTTGATTTTTATTGAATAGAAAAGAAGCATGCCAAATTATGTGGGAATTACTAAGTGGAAATGTCAAAATTGAAGAACGTATTAATATACAGTATCCTCAAACTTGGAGGACATGAGTGAGGAATGGGGCTTGGAAAAGTTTTCACCTTATAGAGTGAGTGCATGAGGAATTTAAGGTCTTGGATCAAGATTGGAGGCTCAAGGTCTTGGATTCAATCCCTTGGCTGTCAAAACATGCTAAATATAGAAATATATGATCTCTTGCCAAAATTTACTTAATTTTCTTTTTCAAAGCCAAGCCAATCTTTTAGACTTTAATTATTAATTTGGTGCGGAGGTGCCAAACCTGCCATTCACCTATGGTATTATTTATTTGCTCCATATATGCACATTGATAATCTTGTCTGTTGCATTGTGCTTTTGTACAAAATCTCTAAATACTTCTAATATTATAAGCATACTATTGTGCATTGTCTCAAAAAGAGATAAAAACAAAAGAATTCTAAACTGAACAAACTATATAAATTATGGAATATCATGTCCTAAATGTATCTTAGAAATTTGTAATTTTGAGTGCCATTGATGTAGGCCACTTTCATCTTGATTCAAAGCCTTATTGATGTTTGAAAATGATTGTGAGTCAAATCCCGGAAGTGGGAAATAACTGATTGGCATTTTTAATGGTAGACTTGGAACTTGATTAGAAGTTGGTGTATAAGACAGTGATATGACATCTTTTTGCATAATCAATTGTTTTACCAATCTCATATCTGTCGAGCCTTGGGATTTGGCAAACAACACGAGAGTCCTAATCTCAACAAGTGTATCATGGATGACTCTTGGATTTCCACATATGTCTTTTGCTTTTCCATAGATTGCTCTTGGACTTCCATAGATTCCTTTGATGGTTCTCCCAAACTGAAGTTGATTTTCAATCTTGGATCAACAGCACTTAAGATATTGTTTCCTTCATATGCACGCCATACACTATGCAAGAGCATGACATCATCATTTGTAGTGGACTCGGAATGAAGCGGTTTTCTACCGCATACCACTTCCAATATCAAGATTCCAAAACTATAAACATCTGATTCTTTTGTTGCTTTCCCCGTGTATAAGACTTCCGGGGCAATATATCCAAGTGTGCCTGCTGCCAAAGTTGTCTTTTCTACTTTGTCATGGTCTATGAATTGTGCAAGTCGAAAGTCTCCAAGATGTGGATTAAAGTCATCATCTAGTAGTATGTTGCTAGACTTCACATCACGATGCAAAACACATTGCACCCAATCTTCATGAAGGTACTCTAGAGCTGCGCCGATACCGGTTATTATAGAAAAAAGCAAAGCCCATGGAAGCACTCCATCATATTTTTTGTACTTTGGATCACTTGGATACCTTCGTCATTTCGGATATAGCCATTCATCAAGGCTCCCACTACTCATGTATTGAAAAACAAGTATAAAATGCTTGGTTTCATTACACCAGCCATGTAATTGCACCAAATTACGATGGCGGATTTGATTAATTGAAGATGCTTCTACAAAAAAATGTTTTTATGTTTTGCTCAAAGTCCACATGTGTAATTTTCTTTGTAGCCACTGTTCTTTTGATTCCATGCATCTGAAGTATACCTTTGTAAACAACACCAAAACCGCCGCTTCCAAGCACAAGATCTTTGTCAAAATTGTTTGTACCTTTTTTGATTTCTTCATATGAAAATGTACATGGTCCAAGAAAACAATCCAGAGTTGAAGTAGAATTAGATGCAAAACCCCGGCGTCGCATATTAAGTCTCCCATAATCAATCATAATCAACACAACACATAAATCCAGAGATGATAAATATGATTTTGATTTTCGAAAAGTGTTTTGTAAACATTATATCACTTGGAGTTTTATCAAAAGATACTACATTGTCAAGAAAGCTGCTATTGAATCTCCATGATAGAATGCTAGAAACATCCCCATGTATTCCAGGATTTGCGACAAATCCAACATACATGTACTCCTCAAAAACATCGTTGAGCTCTAGCTTCAAAACCCGAATGAGAGGTTCCAATGGTTTTGCAACACCTTTTTCCAAGGACCCATTTGCAAACCACATTTCAAACAAAGAAGGTGATGCAATGTTGTATTCAATCCACACTGTGTAGACGTGTCCAGTCCAAGGAAAAGAACAAGTGCTCACCCCACCACCACATAGATTATGAACATATTTTGACTTCAAGGTGTGTAAATCAACACCAATATGGTTGGTGCTTGGATCATCATTGAGATAATTTTGGAACGTGTCAAATTCCACTGCAAAGAAGTCTTTCCAATATCCTGTTCCCACCTTTCGATGGCTCATTCCTCCTTCAAAGCACTCTTGCGAGTCAAAAATGAATGCAATACCACTTGAGTACGGTTGCCAGCCACTTCTGTTTTCACTCTTGCCTTGTGTGATTGAAAATGTGAAGGATGTACCAAATGAAGTCACCATGTCCAGCTTTGTATCCTTCATGTGCACCGGTTCGGTGTTGTAGAGGAGTTTGCCTGCAGTGTGAGCTTTTTCTTGCGACGTTCTGGCCTTTTGAGGATGTTCCAGTGTTGATATTCACAAGCTGGTTGCCTGGCACATGATGGGCATCTCCTTGGATCAAAAACTGTGTCAAAGACTCAAATGATGGGAAGTCAAAGTGGGTGCAATGAACAAAGGATGGCAGTAACATGAGAGCTACAACTGCTACAATTCCACAGCCCATCTTATTGGAATGTACTGACGCTTTGAAGGATAATGGATATGTCGCCGTCCTCCAAACCTTTACTAGCTCTCGATGGCTACTTATCATAAACCTTCAAATCATGCTAGTCGATTACAACTTACAGGCTTGAAAAACCATCCCACTACTACTGTCCAGTTGGGAGAAAGGAAGCAGGCCCGTATTGTGCACCGTGAGGGTGAACTTTTATACTGATCTGAGACAACGATTGAATGTCTCAGACCAACTTCATGTGAACATTGGTGGCAGTTCTTTTACATCGTGCACCAGCCGTTGTTGAATGCCGAAAAGGGAGGGCCACCTTTAGAAATAAGATTTGTGCACGTCTAGTCTACAGTCTTGTAAATTGACAATATGCTGCCAAAAGTAATTTTATGGTTCAGTGTTGACTTCCGTACTATGGAGAAAATGGTTTTGACAGTAAACAATGTGAAGTTTCGTGGGGAATGGTTACCATTCACATTGTTTAATGTGAAAATCACGTCACGTCGTGGGTCATTTCACGACAAATAAACTGAGTTGCACTCAACATATTCAATGCCAAAAAGGAAAAAACAAGAGAAGTTTGCATTAGTCGACGAGTAGGAGGACACAGAATTCAGTACCAACAGTGTATACCTGTCACCATATTATGTTTCTCCAACGACAATCAACCAGCGAATGGTCCTACATAAACCTGAGCTAGCATGCAACAGAATAACTTGGAGCCCTTTCACTTCAAATGAACTTCAACTTCATCAACTGGACTCAGCTTCATGGGCGCCGTTCGAATCACATTGTAAACACTTTTTGCCCGCACAGCTGCATGGCAACTCCGCTTCATCAGATGCAGCTCCCTTTGCAAGCGGTTCGGTTCAACCGCCTCCGCGTCGGACGATTCGTCACCCGCGTCCTTTTCAAACGGTGGATATACAGTGCTGTACTTGTGGAGGTGGACCTGGAAACCTCGGAAGTCTTCTTCATCGTGGGACGTTGCGACGGATATGCCTTCATGCAGGAATGGAAAAGCTCCAAAGTACACAATATATTGGACTTATAATGGTCAACATACTGTGTACTTTGGACTTATAATGGTTGTTTTTCTCTAATAAAAAAATTTGCATCCTTATAAACAATGCAAAAAACAAGTTGGGCCTTCAAAGTGTTCACAAAAACTCCAATAATTACCTTCATTTTCATGAAACCTAATTTTTAAGGCCTTGGCGCACCGTGAATATTGCGCAATATTCTTTGTACATTTGTAGAATGCAACATACTGTTGTAGCACGCAAAAAGAAATAGATACGGCTAATCAAATTAGTATATGTGTCATTTCAACACAAAGTCCAAAAAATCAGCATTTTATCCAAGATGTCTTCTGTTCATCTAACATTTTATTGGCCACAACTTCTTGAGATTTTTAATGGACGATTGACATTCAAGATTGATTTTACAAAAGGCTCCAAAACAACATAGTACACAATATATTTTGTTTGCCCAAATGTGAGTAACCTTAGCATACTTATGCCTTCTACTAATGTACGAGGACGTTGATTCATCTGGATATCAAGAGATACCTAGATGTAAGACTTAGATGTAAGTCCTCAATGTCAACATTTCCAAATTTTAGAAAGAAAAATAGAAAACAAGTTGCCGGGAGGAGTGTAGTTTACATCAGAGTCAAAACTCTTTATATGCTACAGGTCGGGAGCAGAAAAACCATAACACATATAGTGTTATAACATATATCACTTCTAAAACTTGATCTCAATAATTGGTGACATTTATATTTTCATCCATTGATCCAGTTTGCATCCAATGTTTTCATCAATGAAACCCGTTTCCATCCAAAATAGTCACCCTAAACCCTACATTTTGTTTTACCCGGCCAATTTTTTTTCCTTGCAATACGTTTTACGGCCTCTCCTCCTATTTACTCGCTCATAATTTCTCCAATTTTTCCAACTTTAAAATTGTAAGGCAAAATACCTTCTCCTTAAAGAGGAGGTACAACTCACAAGGTCCTAATCACAACCGCGGGGTCAGCCCTAATTGGAGAATGGTTGTGCAAGGTTTTTGTCATCCCAATCATACTAGGGTTGAACTTGGTTAATTTTGTTGTGCAACTTCTATACTTAGGCAATCACGGTGGGGGCACCGGATTAGCCCCCTTTAGACTTTTAACTAATTACCTCCACGCCCTACTTGAATTGGTTTGATTCAACACATGTTGCCATGACTTGAGGCGAATCAACCTAATTGTCCTTTGTTCTTCCTTTTCTTTTCCTTGTTCTCTTCTTCTTTGCTTGTTCTAAACTTGATTTAAATTTTTCTTGCACGATGGTTAACTAGCGCAAAACTTCCCTTGCTAATAACTTTTTGGTCATGAACCAGAATTGAACGTTTTCTGCGTCTAATGTTACTAGTTTTGTGTGATTAGCTTGATGGAGCATTAAGATCCCCGATTGAACTAACAAATCAGCCTCATGCAAGACAACCAGTAGCAGCTTTGGTGATGAAAACTTCAACCAACCATAACTTTACGCCTGCAACCCGGAATCATAAATGGAGCGTTCCTTTTGCCTTGGATAACTGATTTTGCATGATGAACTTGACTAAGCACCTAAACTTCTCATTTGAACCCCCAATTAGCACCAACAGCAGCAGCCAGCAGTGTGCAGTTTACGTTTACGGCTGTTAATCACAATGGCTGAACTCAACCAGTCCATCACCATTCACCACGACCCGATTGCAAGCATACATGGAACTTTGTTGATCATCACGTTCTAGACTAACCCCATGACCGGAAGAAGGCATAAGCTGAGGTTCCGTTTAGTTGACCTAATTTGTGGGGAAAAATAGGCAGCGCTTCCACATGGTTTTTTCTTTCACTGGAAATTTTTACAGGTGACCATTTCGCAAAACACTGATCATATAACACTTCAGCATCAATCATTCACACCACGGCAATGAGGGAAGTAAGAACAATCAAGGAAGGGTTACTCCCTGCTCGTGTTTGGCTGCCCTCGCTTGATGTCTGCTTTAGTCTTCCTAGTCAGATCTTCCTTCCGCCACTTGCCAGCCGTTCAACGCTCCATGCATCACCAAATCTCGTGACTCGTCCTTCCACCGCATGCGCAACTTGACCCGGCTGCCAACCGCTTGGGTCTGCCGGCGCACTTCTTGAGCGCCATGACCTGCCGCCTTTTACCTTCAACGACTCTTCCGGCCGTGTCGAATCCCAGCGCTCCACCCGGTCTTCTCACCATCGGGCCCTTCCCGATCGGCGCACCTACCAGCATAGACCCGTGTCGATCTTCTCCCTCTAATTGGCCTCCTCTAACTAAGGCCTTTTTTTGTTTTGAGCGCTCATAAATGCTCGAGCTATTCCCTCGCAGCCGGCTCTAATCGTTCCTACTTTTGAACCTTCTCTCCGCAGTCCCGGGCTTCAACTTTGCGGCGCAATCACCTCCAGGCGTTCTCCCTCGTCTCTCCGGCTAAGGCGCAGGTGCAAGCAAACCCCCTACCTCCGCCTCGATCGCCAAAGCTCTCTGACCCTACTCTCCTCACGTCTCCTTTGGCGCTGAAACTCACACTCAAGCACCGCACTCTTCCCTCGGGCCCCTCCGGATCGTCCTCCACGTCACCGATTTATCTCCAACTCAATGCGATCTCCATCTACAACGCGCACCAACGCTTAAGTCCGCATGTCATCGCCAAAACTCTCCATCCGCGGGCACATTGCCAACCTCCATCGCCACAACCCGTGGTTCGGCCTACCACTCAGGCACAACACCTCGTCTCTCCTCCTGAGGCGCAGCCCTCCAGGCATTCTCCTCAGCTCCACCAATACCCGCCTAATGGCTGTTGGAAACCCCTGCCAATGGCGATATTTTGGGGAATATTCCCCTGAAAAAACCAAAATCCCTTGAGCCTATGAGGAGGTGGAACATTTTTTTTAAATAAAAAATTCAAATAGTAAATTCGGGCCACGCCTCCCAGGCCAGCCCGTGATCGCCAATCTTATTCCGATTGTTAACACTTAGTTTCAATTTTAGTTTGCTTAACCCCTAAAGGACCAAGACATTTTCCCCTCAATTTCACTCCAAAACTGCCATTTTCAGCGCATTCAACACCAAATGATACAAAATGTTTTTTCTAAAAATTTAACCATAGGATCTTGTACTAGAGTTGTATGAGAGTGTGTGGTGAAAATTTTGGCAAGTTTGACCACACGGATTCAAAGATGTCAGCCTTTGAAGTCAGACAGAATCTCTATTTGAGGTCATACTAAACACCTTCAACAAACTTCAACCACCTTCTATGGCAACTTTTTGCACTACGGGCCGTGAATTTATTATGTTAACTTGAAAAAGATCATGTTAGGCACATGTGCACCAAATTTTAGAAGTAGAAGAGGTGTAGAAGATGTTCTGAAAAATCCTGCAATGCAACTATGTATTGAGAATCAACAATACACTTTACATTTTGCATATATCATATCCTTCTCAAATTTTTGAAATTCACAAATCCGTACAGTAGATGCAAAGATCTCAATTTCCTGTCTAAGAAGACATTTTCTTTCTTTTAAATGGACAAAAACTCGAATTTCTATTGAATTTAGAAGTTATTTCAATTTAGTGACAATATTTGTGATATGTCACACTAAACTGCTGCACTATTTGTATATGTAAGTGAAAATAAATTGTAACTTTTGAACCGTAAGTCGGAATTCTACAAAATTTGTGTCTACACGAAGCTAATAAAAAATTGTCTGCATAATAAAAAACCTCAAGAAATAATGCCTAGAATTGAGAACGTGGTACCTTATCCAAACTCAAAATGTCCCCCGAGGGGACTTTGGTCTTTTAGGGGTTAAAATCATTTATTTCCTTCCTAGGCCACATGCCTCCAACTCATGGCGTGGAGTTTTAATATTAGCTAATGTAGTGACCACATCACGGCCACAACTCCAAGTTTTTTAACTTTTTTACTTTTTAAAAATTTTAATCTCCCTATTTTGTGTTCCCTTACTTCCCTTTTTTTAAATATTATTTCTTTTTCCGTCTTTTAGGCAATTTTCTTTTACTCTCTATTATTCAATCTCTTTTCTTTTCTTTTCTTTTCTCAACAAGGCCCTATCTAATTGTGTTAAAAACACATGGATTTGAAGATGTTTTTGGTTTTTGTTTGGTTCGAGTCCCTTTTAATTTTTAGGTTTGATTTTTATTTAATAATTTTTAATCCCAATTGGGGATGATGAGTCGCTTCTAACTAGGAATTAACCTTAAAGAGCATTTTTGGCCTATTTAGTTATTATTGGTGGTTTTGTTTAGCCCACTCTTCCTAATTATCGCTTCCAAATGCTAACAAATGAATGTTAAGGCCCAAATGATACCGTAAGCGGCTTTTTGGGCTCACAAATACTATAGAAGTAAAATTACTATAGTAGGAGGTGAGACATGCCATAACACTTAACATATAACACTTGAAAGTGTAAACTTTTAGGGAGTGTAATTTTCATAGCATATATGAGATTCTAACACTTAAAGAGGTAACATAGAAAGCGTTGTGACTATATGTCTAGAGAGTAGCCTACATTATGCCTAGACTAAGAATTTGGGTTCTAAAGTTGTGGTATTTGGCTACTATTCAAAGCGTGAAGATCCAAAGACCCATGAGCCAAAAGAAACTAGGACCAACAAACCATCTCAAGCAAATAAAAAAATATCAGGACTAAGAAAAAGGGCCTCATCCGAATGTTGAGGATGACCTCCATCTCTTGGTACCTTGCATATATAACACTATGTAAGCAGTTTAACTACCACATAATGTTTCCTGCATACATCCATTTCCTGCATCATAGCACTACGCGAGTAGATAGCAATGAACATCATAACTACATTACAACTAAAAACAAGTACAAATAATAAATGTATGTCTAGTGAAAAAGACAAATATGCTCCAGGAAAATTTGAGCTTGATGCACTTATATAAACATTCAACATAACCCCAAATAAGCTCCCAATGATAGTTGCTTACCAATTGATAGGCATGCCTCTTGTATATGATAGCTTGCGTTTGTTTACAAAGCCAATTAATTGAAGAAAAGTGATGTTTACCATGGTAGATATTTTTGTTACTTAATTGTGCTCATTAGCACTTGTCATTTGATATTCTTGCATCAATTAAGCAAAACAACCGTTTATATTTGAATTTGTTGTCATTGACCATAATATATCAAGAATAACGTGAAGGGAAGGGTGTAGCCAAGATAAAGAAGTAAAGGAATTTTTTTTCTAATTTAAATATGGAAAGTATTTGGAGCTCATAAATTAGTCCATGGAGCTCTTTCTGTGTATACAATATGCAATTGGACAAAGGCAATTTGATGGAATGAATGGATACTTGATTCCTGCCAACTTCTTTTGGAGACAAAAGTTTCTTTTTTAATGCAGTACTTAAAGAAGCTACCTTTGACACAAGTGTAGTGAATTGTTGAAGTTTGGATGCTTTTGTGGATGTAGTCTTTCCACAAGTTTATTTCTTGTGTAATTTGGTATTGAATATTGCATTATAAAAAAAATTCAATTGTAGATTAGCTTCTTAACATTTAATAAGAACTTGTCTTAAGCAGCGTTTTAGGATATAGGAGTGACTATTGAATTTAAATTGTGACTCATCTCTTTTTAATTAGGCCATGCTCAATTCTTAAGTGACACACATCTATTCCTTCCCTTTCATGGTCACATGCTTCAGTTTCCTTAGCCTTTATTTTGGTTGAAAAAGTTTGTAACTTTTTTAAAAACCATCCTCCTAAGAGAGTCCTACATGCAAAGCAATCCTTATAGTCCTAGAATGTTTTCTTGAAGGCAATGGTGACTTTAAAATGGCATGGTTAGTGACATGGCAATTAATATAAAGTGGGTTTTGTGACTTTCTACAATAGTTTAGTTGTGTGTCACTACTAGCAATCCTATTGTTTTCCACTCAAAAGTATTGACCTTCACTCGATGAGAATGTTGAAAATCATTTTCCTTTCTTCTTTTGTCACAAAATTAATTCCCCTACTAACTTTGAGAATCCTAAATTTAGTAAGCAAAAAAATAGGTTTTCTACTATTGGTCAATTTGTTGCTAGTTCACGCTAATGTTGAAAACCAATTTAATTTCATAATTTAGTAGAAAACTAGATTGCATTCAATTTTGTTTTTAAATTGTTGAGTTAGTCAATGGTTAGAAAAGAATGTGCATGCAATGAATTATACTAGATTTTATTTCAAGATCATATTGATTGGTGGCATAGAGAGTAATGTGGCTTGCAACTGTTACAAACTATTATTTTCTAATAGCAAGCAAACACCTTAAAAGGGAGATGAAATACAAGGGCTTTACCAAACAATCCAAATATAGAATATAACAAATTACCTCTCTTCATTTGTGCACTTCTTCTTGTATTTGATTTTAGCTGAGGATGATGTAATTAGAGTGGAGAAAAACTTAACGATACTTGAGATGTGGCACTATAAGAACTGTAGAAGTTTTATCAAGTTGTTGAATGTTATGACAATAAGTTAAAGTTATTTCATATTAGCAATACTAAACAATTGCATGGCCATAACCCTAAAATTCCTTGATTGTGTTTCACCAAAATACACTCTTTGTAATGTAAAAGGTATAAAAGCCAAAAAAATCAAATTTTCTTCAACTTCATCTATAGAAAATTTTACTAAGTTGTCATACTAGATAGTGAAAAATCATCAAAGTTGACTTCACAAATTGAAATATAATAGCATATAAAGTTCACAATTGGTTATGGTATGCTCTATTTCCAATAGAATCGACACACTGCAACTTTCCTATTTTTACATTTTTGCACTATAGATTTTGGAGGTTTTGGCCTATGACCAAGATGACTAAAGTTAATTGTACACTAAATCTTAGATATAGAAGATATATGTTGCGTATCAAAAGTAGACGGTCTTTGGATACACAAGAGGACATTTGCTTCTTATGTACAAAGTTATTATATTACCTTCTACACTATTGATACCAGGACAAATTTGAACATACATGCATAGAAGATGTACCTAAGGAACATTCCAACGGTAGTCATGCAATCTCAAAACAAAAGTCTCATTAGACCTTTTGGAAGGAAGAATTTGAGGATGCAATTAAAACGTACCCAGGTTTCAAGGCACGTAGGCTAGATGGGATTCCCGCTGAGGTACATAAGACTTGTTGGGATGAAGTACGGCCCCCGGTGAGAGAACAAATGGAGAAATTTGCAACTTCACCTTCACCTTAACACAAGGTTACAAACTATGTTGCCGAAGGGAGTCTCTAAGTGGCAAATATCCAATTATTGTCCTATTTTGGTACTTTCCTTGACTTATAAAGTCATGGCCAAAGTTATGGCCAATATGTTACAATCTAAACTTCCAGAATGGATTAAAACATCCCAAATTGGTTTGATGGAGGACCATTATATTCTTGATAAGGTCTTTTTGGTGAACTAAGCAATGGCGTATGCCAAAGAAACAAAATAAGAGATTATCTTACTTGTGATAAACTTTGAAAAAGCTTATGATAGAATAAATTGGAAGTTTCTTATAACATCCATGCAAAAAATGGGTTTCTTCAATTGATGGATTGAATGGACGCAATTTTTTTCAAGGTGTTGAATTTCTGGTGCTAATCACTAGCGAGTCTAGAGAAAAATTTGAGATGAAAAGAGGAGTACAACAAGAATGCCCAATAGCCTCGTATTTGTACATGTTTGTATATGATGTCATTGGTCATATGATAGTGGATCCAAAATATTCCATTAAAGGCCTGATTATCTCTGATAGCTCAATGTTGCAAGAGGCATTCATTGCACATTATTATGTCTTTTACTACAAAGGCACAAAAGAATATTTCTAGAAAGCATTTGAGGTCCTTGACCTTTTCTCCAAGGGAAGTGGCTCGAAGGTGAATACAAACAAAACTAATGCAATCTAGATTTCTGAGACTCCCCGCTCCTAGAATGTTGGATGGAGATATTAGACTATGGTTCTCCACTTTTGATGTCATAATGTTCCATATTTGGAAAAAAATATTTTGAAGGTACAGAAAGGAAGAAAATTATATTATTGAATTTGGTGTTATGGTTGACATACTAATGGATTCTAGGATCCAAGGGCAATTCACTATTTGTAATCAATTTTTAGTTTTATTCACTAAAATCACTAAAAATAGGGAATTCAATGAAAATTTGAAAATAATTTTTTTAATACTTTTTTTTGTTGGTAGAGCAAGCTAACAAGATTCTACAAATGGGTCTAATTTTTGTTTAATTAGTTTGTCTTTGAAATAATTCAAAATTCAAAATTAGAAATTTTTAGTGTCAAAATGTTCCTCCTTTCCAGTTTAGCATTCCTAAAACATTCCTTGTAGAAGGGATTAAATAACAAAAAAATTAGGCCTACATGTAGAATCAAGTCAACTGTGACATGAACCAACCAAAATGTTAAAAGTTTTCTTTCAAATTTTTATTGAATTCTCCATTTTTGCCAAAATTATACAGGGCGTAGTAGAATATCACCGAGAGGAGAGAGGACTTTGGTGGCTCCCCATTGGAGCAAGTGTCCTTAACCTTGGCTTTCCCATTAGTTATTAAAGAAGAAGGAGAAGAACATTGGTCTCTTGGGGGGACCGGCGTGAATAAAGTGTTTGTTTGTTCCATCGCTAAAGCGATGCCTACTAGACAAAGGTTTAGCAGTATGGAACTACTTCTCCCTTTCAAGGGTAGACACTACATCCGTTATAATATGTCTCAAATCGAGAAAAACAATAAAGTTTTCCACCAGGTGAGAGGGAAGCTTGTTCAATGGTTCCAAAAACCATTGTCGATGACCGCAAGTAGTTTTGGTGTCAATCTGGTACATTGCGAGCTTGGCGAATATGGCAATAGAGGCATTTTCAACAAGGCTTGCTTCCTTGTGAGGAATTTGTTTGGGCTTGCAACTCCACAAAGAAAGCACACGCCCGTGTAAAGTAGAATTTTGTTGTCTTACTGACTGATAAAGGTGGTATCAAAGCTTTTGATCCTTACATTCAAGCCTCTGCTGTAAAATTTTCACACATTGTCACATTGTCAAGCAATGTACCCAAAAAAAATACTTCATACCCACATAAAACTTAGAGATCTTCATATTTTTTGGTTTTTATTTTTCTACTACAAGATGTGGCATAAACCTCCCCATTGATTGTTTAAACTCTCATCCTATAACATATCTAGTCCACAAAAAAAAATATCATGAATTGGCGATTTTTGAACCTCCACTACTTGCACAATTGTTTTGAATAAGCTACACCCCTTTTCTACCTCTAAAAATTGTTGTACAACTGTTGTACAAAGAATAACATGATGGAAATGAATATAGACCTTGAGTAGTGTAAAAATTTTACACCAAGTGAAGTCAAAGTCTATTGATCCACTCAATTCATGGAAGAATATAAATTGTTTTATCTTATTCAAATACTATTATCTTTCAATCTGTGCGATCAAGTTTTGTGAAATTTTGTGAGGACATTGATCAATAAGCTTTAATTGAGATCCTATGGTTAGATGTAGATATAAATAATTTTAGTTTTCCTCCTTACTCATTGCACTAAAAAGAGCAGTTTTAAAGTGTTTTGGTGTGCAAATGCCTTGGGCCTTTAGGAGCTAATCCTTCCATCAAAACCCCTCTTTCAAACATGTGGCATGAAGAGAAACTCACCATTGTTAGAAAATGGTCGGAAATAGGAGTCATTAAAATCAAATATATATGAAATGGACCTTAAAATTGATAGATTACCCCAAGGGAATTTCAAACCTTGATTGGATCTAGGAATACAGCTTTACTACATGCCAAAGTCATTTTGTCAATCCCGTGGATCCCTACATCAGCTCTCAAGGTCAAGGCTAAAGAGAGATGGACCCTCAACGCTCCGGAATATCTTTCTTCTTAAGATTTCTTTTATGTCGCCAATGTAAACAGCAAGAAAGTTCTTTTTGGTTCCATCTACAATCTTATTTGTAGCTTGGAGTGTCTTGAATTGGTCTCGGGTGAAGTCCTCGTTCACATTTGTTCCTCGCATCTTACAAGAACAAGAGTTATTTTAAGGAGTCTTGATATTGGTTTTAGCACCTTCAATCCTAAGGAAAAGCCGCCCCCTGGATAGCAACTGTATGCAATTCACCATGGCCGGATCAAAGACCTTGACCTTGATCTTCAAGAATGGCATTGGAATAAAGTTGGCCACCTCAAAGATAGAAGCTTCTTTTTTTACTTCACAAAACTAGGATACAAGATCCTCAATGTGCGTTAAGGAGTTACACCAAATTTCACACTTTTGTTGCAAAACAAAGGTTTTAACTACCAGTAGTTGAAAAAAATTTATAAAGACCTCTGGGATGTATAGATCCCTAAGAAGGTCTCTATTATGGTACAGTTGACTTGCCATGAAGAGCTTCCTTTGGCAAATTGGCCAAAAGAGAAAGACGTTATGGGCAATAATGGAGTTTGCTATTTGTGCACTCTTGGTGCACAAGAAACACGTGAACATGCTTTTTTTTCTTTGCCAAGAAATTGCAGTTGTGTGCAAAAAGCTATGTTTAATTATAAAGTTGGCGGCCTTAAGGCCAAAACCTCGTTCATGGTGGGAAGCTCTCTCTAGATTAAAGTATTCTAATTTTTATGTTGGTTCTGTGGTTATTAGAGTACACTGTACAACCACCCATCCTTGCTCATCGGGTTCCTTCAAGCTCTGACCCACGTCCATGGAAGGTCTTACATCATTGCATCATCTAGCAATTATAGTGTACAAAGTGTGCCTTTAATTTAAGGGATGGAAATTTCCATGCGGGTGTTGTCATTTTACGGGTTTGAAAATTGACTATTCAAGCAAGGATGGGCGCTTCAAAAGAGCTGACCATATACAACAAGGGAAAATATAGGTCTGCAAAACAACAACAAAATGAAGAAGCCTTCCAAAATTTATGGAGTGTTGGAGGGATCTTTTGTTGTCATGAGACCAACCTTTGTTGGAACATAGTTCCACACAAGGACTTTCTTCCCCGTGACCTTGCTAACAAATATAAATCCTTTCGTTCAGGTCTTTCTCAACCAAGCTTCCCAATGGAGGATTCTAACGCTCATATCCTTTCTCTTGTGAGTGAATCTTCCTCACATCCTTAGTTGGTAGTTTTTGTTCCCTTTCTTTCCGACGAGTTAGATCTTGAAGAATGTATGGCAGCTGCCAAAATTCATGTTGATATCTTTGTTGCCATCACTTTTGACTTGGAGGCTAAAGTTGACTCAGTCCCAGAGGAAGAGGAGCCAATCCTTCATTCCAATTCATAGCAATTTGCTTCTAATCTTCACAATCATGCCAATTTTTCTCGAGGGTAGAGATCTTATTCGCTAATCGGACATTGGTCAAGTTGTGGTTCCTTTATCATGCTCCTCTCATGACACTCTTCCCTCATAAGGCATTTATTATCTTCAGCATGTTGGAGTTCTTCTTGAAACTCTCTACGTTCTTTCATGTTGGAGTTTTGCTTGGAGTTTTCTTGTTTTACTTCCTTGGTCTTTGTTTGGTTTCGTTTGTTCTTCCCTCGCTACTCAAGACATCGCATTTAATGTATGGTCGTGAATAGTGTACTTACTTTTGTACACTATTTGTGAACAAACTCAGAAATTAGTGTTAGCCGCCAATGTCATTTATGAAATCCTCAATCAATCACCTACCGGTTGTCAAGCCTTTATTCTCCTCGTTGACTCCTTCCTATTCCCAAGTTTATTTACAAAAAATACACTAAATATACCAAACTTAACATCTAAAGGACCAAGGCATTTTAGAGGAATATCTACTCCATTGACCAAAAAATGTCAATACGAAATTTTGAATAAGATACCTGTAGAGGGTAGAAGTACACTAAGGTTACTTATTTTTGGGCAAAACATATATACTTTGTAGTATAATTGTTTTGGAGCCCTTTGTAAAACCGTTGTTGAATGTCAACCATCCATTGAAAAAATCTCAAGAAATCGTGGCCAATAGATTGTTAGGTGAGCATAAAATATCTTGGACAAGGTGTTCATTTTTTGGACTTTGTGTTGATTGAACACATGCCGTTCTGTAGATGGCGCGACGCAAAACTGAGATAGAGTATATTGCATACTAGATAGAGTGAAAATATATCATATATATATATATATATATATATATATATATATATATATATATATATATATATATATATATATATTGCGTAGAATATATGTTGAATCAGAGCATCAAAACTTGTTTTTGAAGAGAATGATGGAAATTTATAAAAAAATTAGGAACACCTTATGTGTCAACAAAGAGTTTTATATGGTGTAAAAGGTTGGATAAGAATTTGGAGCAAAAACAACATTAATCTTCAATTTCGGGTTTGTAAAAATATAGCATATTTTTTACCAATATCAGCCAATTCAAGTTTCCGATCTAGAATTTTCAATAATAATGTATGAACACATTCTGGTATGAATGTGTCCCAGAAGTTTCAAAGTATTTTACCTTGTAACCCTCAAAAAAAGTAATGCATGCACTCGAAATGAGCCTCTCAAACAAACCAAGTAGGTACAGATAAAAGGTACATAATTGCTATTGTAAACCTCTACAAAATCTATTCACCACAACAGGAGCCATTCTCTATTCTTCACCGTGTGACATCTCATATACATCTCCGAAGTTTAAGAATGGTCGGGAATGGGCATACTGCTCAAAAGAGATGGAAATCAAGCCTTAATCACTTTCTTCGCATTGGGAGGCAAAAAAAAGACCATTGTCAAACTTCAGAGAATGGGTCACCACCTTTTTAACAAAAAAGTGCCACATTACCATTGACAATGAGCAACAAGGGGTGTGACACCTCTATCCCTTTTAAAAAACTTCTAGAAAAAAAAATTGGATGAAATTTGCTGTGCTACATTGTGATGAGGTATTGATGGCCATGATTCCTCAGGATCTCAACAATACTTGACCAAAACCCTCGTGATGAAAATGGAACGCACATTGAAAAAATCCATGGCACACTTGTGGTGTATTTCTTCTCCAACTGAAAGTCCACATCTGAAAATTTGTTAGCTTGGATTTGTCCATGTGTAATCCAGAAAAATATATGATTTTCAGTTTTGCACACGAAGCAAGGGACCATGGCAATAAGCTGTGTGTTTCACTCCCGGATTATGTCTAGAGGTGTAAATTGGGAGTGACAAAGTGGGAATGATGGTGGATAAACATAGCAATCAAGGACATGATTCCGTTCTAAAAAGAAACAGAAAACAGCAATCCTTGCACTAAAAAAATGAGCACATGAAAATAAAAACTCACAATAGGAGGGCTCTTAATCCATTTAAGAAAACTGACTCTCCCGGGGCTGCGCTCCTGTAAACACTGACAGACAAACCCAGTCAATCCAGGATACAACAGTGCGTTCAATGAACCTGCCTCACAACTGAAATAAGTATAAACATTAAAAAGAACTCAAAATAATAAACAGTTCTACAGTTGTGCGCGCAATAAAAATAAATTAAAACGACTCTAGAGTTGTTGCACCCACCAAAAGAACGTGGTAGGTTAAAACCATACTTGAGGAATATCCGAGGGTCTCCCCAACACAACCATCGCAAACAGAGGTTGATCTGTACACCATCTTTCTCAAGAACGAACAACAGCTCGGCTCTGTAGTTAATACCGACATGCAATAACCTAAACTTACTCCAGTTTACCATATGACTCATTCACTAACAGCGTGAACGAGCACCGACACAAATGCAGCTGACCAACTAGTGAAGTATATTCTCCGGGCTAGAATGGCTTCAAGAATCCGCAAAAGACAAAAGGAATATGAACTATCACAGTCGACAAAGAATACTTACGACCGGGCACCTCTTTCGGCATCTCTTAGGCACATGATAATTGCAACCGCATTATACTCTCAATAATTGAGCTCTGAAATTCACATGAGCAGCAAGGCTTTATCTCATTGCTGTAGTCGAGTGGGCAAGAAAAGTCCTCACCCGCACCAATCCATGAGCAACTCAGAATATGAACACGGGACTCGGAAAATTTGTACAGTTAACTGAAACGAACCAAACAAATGACTGAACTTATCCACGAGCAAGAAGAAGAACCAAGAGTGAATAACAATACCACGCAGAAATGATATGCAAGGAATAATACAAGAGAACGAGTTGCGTACCAGAGTAAGAGTGCTTCTCACCGTCAGCTGCTTCACTGGCACTGCAGATCTGCAACCTCACCACATCTCATCACAAAACAGTTGGTGAAAAGAAAAACTTCAGCACACGAAATTCTAGCATTCTGACATCCATTGAGATCGTGACCTGGACAAACTACAGGCACCATAATGGAGCCCAACGAGGATGCGTTAGAAACCACAGCGCAGAAACTGAACTCACGGGTATAATCCACTATCAAGCGCTATCCACGCATCAGGTCAAGTACTCCACGGATCGAATCAAATCATCGACAGCTGCAAACTCCGGCCATTCCATGTGGCAAGAGCTTGCAACCGCCACTGATTGCTTCAGCTTCGCCGAGAGCACATCAGTGTCCATCATATTTACAATTTCCATCATCAAATGTATATCAAAATCCGGTCGCCTCTGTTCATAGGTAGCAAACAATACAGCAAGATTCCAATATATCCTACAACCCTTCCCTGCCCAGCACCTAGAGAAGCCAAAAATTCAGAACTATGTAATACGCAGCCGTTTCTTCAATTCTTCATCCGGGGGGAGCTCATATCACCCCGTCCCCTTTCACGGCCGCCGAATTAATACTCGCATGCACGTCGCACACGCCTTCTACCAGCGCACTCAGGAGATATGGGGACCACAAGTCCTTCTCTCCTACGGCACCCTTACATTACACTCCCCGAACGCCTACGCCTTGAGGTGCTCCCACTTGAGGGGCTTCACGATCTCCCACGTGAAGTCGGGGTCGTCGCGACCGAAGTGACCGTATGCAGCCGTCTTCTGGAACCGCTTGTTCCCGCCGCGCTTCAGATCCAGGTTGATGCACATCATCCCAGGCCTGAAGTCGAAGTTCTCCTTCACGATCTTCAGGATCTCCGAGTCGTGGACCTTCCCCGTCCCGTACGTGTCCACGAACACCGACAGAGGCTCCGGCACTCCGATCGCGTACGACACCTGCACAATGCAACGCCGAGCCATCCCCGCGGCCACTATGCTCTTCGCCGCCTGACGCACGATGTAAGCACCGCTCCTGTCCACCTTCGTCGGGTCCTTCCCCGAGAACGCACCTCCGCCGTGCGCGCCCCACCCGCCGTACGTGTCGATGATGATCTTCCGCCCCGTCAGACCCGCGTCGCCGTGCGGCCCGCCGATCACGAACCGACCCGACGGGTTCAGGTGGAAGATCGTGTTCTCGTCCATGTACTTCTCGGGGATCACCGGACCGATCACGTGCTTCTTCAAGTCCGCCGCGATCTGGTCGTTCGTCACCGTCTCGTCGTGCTGCGTCGATATCAGCACCGTGTGCACGCGCAGAGGCACCATCGCCCCGCCCTCGTTCTTGTACTCCACAGTCACCTGCGTCTTCCCGTCCGGACGCAGCCACGCGCACGTCCCGTTCTTCCGCACCTCCGTCAGCTTCGCGCCCAGCTTCGTCGCCACCACGTGCGTCAGCGGCATCAGCTCCTCCGTCTCGTCCGTCGCGTACCCGAACATGTGCCCCTGGTCGCCCGCGCCGATCTCCTCCGGCCTCTTCGTGAAGTGCCCGTGCACGCCCTGCGCAATGTCGGGGCTCTGCGCCTCCAGGTTCATCAGCACCTTGCACTTGTCCGCGTCCAGACCCACATCGTCCGACACGAACCCGATCTCGCGGCACGTATCGCGCACGATCTTCTCGTAGTCCACCACGGCCTTCGTCGTGATCTCTCCGAACACCATCACCATGTTGGTCTTGGTGCACGTCTCGCACGCCACCTTGCTGTCGGGGTCCTGCTCCAGGCACGCATCCAGCACCGCATCCGACACCTGGTCGCACAGCTTGTCGGGATGCCCCTCGTTCACCGACTCCGAAGTAAACAAAAAAGTCTCCATCTGCACCCCAAACCCCCAAAAACATCAGACGCAAAAAAACACCACAGCCCCACAAACCCCCACACAACCACAAAACTCCAGATCTACAAAACCACTCCCAAAACCACCCACTCGAAAGCAAAATCACCCGCTACAAAACCACCCCACATTGCCTCCCACATAAAACAAAGACTCCTTAAAACACCACTAGTATAATCCACGCAGCCACTGCTAATATCAGAGCAAACAACACGACCTGGGCGAATTCGCACCTAGAAGAAACAGCAATGGTTAATACCTCGGGAAAATGGGTGTTTACCTCGGGGGAGTGTAAAGAGACGGGGGTGAGAGGAGGTGGAGGTGGTGGAGAGTGCGGCGATTGGAGTTAAGAGGGGGCGTTGGGGGTTTATATGGCGGGGCGAGGGGTGGGTGGTGAGACGCGGGATCGACGGCGGCGCGGGGGCTCCAGCTGCATCCAGGGGGGCTTTATTTGGTGGTGCGCGTCACAACGAGGTGCGCGTCACGACGAGTCTGGAGGTGATCCGCCAGCGGCCAGCCTCTTAAATTCCCTTCACAACTGTTACCCCTAAACCGACCGGCGACCCAATACCGCTCCCCTTCTATACTCTTGCTAGATTCCACGGCGGAAGTGTAGCCTGTCTTTACATCACTTTTGGGACTTTTAGGAGTTGGAAATGAAAAACTTTCAGTTCAGCTCTAAATGACAATTGCATATGACTTCTTTGCTATTGAATTCCACAATGAAAGATTTTAGTTATGATGTGTACTGTCCCAAGGGTCTAGGTTGGCCAAAAAGTATCCAAAATACTTTTCCAAAACATTTAGAAAGTATTTCTTCACCCCTAAATCCTACAACAATTTCCCACCATAAACACATCAAATTTGTTGATTCTAGTCCAATGAGTAAGGAAGAAACAAAAAAATTACTTTTTGTTCAAACCATATGATTTCAATCAAGACTTGTTGAGTAACATACTCATCAAATTTCATACAGTTTGACTACATGGATTAGAAGATTATAGTGTTTGGAGATGAGAAGGCAATTCATTTTCTTCCTTGTGTTGAGTGGATCAACAGACTTTGACCTCACTTGGTGTTAAAGTTTTGCACTACACAAGGTCTAGATTTTACACCATCATGTTAGGCATGTTACAAGTTTATTGTACACCAATTTTTAGAAGTAGAGAAGGGGTGTAATATATTCAAAACAATTGTGCAAGAAGTGGAGGTTCAAAAATTGCCAACTTACGTTATATTTTTTTGTGAACTAAATATGTTTTAGAATGAGAATCCAAACGGTTGATAAGAGGGTTTTCACCACATAGTGTAGTAGGAAAATTAAAAAGTAAAAAATTGAGATCTCTACACTAAAGATGGCTTTTGGTGTAATGGTACAAATAGTGTAGTTGCCCTAGTACACTATAGTGCTAGCCGCCATTGTCATGAATATTATCCCTCAATCGTCCACCTACCCTAATATCGTTAGTATTAGCCCCTTATCAACCACCTACCCTAGCACAAAAAATTGTTAACAAGTTGATAAATAGTGTTAGCCCCAATCAATCGCCTATTGGCAGCCATGCATTTATTCTCCATGTCTCATCCTCAACCTCATCTCCTTAACCTCCCATTTTCAACCATTTCCATTCACATCTCTTGCATTCCTTGAAAATTTTAGTAAATATCTTATGAATATTTAAAGAGTATTTGTATATTGAATGTATATTTGTATATTAAATGCATATTTGTATATTTGAAAAATAATTAAATAATATTCAATGGAATTTTAATGAGTTTTGAATGTATATTTTATGACAATTCAATGTATATTTGTATTTTTGATGAATATTTAATGAATATTTAATGAATAACTAATGAATAGTTAATAAATTTCTAATGTATTTTAATGTGTACTTGAATATTTAGCGAACTTTTAATGAATGTTAAATGCATATTTAATGAATATCAAATGAGAATTTGATGTACATTTCTATATTTATTGTATAATTATTGCATATTTATTGCATATTTATTGCATATTTATTGCATATTTATTGCATATTTATTGTCTATTTATTGTATATTTATGTTTATTTCTTTTTCCAATATTCCTTTCTTTTCTCACTTTCAAAGCTCTTATTTTTCCAATCTTGTACTTGCAGTTTCATTTTCCCTCCATACATTCATTCTTCTTTGTCCAATTTTTGGGATTTTCCTTTTGTTCCATATCTACATTCTATTTTTCCAATATTTCTCTTGCAAATTCTTGTTTTCCTACATGCACTCAAAATCTTCTTCACTTTTAATGCTCAAAATGTACACATGATCATTTCATAGGTTTCATACACTAAATGTCGACAGGTAAAAAACCTTATGTTCCACTTTTACTAGAATTGACATTTAGTGTAGTAGTTGACATTTAGTGAATAGTTCTGTCACTACACTAATTGTAAACTTTACAATTAGTGGATGGGTTTGTATTTAGTGTCCACTACACTGAAAGCCATCTTTAGTGTAGTTCATATGTAGAAAAGGAGAAGATTTTTGATACCTTGCTTGACAATGTGTGACAATGTTTGTATTTTTTTACTTGGATTAAGATGTTATTCCTTACAGATGATAAGAATTTTTTTTAGCGATAAAGAAGGAAATCATATTAGTTGCTAGTATTGAGAATCTCACATTCAATAGAGTGTCCTAGCAAAAGTGTTTGGAGTTGCCCGAGGTGCCCAGTCTCGTGAAGTTTTGTTTTAAGATGGCATAACTTTTGCGTTGAATGTCCAATTTAGGGGGGGGATTGTACTGTTAAATTTTGGTGATGTCCATTTACAGTTCAAAATTTAAAGAATATTGTTGTGAATTGACACCGTAGAAGCCTGCCCAACCCTACATGAGTCCCCCGAGGGGACTGTTGGAAATTTAGGGGTTAATAGATACTTTTCTATAAAGTGGAAAAATAAATATGAGATTATCCAATTCACCCCATAAATGTTTTTAGATTTGATTATTTTATATATCACAAAAGTATCAAATCTAACCCTGAAGCATGGTATCATACAATAGGATATAAGGTGGGCCATAGTCATCATCCGTACGCAAACATAACATGATGAAATCATGGCAAATCAGTTGTTAAAAAGTGATAGAAGAAACACAAAAAACAAAACATTCGGCAAGACTTGTGGCCAAAAATGATCCAAACTCTACTTCTACTCTTATTATCACACCAGACAATAGCTCGTACCAAAACTTTAACCCACACTCAAGCCCATTTCCAAATTCTCACATCAATGCTCTATTTGAGGCAGACTTGGTACTATATGAAGAACCCCTTTACGACCCAACTATTAAATAAACCTACGCTCGAGCCATCAACCATACAAATACTATGCACACACCACCAAAATAATAATATTGGACCACATAACAATTTGCCACACTTACCTACATAAAATGTAACCTCATCATACGCCAAATATATACAAATATAACTCCACCTACACCTTCCCAAACCCCGGTGAATCGCAACAGAAAATGGTCCCAACTTAGATATGCAAACACAACACAAACCCACTATACCACACCACCCACCTCTCCAATTATCGTGACCATATCCCTTTAAAATTCCCCCCCACATCGTTGTTACACAAATGGTTCCTTCAAGAACCAATAGAAGCCAACCGGCGGCATTGGCATAAAGAAAAATCTGGACATGGTATATGTAACTCCACCAAAGGAACAAAAATAACTAAAAGACTACATGGACTTCAAAATATTCTTAGAGAAAAAACGATGGCCCTCTACAAAACCCTCCAAATTATCACTACACAATACGCTAATGAACCTGCACACATCTGTACAAATTGTATAAGCGTCTTGTATCCATTGTACACACAAATAACACATCCTACCCTCCACAATAGCCACCCTGACCAAGCTATACTGACATCTATGGTTCTAATGCTACAAAACTGCACACAAATTACAACCTTCCATAAAGTTAGAGCACATGACAATATAGATGGAAATGAACAAGTGGATAAAGTAGCTAAAGAAGGACTAGGCAAATTCCATAGAAATTCCAACACTTGCATGAACATGCCCACACTATCCCATACTACTTCCAAAGAGATAGTCTTCTATGGAAGACACCCTGGACAAAGGCCCCATCAAATTTCTGAACAAATATTTCAAAAAACAAGATCTCGTAAACAACCTTGATTTAATCTTGGAAAGTTTCCTTTAACATAGACAAATGGACCGGTAACAACAACATTGATGACGAACTCTCTACAAATTTTTGGAGACATCCCACAATTACAGAACCACAAAAAACATGCCTTATCAAATTTTTGGAGACATCCCACAATTACACAACCACAAAAAACATGCCTTATCAAATTTTGTGCTCGACAATGTATGAGAAATGCCCACAAACAACTCTTCCTTGGAATAGAACAATTTTTATCCATAACATGGCCAATATGCACCTGCACGGACCTAGACACACGGCTGCACATACTCCTCAAATGCCAAAACCATCACATACACTCCCTAATTGTAAAAAGGCACAATAAAGCGGTATGGAAAATCTGAAAACTAATTGTATCCTCAAACAAATCCAGGTGCTTTACACTTATGAATGCCGGAACCTTCAACAACAACCCACAAGAAAACACGGTCCCTACATGGTTACTTCCATGCACATGTGGAATCCAAAGAGGTGATTGTAATGCCAAAAATAAACCCGACATACTATGCGTCAAATGACTACCATGTAAAGACCCCGCACCGGAGCACATATGTACAAACCTTACTATCCAAATTATGGAATTCAAACACTATCCAAATATTGTAAAGACAGATTTTTTACAGAAGCAATTAAAACAAAACTAATAAATACCAACCACGTATTAATGACATTGAAGCTCTTAGATGGAAGTTGACCCCCCTTATTGTCATCGTCGCCCAAGCTAGTGCTACAACCTTTATCCCCTCTACGAAAGGTCTAAAAAAAATTCAATATCTCCATTAATCCAAATAAGAAGACATCCACAAAAATTAACACCATTGCTATCCAACACGCAATGTCTATACTTCTATGCAAACAAAAATTGGAAAATAACCAACCTCTCCTAGAATTATATGATACCTCTTAAAATCTCTCAAAAACACACATTTAACCTTTACAGATCATCTCTTGAAATTGAGCCATGTGGCTTTGGTTGGTTCTTGGGTTTGTAGATATTGGGGACCGGTTACATAATGTCTACCCTTGAGAGGGGATAGTAGTTCCATACTACTAAACCTATGTCCGTTGGACATGGATTTAGTGGTGGCACAAATAGACACTTTGTTCACTCCGGCCTCTTTTATGGACCAAAGTTCTTCTTCATTTAAAATGTGGCCCAATCCTCTACTTTCCTCAAGTAGTTTATTATTTTAACCCCTAAAGGCCCAAGGCATTTTAGCACCTAAATCGCTAAAAACTGCCAGTTTCAATGCATTCAACACAAAATGCAAACAAACAGGTTTCTAATACATCTAACCGTAGAATCTTGTACTAGGATTGCACAAATGTATGTGGTAAGAAAATTGTTTGGTTTGATTGCACGGATTGAAAGATATTAGCCTTTGAAGTGAGACATAAACTCCTTTTGAGGTTATACTAAACACCTTCATCAAACTTCAACCACCTTCTATGGCAAATATTTGCACAATGGACCAAGATTTTCTAATTTTAACCTTTAAAGGATCATGTTAGGAGAGGAAGATGTCCTTTGGTGAAGCAGAAGAAGAGAGGGATATGTCCTTCAAAATCTTGCAATGCAACTATCTTCAAAGAATCAACAATTCACTTCAAGTTTTGAATGTATCATATCCTTCTCATATTTTTGAAACTAAAAAATCCGTACGGTAGATGCAAAGATTTCCATTTTCTTTCCAAGATCAATTTTTTTAAAAAATGGACAAAAACTCCAATTTCTATTGAGTTTTAGAGTTTTTTAAAGTATTGCTACACTATTTGTAATATGTCACACTAAACCGTTGCACTATTTGTATATGTTACATAAATAAAATTGTTACTTTTGAACTATAAGTTGGATATTTACGAAAATAATGTCTATGGAAAGCCAATCAAAAATTGTCTTTTAAACAATTTTTTTTTAGAAAATCATGCCCAAATTTGAGAACGTGGTATCCTTTCCTAACTCAAAATGTCCCTCAAGGGGACATTGGGCCTTTAGAGGTCAACACTCCCGACCATGTTTATAAATTGGCAAATTTATTGGTTACATTGGTCTAAGCAATTAATATCTGAACTTCAGAAGGCAATTTCTCATGGTCTTTGCCTAACAGGTGGAGGTTTTTATTTATTTTTTCCATCAAAAGCAAAACAACCTTGTGACTTTTATCATGGCTGTGCGCTTTCATTATGCGGAAGGTTGTTGGCCTTGAGAGGCAAGGATCATATGACAAAGGGTAAATGTTGAGTGTGAAGCATGTTGAAAAGCATTGGGCCAGTAACTGAAATGAGTGCAAAGAGTACTGGTTCTTGTCATCACAGTCCAAGGTTGAATCCAGACTTTTGCTTATGATGAATACATAATAAACTCTGATATTTTGTGGATAGGTTCCATCATTGCTTTGAGACCTTACATTAAATATAGTAAATAGAAAAGGAATGAAATAGAATGTATTCTCAATAATAATGCTTTTCCCTTGCAAAAACTAAGACGAAGAACCCGGTCACTACAGTCAATCCGGGTTTGCGGTGTCAGGGCCCGGTTTTAGCCCTCACACCGCGAAGAGCGGCCCTTCTCCCCGAGCGCCTTTTCGCCTCCATGCGCCCTTCTTCGCACGATAACGTCCACTTTCGCCCACAATTTTTTCGCGCTTCCCGCATCCCTTGTTGGCATTATCGCCGATAGCCCCTTCTCCCCCCGCCTTCTTTGGATCACCGAAAGCCCCTTCTCGCCCCGCCACGTGTACTCCAGAATGACCCGTCTTTCTCGGCGGCTGCGAAGTGCCATCCACATCGTTTCGTACGGCGCCGTCTTTCGCACCATCATTGTGCGAGAAGGGGAGTGCTTGTCTGCGCGTGAATGGACTGTTTTGATCTCGATCTCCCCATACAAGTCAGGTCTGATGGGAATTCTAGCGAGACGGCGCCACCAACCGTTGCCGATAACGGGGCAGAAGGGAGGAAATGGGGAGAAAGAAACCGGCTGGCGTGCATGAGAAGGGGGTGGAGGACCTTGATGCCGCGTTTGGGGAATTGTATCGACCCCAAGAAGTAGCAGCGCCGCAAGAAAACCAAGACGCCGCATCGAGAGCACTCCGCAAACTCATCCAGATGGCGCGAACGAACAAATATACAAAAATCCATGGAGTGAGCGGAT
Source organism: Bryoerythrophyllum caledonicum (assembly GCA_963971425.1). Lineage (NCBI taxonomy): Eukaryota > Viridiplantae > Streptophyta > Bryopsida > Pottiales > Pottiaceae > Bryoerythrophyllum > Bryoerythrophyllum caledonicum. The sequence goes on along the minus strand of OZ020521.1, from coordinate 10,519,073 downwards.
CAAACCTCGATTTCTACTTAAGAACCTCCCGAACAAGTAATTAGCTATTAACCTCTGCTGATTCAAAGAGCGAAACAAATCCGAGTAGAGTGCAAAACAGATCTCTTGAATCTGCCTCCGTTGTTTCCTCGAATTTTCAAGTAGATTTTGAACTTTCAGCTGCAGTCGATCGCAACAATGCTAAGCTCGACTTCAAAGGTCCACATTCTGGGCTAAGCCCTAATTCGATAGCGACGTTGTTGTAGTGTTCATGGCCATGGATCGTCGCTCCCAAAGACGGCGACACAACGACTCATGCGTTGCGCCCGCGCCGGCAGCGGCCTCCTCGCATCGACCTTCGCAGGCTTTTGGACCGCGCAGCAGTGGCCAATTCCGACTCTTCCTCTTCTGGACATGACATGCAATCGTTGTGCCGAAGCTGCAACTGGTCTCTCTGGACCGATTAGGGCTCTCTCCGGACCAATTAATGTAGGGCTTGAAGCAATCAGGGTCCCTCCTCACACAATCTCTTGCGCGCGCGCACACACTCTCCATCAGGGCGACCCTACGATCCTCCCCTTCATCGGAGTCGGTCTCCAATCTCTCTCACACCCCTCCTCGCAGTCCGACTCTAAGCCTTGTTCACCTGCTTCGGGCGGTCTCTTCTTCTTTAGAGTTGAAGTTGAAGACGTGACACTTGGACCAGTTCCATACGACCGTCTAGCAAGTGACCACAGCAAGTGGATGACACTACACCGTCTAGCACCAATTTTTACAGATTATAGCATATTTACATTCAAAATGCAAAACAAAAATTTCTACAACTACTTGCTTTAATTTCAAGCATGATACAATCCGGTTTAGTTCTATTCCTCTGTATCAGCATCACTATCGTGATCATTGCCATCATCACTTTGGGTCTCGTTTTCATCATCATTTGGATCGGCCACAACCACATCAAATCTTCTCATTTCGTGTGCACTATCCTTGATGAATTTCTCTAAATCATTGATGTAACCCCAATTCTCCCCCATGTTTCCACCTCCCATATTCTTGTTCAGTAATTCCAGTTCCAACTGTTCCAACCATAATACAATACAAAAATATATTAGCACCAAGATTATGAATACAAAAAATAGAATTAATTACACATTATTCACATAGTGCTTTATGCATGTAATGTCATTCAATCTATCATAAACATCCAATTTGTTGTAGATAATATGAATTGCGACGTAAATATCTAAAAATCACAACTTGAATAAATAATAACTTACAAAAAAAGAAAAACCAGGCGAGCTACTGAGACTTCATTCGAATCTTGTTTTGGGGCCGATACTTCTTTCCATACACAACTTTCGCTACCGCTCCATGGACATCATCCGTTCCATATGGGTCATTTCCAATTTTACACCATTTGTCCTCGTCTATAAGTGGAAAGAACGATAATGTTAATAAACTCATTTAGTTTATTCCATAACCCATATAATTCCACAAGCATAAAAGAAGAATATAATATTAACTTCCATTTAAATATAAAAAAATTTACACAATACATCATTGCTTACCTAGATAGATCCAACTCATCTTTTATGCCTTCCATGCTTCAAGAGCAAGTCTCTCTTCCAAAGTTGTATTCGGTTTCCTACCCACATTGAGTAGCCGCAACAACTCCTCGCAAGCTACACGAGTGTACGTGCCTCTTCTTTAGCTCAAGTACACCACCATACGTGCCTTCAGAGAGGGGCCATTGCTAGGACCTTTCTTCAACCATGCTATTTCCAATTGACTACGGACCTCATCGTTATCCTCAACTCCATAATGAGACAATATTGCCTTCTTTATATCTTCATGACAAGGATAAACACGGCTATACGGCTTATCACTTAATAACAAGTCGTCAGCAATCTTGGAAACATGGGTTTTAAGATAAACCCAATCTGTACACTCATGCACTTGTGGTTGTACAGTTCTAGAGAATAATGCACTCAGTTGGCTATATACCTGCGCATTTTGCTCCTCCAGATTATTGCCCACCCTTCCCAGGTTGCTTCTAGAGGGCATACCAACATTCGTAACCGAAGGGCCTGAGAGATACATAAACAATTACTAACTTCCAATATAGCTAATAAATTTTTCATAATTTACAAAAATATGTTGCTTATTTTGATGACATCAATATTGGAATTACACACCTAAAAAGCAATATTCAATATTATAATACACATTTTAGATGGAAAATAACTATACCTTCAAGAATTCTAGTCGGTGTAGGGATTGCGGTATTCGTTGATGGAGAATCCGCCGAATGTGGTGTTGCTTTAGGTCTTCCATATGGATGTTGCTCTGTTCGGGCAATCCTTGGTCGTTCCATATAAAGCCGTGCAGTGTTGTATGGGTTGTTACCTGGCCTTGAAGCAATCGAAGGGCGACCTGAGGGAGGTGTTGTAGTGTGTCCAACACTACTAGTCGGAACCAAGGTTATTGGAGATGTTGATTCCACCGGAGTTGCCATCATAGTAGTTGATGGCACCACTGGTGTTTCTCTACGTCGATCCTCCATAATAAATGTCTACTGTACTTAGAAACTCAAATGATATTAGTAAATATCTATATCTATAAAAGAATATAGGCAACAATCATATCACCCAATCATCAACAACATGTGTCTTCTCTTTGGGTCACATAAAACGCCACCTGCATGTGAACCAAAACATAGTGTTTAGTCAGTAGCGACTCAAAACCCATCCTTCTCATTATCAAACACCCAGACTCAGCTGAGGCCGTAAAATCCTAGCAACAGCACCCAAAATGAGTGGATCAACGGAAACTTAAGTCACAGCTCGGACACGAAAATCTAGCAGCCTCGGAACCATGACTCCAAACTAAAAAAACCAGAAGCACAACTGCACTAAAACTTCAAACAAAATCCAAACCAGCTCACTCCGGGTTTTCTTCTCTTATCATTACAAAAACTTCACCAAATCCCCTAACTTCAACCAAACAACATCCGTTTTCCTTCCGCATTTTCGTTGCTGTGGCGTGATGTGGTGTGATGCCGTATGAAAGCCAGCAGGGAATCAAGAAACAACTACGTCTGTGTTTTTTTCCTGTAGATATAGTGGCGAAATTTTGTATCATCTTAGTGTAACAAACAATCTTAACCCCAACCAGTACCAAGGTGTCATGTCATGCCGAGCGAGCTCAGGAAAGTGGAGGTGCGGAAGACTCACAAAAAGGGACACCTTGCCGACGTCATGCAGTCTTGACATGCTTCGAAGAAGGAAACAGATTATCATCCTCGAGACTTAAAAAGTTGCTCATAGCTTTGCGTAAGAAAACAGAGTAAAAAGAAAAGGAACTGTTCGTAGCTTGCATGGATTCGAGGTTTTGGTGGTGTGTGAGAAAAAGCAGAATGTGTAAGATCTTACAGGGTTGATCCGGTGTGTAAGAAGAAGCAGAATGTGTTGGAATCGCAGATCTCTCTGAAATGACTCCTCTAACTATCTCCAATATGCAAATCAACCCTTCCGGTGAAAAACATCCACCTCGATCCAACCTCCAGAAAAATGACAACAATCACCCACAACACGAATTCTTTAAGTACTACACTGATAATGTTCATTAGTGTTCGCAACACTATTTACGAACTCGAACGCTAAATGTCAACTATCCTACTAATGTAACAACATTAAATGTCAATTTTAACACTAATTGTCAATTTCTGTAACTTTTGCCCTTGTTACATTTTAACATATTGACATTTAGTGTTGGTTATGTAACAATGTCATATGCCATATTTCATTGCAAGTCATCCAAACCTCGTCACATGTCAAAAGCAAACCTTCCATGTTGGGCTGATTATTGGAAGGTTGGATTTTCAAATGATGATTTCGGGGGCAAATTTTGTCCAATTTGAGAGTTTCTGGTGCCTATCTAAACTGATTTGAAAAGACGCTTCCAATGGCACCTTACCCATCTTCAAGTTCGTCTTGTATAATAAGTTATAGCGAATATTTTTGGGCAAATTTCTTGAGTTTTGGTTGAAAGTTTGAGGAGGCATATCTTTATCAATTTTGCACCAATTCTATCGACTGAGGTAACCAGCTTATGTGTTTTTTCAAGGAGATTCCATCGGTATACGATACATCTTCTAATTCGTCGTGATGCAAAAGTTATGAGCAATTTTGTTAGGCTGATTTTTTGACATTAAACATTAAATGTAAACAAATTGACATTTAGTGAAAGTCAGGTCATAGGGGAAGTTACACTATTGGTGCCATAACACTAATGAACATTGTCGGTGTAGTGGAGTTGGAGTTAGAAATTAGAAATATGTAAGTACTACACCGTTCACTGAATATAGTGTGGAGGTATAGGTAATGTGGATGAAAATTGAGGTGGACCACATCAATTCTAGTTTTGGATGAAAATTGAGGTGGACCACATCAATTTTGGTTATTATATATAGTACTAGGGTTGATACCTGTCGTCTCGACGAGGAGAGCGGAGGGTGGTGTGTTAAATTTACGTTTGTATGTTTTGTATTTTAAAACCTATTAGCTCAAATCGAATCTAAATCGAATCAAGTACATTCCCCGTTGTCATCAACTAACCGGGGCAATTCCAAGTTAAATAAACATATGTAAATGCAAAAATAAGATTTATCCATTATGTACTCTATATACCTACTATTCACTTTAAATACCCATTACTTATTTCATATACGTGTTATTGTCTTTAGATAACCATCATTTATTTTATGTACCCGAGGTAGTATATTGTGTAGTTTCAATATGTTGGAAATTATGGTTTTATTTTTCTATTTTTGATACATAATACTCAATAAGCCAAATTTGAATAAAAGGGCACTATCATAAGATTCCTCCAAAGGGCACTATAAAGGATTCCTCCAAAGGGCACTGTAAAGGATTCCTCCAAAGGGCACTATAAAGGATTCCTCCAAAGGGCACTATAAAGGATTCCTCCAGAGGGCACTATAAAGGATTCCTCCAAAGGGCACTATAAAGGATTCCTCCAAAGGGCACATATGGAGGATTCTTTCAAAGTTCACATTCAATTCAAAAGGCACATTTGATTCAAATGGCAATTCCAAAGGTCATGTGACCGGGAGCGGCGGACGGACTGTCACGTGTTATATAAGTAGATTAATATTATAATATACTAGTGGAACCCCGTCCTAACCGACGGGCCATAGGTAATCTTGAGTTAAACAAATGTATGTAGCTAAAAAACTTTAAATTTTGGATTAGATCAAATCCAAATCCTAATGAAAGGACACATTCAAAGGATTCCTCTAAAAGGTACATTCAAAGGATTCCTCCAACGGGCACATTCAATGGATTCCTCCAAAGGGCACATGCAAAGAAATTGTGGATCTATTTTGTAGCGTTCATTCATTTGACGCTCCATTTTCATCTACGTGTTCATCCACTTGACGTGTTCTTCATCCTGTATTCTTTTATATATATAGACTAGGGTTGGTGCCTGTCGTCCCGACGGGAAGAGTGGAGTTTGGTGTGTTAAATTTACGTTTGTATGTTTTGTATTTTGAAACCTATAAACTCAAATCGAATCTAATTGGAAAAGTACATATATTTTTGGAGTGCATGTAAACGTTACCCTAGTTTAAATCCACTTCAAAAATAAAGTACTTTTGCTTTACATTTGCATTTTGATCAACCGTTTGTGCACATAAGTATCACTTGCCCAATATAAGAGGAGAAAACCCTTCACATCAAGAGGTCAAAATCAAGAGTCATTAGGTTACTACCTAATATCAAGAGTCAAGAAGAGTGCATCACCGTGCCTCACCCTTCACATCAAGAGGTCAAAATCAAGAAAGAGAGTCACATGACCGGGAGTTAAAATTTATAACTTTTAACTTTCGCACCACTTTTTCATCCAAGGTCGACGTGTTTTACATCCGACGTATTCATCCACTTGACGTGTTCTTCATCATGTATTCTTTTATATATATATATGTTATTATGTTATTATTATATACTAGAGTGTTACCTGTGTCCTCCGGACACAACATTTTTTTGTGTTGAGTCCCCACCTCCTTGCCCCCTAGCCCTTTCCCTCCAATCCATCGTCCCCCCGTCCTTGTCCCCTTGTCCCCCGTCCCCGTCCCCGTTCCCGTCCCCGTCCCCGTTCCCGTCTCCGTCCCCGTCCTTTTATCCAAAACCCTAACTTTTAGCTTTTATTTATTTTTTAGCTTTTAACTTTTAACTTTCGCACCATTTTTTCATCCAAGCTCGACGTGTTCATCCATCTACGCGTTCATCCATCTACGCGTTCATCCATTGGACGTGTTCTTCATCATGTATTCTTTTATAGATATAGACTAGAGTGTTACCCGTGTCCTCCGGACACAACATTTTTTTGTGTTGAGTCCCCACCTCCCTGTCCCCTAGCTCTTTCCCTCCAATCCATCGTCCCCACCGTCCTTGTCCCCTTGTCCCCCGTCTCCCGTCCCCTTGTCCCCCGTCCCCCGTCTCTTGTCCCCCGTCCCCGTCCCCATCCCCGTCCCCGTCCCCATCCCTTTCCCCGTCCCCGCCCCATCCTTGCCCCGTCCTTTTATCCAAAACCCTAACTTTTAGCTTTTATTTATTTTTTAGCTTTTAACTTTTACTTTCGCACCACTTTTTCATCCAAGCTCGACGTGTTCATCCATCTACGCGTTCATCCACTGGACGTGTTCTTCATCCTAAATTCTTTTATAGATATAGATGTTATTATTATATTATTATTTTAATATTATATTATGTTATATTATATTATTATATTATGTTATATTATATTATAATATTATGTTAATATTCTTATGTTATATTCTTATGTTATAAAATAATATTATTATGTTAGATTATTTTATTATGTTATAATATTTTATTATTTTAATAATTTATTATGTTATTATATTATTATGTTATATTATTTTATTACTAAAGAGTTACCCGTGTCCTCCGGACACAACAATTTTTTGTGTTGAGTCCCCATCTCGTCCCGGCCCCCGTCCCGTCCCCGTCCCCCGTTCCCCGTCCCCATCCCCGTCCCTATCCCCTCCCCCGTCCCCGTCCCTGTCCCTATCCCCGCCCCGTCCCTATCCCCGCCCCCATCCCTATCCCCGCCCAGTCCTTTTATCCAAAATCCTAACTTTTAGCTTTTCATTTTATCCAAAACCCTAACTTTTAGCTTTTAACTTTTAGCTTTTACTTTCGCATCACTTTTTCATCCCGTCCTTCTATCCAAAATCCTAATTTTTAGCTTTTCATCCAAATCCGTTTTTTCATCCAAAAGCATGTTTTTATCTACGCATCATTTCATCTACGGGTTCATTTATCATCCTGTATTCTTTTATAGATATAGATGTTATATTATTTTATTATGTTATTATATTATTATGTTACTAGTGGAATACCCGTCTCCTCCGGACACAACATTTTTTGGTATTGAGTCCCCACCTCCCCGTCTCCTAGCCCTTTCCCTCCAATCCATTGTCCCCCCCGTCCTTGTCCCCCGTCCCCCATCCCCGTCCCCGACCCCGACCCCATCCCCGTCCCCATCCCCGCCCTGTCCATTTATCCAAAACCCTAACTTGTACCCGTGTCACCCGTGTTACCCGTGTCCTCTGGACACAACATTTTTGATAAATGTCCCCCCAATCCATCGTCCCCCCCCGTCCCCCGTCCCCCGTCCCCGTCCCCGTCCCCGTCCTTTTATCCGAAACCCTAACTTTTAGCTACTCATTTTATCCAAAATCCTAACTTTTAGCTATTCATTTAATCCAAAACCCTAACTTTTAGCTTTTCATTTTATCCAAAACCCTAACTTTTAGCTTTTCATTTTATCCAAAACCCTAACTCTTAGCTTTTCATCCAAAAGCGTTTTTCATCGACGCGTTCATCCATTGATGGACCGTTTTCATCCGACGGATTTCTCATCCTGTATTCTATTATAATAAGACTAGTGGGGTACCCGTGTCCTCCGGACACAACATTTTTTTGTGTTGAGTCCCCACATCCCCGTCCCCTAGCCCTATTCCTCCAATCCATCGTCCCCTTGTCCTTGTCCCCCATCCCCATCCCCTCCCCCTCCCCGTCCCCGTCCCCGTCCCCGACTCCATCCTGCTATTTAAAAGCAGATTTTATATGCTTTTAAAAAAATAGTGGTGGTGGATATGGTGGGATTCAAGCAGTTCAGCTACATATATTAAAATGAGTATCTTTTCAGAATCGCTTTCCGAGGCCGGGACACAGTTCCAGAAAATCTGCAAAAACTTACTGTGTGTGAGGTAAAGAAAATATCACAGAACAGTACAGCTCAAGTATACATTATTTAGAGCACCAATTTTTCGCTACGTACTGGTACAGAGAGGGAGGAGATCCTCGCCCCTAAGGGCTGCACACAAACGGGGGGCCGCCTGGGCTGCCCGGGCCAGCTCCCTGCCCGGCAGGCGCGCCTCCCCTCCCCCGTCCCTCCTCCTCCCGCCGCGATACCCGCCGCCCTGACCCGGTTCTCAACCGCCGCCGCCATTTTGCCGCCGCCTCCAGGTCGCCTCCAGAACCTTTCAAACCCCTGAAACCATATAGCCTCCAGAACAACTCTTCAACTCCAGTACCTCCCTTACCACCATCAAGTGAGTGTTGTTTCTTTAGACTCTAAACCTTGTGAATGTGGTATCCCTTGTATGTCTTTTTTGTAGGTGAATGTGGGTTGTAATGTGTGTTAATTCTTTCTTTTGTGCATCTCTTACTACATTGTTATTGAATGTTGGTGTCACATGAATGTTAGACTTTGTATGTTATTTTGTATAAATAGGTTGAGTATGTAGTTTACAAACAAAAGTGTTTCAACTTTACAAATAGAGGTTGGTTCGTGTAAGAATGCTAGAATCGATATGCAACAAAAACTAGGGTTTTGGATTTAGGGTTTTGGATGTAGAGTTGGATAGTTATGGCTTTAGTTGTCTACATTTAGGGTTAATCGTACCTAATGCATTTATTTTGCTAAAATATGTGATTGTATGTGTCTATGATATTGTAGATCTCTTCATGGGCATTCGATTGCAAGTATGGAGGACAATGAAGAATTCTTGGATGGAGATTTATTCTATCCTTCGGACTTTGAGGATGATGTGGAGGATTTGGTTGGTGTAGAGGAATTTCTTTTTGGTGTAGATGGAGATGGTGGTGCATCCTCTTCTAATGCACCATTTCAAAGTGATGCACCAGTTTATGATGAAAGTGCAAGGCATGAGGGGCAATGGGAAGAATGGCAATATGATGAGAATGAGGGGTATGAGAGACATGAGGGCCATGAAGGGTATGAGAGGGTATGGCATAATAATGAGAGTGAAGTGTATGAGGAAGAATGGGAGGATATGGAACCCACATGTTGCAATTCTTCAACCGAAGAGTTTCTGAATGATTTACAGAAGCCATTGCCTCCTCTATTTGATCATGTTTATATTGATATTTTTCCGAAGTATATTCATTTTACACATGGTAGTGTGAAGCTTATGATTGAATGATTGAAAGGAGGGTTTTTCCCAACTTATACCCAGATTCATGAAGCACAAGCAAAATTTATGCCAGTATTGAGTATTCATGGGCGACCTACTGCTTCCAACATTTCCTTTCATACGACCGAACGTTGGAAAAAACTTCAGGCTAAACTAAAGGTCATAGAAATCGTAGATGGCATGGGCATATCTCCTTCAAACGACTCAAAAAATAGATTGATTCCTCCTCTAGAGTCTTGGCCTTCTATTGTGCAAAATGCACACGTAGATACTAGTGGCAAACATTTACTTTTAACCCCAACAGTAAATGCAATCCGTATGCAATGGAGTACTGATCTTCATGTAGGGGGGATTCCTTCATCATATGTTCAAAAATGTCTCCACTCATGTCAGCATTGTCAGGGATCAAAGTGGTGGGATGAAGTTCAAGTGGTTCCAATTGAAGAATTGTCTACCACTCTTGATGCACTATGTTTAAAGTATATTGTACTTAGGAAGATTTCCAGGCATGTGAAGTTGAAGCATCAGAGAGTTACATACTATCGTTGTCATCGAGGGGGGAACAAGAACCGTGCTCACAGAAAGAAAAGTGATGCACAAGTTTTGCATCATGAAAAATCTAGACGAGATAGGATGTCTAGATTATGCAATTGTTCTTTTGAAATACGGGTAGTGGAGCCTCTTACGATGCAGAAAGAAGAATTTAAAGGCAAACTGCAAGCTAAAATATATGTGCATACTACACATACTGGGCATGAACTTAGCTCTGATGTTGACAGTTTTTTCTTGCCCGTTCATCCATATGTAATATCGTGGGCTACGGAGAATTTAAAGTACATGTATTCAACAGCAGCAGTAGCATTAGCATCAGAACGAGACCAAGAACTGTTTCGCCAAAGTGTTGGTGAATTGGAACGTATCACCCATCGATTTCATATGATCAATACGGAAGTGCAAGCACTTGCATATTCTATGAGGATAAACGGTAAGTTCTCTATTATTATTTCTTGAAATTGTGTGAAAAAACATTTCATATAGTATAGTTCTTGTTTATTCCACCTTTTTAATATATCATATGTATTTTTACAGATTCTCTACGCAAAAATGATTGGGATGCTGCACAAGTGGAGATTATAAGACTACAATGCCTTGGAAACGTTATTTATTATCAGCCTTATGCTCCAGAAGAGGCTAATCCAATGAGAAGACCTTTTGTGGTTGTCATTCAAGACGAGTTTATGAAATCTATGGCACAAAGATTTTCTACCGGTAATTCGTGGGCATTGGATTCAACATTCAAAACTAATCAGTATGGTTTGCCTCTCTATGCCGCGATCGTTCCAAATCAAGATGGAAAAGGGATTCCTGTCTTTTACATGTTATGCAGTATTGATATTAAGCAGGGTCATGAGGGAATAGCTTTGGAGTTGGCATTGACGCACGTATTTAATTCCATTGGTAATATACGACCGTCCGCAATTCTCATTGACAAGCACCGAACGTCGTTAACTGCAATTAACAAAGTGGTTAACAACGATATGCATTGTTGAATCATAGAGGGGGAAAATAGAATGCAAGTCGCGGGAAGAGTTCTTTTATGTCACTTCCATGTCATGAAAGCATGGAGTGAAAATCTCCTTACACGGGTTCCAATGGCCGACAAAGATCGGGTTTGGCAAGCGCTTAATATTTTGTTGCATTGTCCAAATGAAAATCATTTTGATGAAAATTTGCGTAGGTTTGCAGAGGAATTTGCACACATACCGTGCTTTGGCACATATGTATTTACCGGTTGGGCTGGTTCAAATGTGCCATGGAGAAGACTTTGGCCAAAGTTTGGTAGGCTTTTTGCTTATGGTGGTATGGATACCACAAATCACGTTGAACGCCATTGGAAATTCATCAAATACACCTTATTACAAGGCAAAGTGAACCGATCCCTTCGAGATCTCATCGTGGCCATTATTGGAAGTGCAAAAGATGGCACCCGCGTAGGTCAACCAACCCTCTTAAACCAATTCAAGATGACACAACGTATTAGTAAGTGTTTCTACTCTTTTGTATTTTTAAAAATGATGTTTCATTCCATATGTAATATGTTATTTAACTACTATTTTTTATTCATAGGTGATTCTGCAAGGTTTTCAAGAAGGGGAAATGATAAGGCACATCGACGTCGTTTGAAAGGAGGAGAGCGGATTTTTAAGTCTTATCAATCAACTCCATCGAATGTGTTACAAGTAGTAGATGAGACACATTTATTGTTTCGTATTCAAAGTGAAACCAATGTAGGCACTTGGTACAATGTGTCATTGAACACATACTTTTGCGATTGTCCAGACCGGAATGCTACGTGTAAACATATTTTAGGAGTGCAACGCATTGTCAAGGAATATTTCCATAATTCAAAGACAAATGAGATGGTGGAGGACATGATGGTAACTGAAGATGATATTCCTACTGTTGCACCCATATCTTCTACAATTATGGATGTATTTCCTGAAGAATCTTCAGTATCAGATGAAGCAGGTGCAAAATTGCATAGTATGGTTGAAGAAACAGAGGCATTATTACGAAATGTGAAAGCTTCCATTGGAGCGTATACCGAGGATGAGATGAAGCATAAACTACAACTTCTTCAGAATTTTTTTACCTCATTCTCAGAGCCTTTTACATTCCATAGGCCTGCTACCATCGATCTTCTTCGTCGAGGATCTATTTCTGTTATTCAAGAGAATGTCAAACGTACAAGGATGGGACATGGCAAGAAACGTGAGGCATCAGATTGTGTCCAAGAGGGTGCTTCACAACCTCCTTTGAAACGGCCCTCCCATATGCTTATATCACATTCAAAACAAAAAAGAGCCATCTTCCGCAAACTTCCCAAAATTACTTGTGATATTTGTGCTACAAAGACTTTAGTGGAGCAAGGTGCAACATCAATTTCTTGCAAAAATTGTGACCATCAAATGTTTGTGCAATAAAGCTGAAGTTCTTTGATTTTAAATAGCATTTGACTTCATTTATGATTAAAATAATTATGTCATGTGCATTAATTATATGTTGAAATGATGTACAATAAGTTTGTGTTCTTCATTCGTAGACCTATGTGATGTAGTAGCATGTAAAGGACTAAGATATCATGAGGAATATGGCCTCTCTTGATTTCAAACTACCAAGATTTGAATTAAAAATTTAACCGTAAGATCTTCTACTAAACTAGCATGAGAGGATGTGGATTTTTTTTTGTGAATTTTGACCGTACGGATTTAAAGATAATTGCGGTCAAAGTGTGGTGTCCTTTGGGTGAGATAGGTTGTTTCAGTTCTGGAGTTCTGGACTCTGGTGCGAGGGAGGGTCGAGAACCGGGAGGTGCGGCGGCGGGTATCTCGCTGCGACCGGGTATCGCGGCGGGAGGAGGAGGGACGGAGGGGAGGCGCGCCTGCCGGGCAGCCCAGGCGGCCCCCCGTTTGTGTGCAGCCCTTAGGGGCGAGGGGAGGAGATCAAACTAACGATGAGCTTCTCACTCACATCCTTTGCCTGAGAAAAGAAAACCTAAGTGCTTACAAATTATGAAGGATGAGGATTCCAAACAACTGAAAGGAAATTAACTCTACACAGTGAATTCAGGAGAATCCAATACGCTTCGTTTTCATGCGCCGTGAGCGCAGCAACAGCTCTCCCGCAACAACGGCAGCTCTCCCGCAACAGGTGCCGCGATGTCTCGGACTGCTCTGATTGCAGCTTGCCTGCCTGATCTGCGCTCCTCGAGCTTCTGCTTCCCTCTGTTGAACACCTTCGGGCCGTCCTCAATCGCGCCCTGGATCTCATCGCCATGGCTGTTCTCACTACATCATTTCCAGAATCGTCAGTTGGAGCGTCCTCCTCTTCCTCCATCACGGAACTCGTGCTCACGCCCTCCGTCAGCCCGCTCGCGGCGTTCATCCAAACATCTTCAAAACGCGTCTAGAATTGCGAAACACTTGGGCGAACTTCGAAGAAACGCGTCAGTTTTCAACCCTAAACGATGAGCACCGAAAATCGTCACTGCGTGCACAATATACTTTTACTTTCAGAGGCGCAGGTTTTTCATCCAAGTTTGTTCATCCAAAAGGATTGTTCATCCATCGACGCGTTCATCCATACGAGGCATTGTTCATCCTAAATTCTTTTATTATATAGGACTAGTGGGGTACTCGTGTCCTCCGGACACAACATTTTTTTGTATTGAGTCCCCACCTCCCCATCTCCTAGCCCTTTCCCTCCAATCCATCGTCCCCCCGTCCTTGTCCCCTTGTCCCCTTGTCCCCCGTCTCCATCCCCGCCCTGTCCATTTATCCAAAACCCTAACTTGTACCCGTGTCACCTGTGTTACTCGTGTCCTCCAGACACAACATTTTTGATAAATGTCCCCCCAATCCATCGTCCCCCCCGTCCCCCGTCCCCGTCCTTTTATCCAAAACCCTAACTTTTAGCTTTTCATTTTATCCAAAATTCCAACTTTTAGCTTTTCATCCAAAAGCGTTTTTCATTGACGCGTTCATCCATTGACGGACCGTTTTCATCCAACGGATTTCTCATCATGTATTCTATTATAATAAGAGATATTATGTTATTATTATGTTATTATATTATAATTTTGGTTTTGAGTACAACTTGTAAAAACTTATCCACATCAATTCCCGTAACTTTTATTTTGAAACAAGCCACACTATTTCTAATGGACATGATTTGATGTGGATGGAAAATTCAAGTGGACCACTTTAATTTGGGTTTAATGAAATTACCGTAGGAAATTTCAAATAGTTTAGTCTACACTATATTCAGTGAACGGTGTAGTGGACTTGGAGTTGGAATTAGAAATCTATAAGTAATAATGGAGTTGGAGTTAGTACCTTTTTGTATTATTAGTAAAGCAAAAGATCACTTTTGGAATAGTGAACTTTGAAGTGCAGTAATTGGTTCTAAACTTGGAAAACTCATTCGTAGAGTAGAGTTTCCACTTCTAAATTTAGACAAAATTATTTTCACCCCTAAAGAACCAGAGTCTCCTTCGGGGGGATTTATGATTTTGGGCAGGTTCCTAAAATTCGTAAAAAAATCCTTTTTCTCTGATATTTTTATTCTAGATTGCAGCTTTGTGGATATATTTTTATTTTATTTTTTGGATTTGTGGTTTGAAAGTTAGTACCACTTAAAGCCAAAAGTGGGGACACCGGGCACCTCCAATAATTTTGACAAAAGTTTCTATTGACATTGAGATTTTTCACACATATAAAGAATATTTCCTTTTTTGGAAATTTTCAAAAAAAAATCTTGTCTTTAGTGTAAAAAGGCATTTTATTCCAAGTCAAACATTATCACACATTGTCGGGCAACGGGGAAAAAAACTTCATCTTTTCTACATAAAACCTAGAGATCTTCATATTTTTCACTTTTTATTTTTTCAACAACAATATGTGGTGAAAAACTTCTTATTGACCGTTTGGATTATCATTTGAATACATACGTAGTTCACAAAAAAATAAAACGTGAAATGGCAATTTTTGAACTTCCACTCCTTGCACACTTGTTTTGAATATGCTACACCCTTTTTTAACCTCTAAAAATTGGTGTGTTGGGAAATAACATCATGCTTACAACACTGGTAAAAGATTTAGACCTTGTACAATGCAAAAATTTGAAACAAAGTGAAGTCAAAGTCTGCTGATCTACTCAACGCAGGGAAGAAAATGAACCATTGTTTTGACTTTAAACACTAAAATCTATCAATCCGTGCAGTGGATTGCAGCCAAAATTTTCCAGCATGTTTATATAGAAGTCTATTTTAAGACCTTACAGTTGGAAATCCAAAATTTACTTTAAAATGTGATTTTCATGTCTCTTTTTGGCAGTGGCAGTTTTGGACTGGTTTTAGAGCAAAAGTGCTCGTGGTCCTTTAGGGGTTAAAATTCATAGAAACCAAGAATTTTACTTTTTATGAAAGAATATTTCTTATATTGTTAGAATAAGTCATGATTAATCCATCTACCGTTTTGATTTTAGATCCAATGATTGTATCTCTATTTTAAAAATGAAATAGCTTTCCTAAATAGAGGCCACTTTTTACACCCCTATCCGTAGCATGAAGGCTTCTACCTTTGTATATTCCAACGCCAAACTTGTCAAAGTAGAAACGTAAAAGAAAAGTATCAAAGAAAAAGCGTGGTAGAACCCTTGTTGTCCCCAACAAGGCAACTTGAAGGGCAAATATATTGTTCCAAATATATTGTACCAAATATACTAATGTTACGGACATAGCTTCTAGGGCCTTTATAGTTTTTTTACATTTTCCTTTACTTTTACTTTGGAGTTCCTTTTACCTTTGTTTTACTTTGGAGTTCCTGTTACCTCGGGGGGTTCACTGGCAAAAATCGTAGGAACCACGTGCAATAAAAAATAGGGTCAATTATATTCACCTTCCGTAAATTTTGGAAAAAAATAATATGAAATATACACTATCATATAATTGTGAAACATCATTATAAATAATATAGCATAGCAAATAAACTGGAGTTTTAGGAAATTGGTAGATGTAAAATAGTATATTAAATAAGGGGTAGAAAGGGGTGATTAGTAGACTCAAGAGCTACATCCTCTTAGAAATTCTGGAATGGATGAAAAATACGAGATTGTCGTTGAAAATTCTCGGATGAATGTCTGGGAGTGCAATGATGATGGAACCACCCTAAACCCTGAACCACTAATAATGTACAGTTTTTGTTGTTGCCTTCAGATTTTGTGACGTGAATGTCTACTTGAAATGGCAATTTTTTGAAGAATTATAGTTGCATCAATTTCTGCATTCTCCAAGAGCCTACTATACATAGCAGATCGGGGTTGTTATTTTTATATGTCATTTCTGTAGCACAGTATCAGCTTAATATTAGCACCATTTTGCATGCAGCATATATGGTATACATGCGCTCAATTTGTGCACAATGTTTCCAGAGACTTAAGTTTTTTTTTTATCGGAGGTATGGTATTTGTACTGCAGAAGTATGAGACATCCAAGATGTTACTTATTCAGGATCTTAAAATGTGTTATTGAACACAAATTGTAAAATGTTGTATTCTTCTAATTTTCTGCTAGCCTCTCATCATGTTTGTTTCTTGCTTTGCTGATTTTCTGTAGCACTAGTTTCACCAATGCTTAAACTTTTGTCACAATCTTGCTGTTAGAATGACATGGAAAACATTCAAGTCTATTCAAGAACACGGGATAGAAGGAAAAAAATGAGACTAAAAGAACCAAAAACAAAATGAGGTGCAAGCAAGGGAGTAGGAATCATATTAAGAGTTCAAGGAATAAAAAGGGAGAAAACATCAATAAGACAAATTCAAGTAAAAAATGTGGTAAAACAAAATATGGGAGGTGAGCAAAAATACGTATAAATAAAATACCCCATTTTAAAATGCTCCTTTGGAAAAATTATAAATACCAATATGATGCTTTAAATTTCCAACATTTACCTTTACTTCAAAAATAACCATGCCTTTTAATGAACTTTCCAAGGTAAATAGCCCCCCTCTAAATAGGGCATTGTCGCACATGTGTACAAAAAATTAGAGGGAGTGAACCCCCCGAGCCTGTTACCTTTGTTTTACTTTGGAGTTCCTTTTACCTTTGTTTTACTTTGGAGTTCCTTTTACCTTTGTTTTACTTTGGAGTTCCTTTTACCTTTGTTTTACTTTGGGGTATGATATATATATTGGAGTTGAGGCTGAAAAGTTCTTCAGTCTCGACATAGCATTTCTTGTACCTAGAAGCTCTACCTCACTCTTCTTGGTATTGTTTGTGCCATCTTATTAACCCAAGTTCTTATCACTTTTGATATTATAAGTTTTTTCTAGTTTCAAATTTCTTGTTGCATATCCTCGTGTCCCTGACAAGTAAAGTGAGTTTGATGTGCAAGAAATCCAAAAGACAAATTACATTAGATGCAGGTAAAACAGTGTTTTTAAGGTTCTACGTATTTTCTTTGATCATATATGAGACTGTAATTGTAAAGCTTATAATATTTTATATTTGGTAAATTATATACTCATATGTTGTGCAATTCAAAAGGTAGTAGCAATTTCAATATTTTTTTTTGTAAATTTTAGGCATTAAAAATGGACGAACGCACTTGTGATATTTGTGGATCTACGGGATTTTTGATTGGCGCCGCATTAGCTTCCTATAAAAGATCCAAATGTCCTACATATAAGAGAAGAAGACCGTCAATGCAAGCAAATCTAGGATCTTCATCGGAACAAATTGGTCGAGGAGAGTACGAGCATGTAGAAGTACGTGATGAAGACGAAGTGAGGAATATTGATAGTGAAGAAGAAGACCGTCAATGCAAGCAAATCTAGGATCTTCATCGGAACAAATTGGTCGAGGAGAGTACGAGCATGTAGAAGTACGTGATGAAGACGAAGTGAGGAATATTGATAGTGAAGAAGAAGAACTCGAAGGTGATTGGCCTACAATGGAAGAAGAAGATGGAGAAGGTGACCGACCTATTGTAGATGAAGAAGAAGGTGACCGACCTATGTTGGATTCAACCGACCGCCTAATTCGCTGGATTAGAACATGCCAAAGGACCTCTGGATTATCAAACAGAGCTATAGACAAGTTATTCAATGATGTCTTCTTGCATCCATCATTCAAAGTGGAAGAGTTGAAGGTAAGATCAGCTGCAACCGTTAATAGTTATGAAGAGGTTATGTATACTGAAGCAGACGGTTGGAAAGAAGAGAACATCCGTGGGCGTGTTTTGCATTATCGGGATCCAATACAAGGTTTGAAATCGTTGTTCTCTGCACAAGCTGTTGGAGAGGGATTCAAAATAGCGCCTTCGGTACAAATGCAAGGTAATAACGAGCGTGTATATTCCACCCCGGATACTGACGTGTGGTGGGAACAAATGCAGGTATGTTATTGACTATGTTACATGTAACTGTAAAAGTACGTGCACAAAAATACGGAATGTACCTGGATAAGGAATCATTTGATATAATTTTATATTGTTAGGTTATTAAACTTATCATTTATATAATTACTTGTTGGCTTTTGTAGAAGGACATCGAGAATAAAAAAATGCAGTGATCGCGCCATTGATTTTGTATAGTGATGAAACATCTCTATCCAAAAACTCCAAAGTAGTGGGACATCCTATTGTGATGAGCATTGCAAATATTGCATGTGAGAACCGATATTTGAACGAGGGACACTGTTTGTTAGCAGTACTGCGAGTACTACCAACGCGTTCATCATCATCAATTGAGTGGGTTCAATTACTTCAAGATTGTTTGGAATATGTATTGGAGCCTTTAAAACAAGCCAGTTTTGGGTACGCCATTTTGTTTCATATTATTGCATTTTGTTATATTAATTATTTGGTAGAAGATATAGAATATGATAAAGATTTTATTTTCATTTCAGAGTTCATTTTGGTATAACAAACAAAATACTAAATTACCAATGTTTTTTGTTGTAGAGGCATTGTCATATGTGATCCATTTGGAATTGAAAGACTTGTGTATCCAAGATTATATGCCTACGTTTGCGATTATCCAGAAGGGAGCAAGGTGAGAAATTGAAGATGTCAATTTGAACTATATGAATGAAATAAGAATATATTGTTGATAAAAACCATATGTTTGCTTAAATCAAATGTATCATTTGAAAACATGTCTAGTTATTTATTCATGGAAGGGTATTATGTAGGTAACATGTACATTTGGTTCTCAAAGGAGTAATTATCCTTGTAGCATATGTACCTACCCAAAAGATGCGTTGAGAGATGTTAATAGTGATTATGGAGCTCGAACTGAAGAATCTATGAAGGATGTTCTATGCATGATACAAAATGCCAATACTTTAGCAGCAACTCAAATATCAAAGGAATATTCAATGCATCAAGTTCCTGTAAGTGAAGTCATTGTTTGAATTAAATTTAAATTGAATTACAAATTGATGGTAAATCTTTTATATAAATATATTACAGGTGTTTATTACGATAAAGGAATTTTACACTGGCTTAGAGCACATGAAATTATTTTAGTTCATGCGAATGATTTTTGAATTATAAAAGAATTATGTAAGTATTACAATAAGTAAGTCACTATTTGATTAACGTATATCATGTTTGTGTTTGTGACATTTTATGTAGTGTGCACTTTGGGGATTTGCTAAAGGAGACACAAATATGGAAATCCATATCTGGCGGTCAATGTTGACATGCTTCATCAAGCCGATCTTGGATTATTCAAAACAATTATTGGCATATTGAGATCATGTGCTAAAGAACAATCACCAGCAATATTACCAAAAATGGATAGGAGGCTTTTACGGATCAAAGAATCATCAAGATTTTATAAATTTAGAGTGCCTGGAACCCAGACAGGTGGTTATTTTGTGTCAAATGCAAATTTTGGAGCATTCGAATACAGATCTGTGTTGCAGGTACATATTATAGTATTTATTCTACAAATTAGGTTAAAAAATTTACAAGTTAGAGTATTTGAAATTATTCGCTATTGTTTGTAGAACTCACTTGTATTGGAAAGAAGGATGTGACCGTTTTATGTTTGTTGGAAATGTGCAGGTTTTGGTTTCTTGCATGATTGGATTATATACGGACAACATCATTGGAGCTATTGTGAAATTTGTGAAGTGGTATGAAATAGCATGCCGTACAAAGGAGTACACAAAATCCATGTTAGATGATATGAATCGTTTGATGCAAAGGTGCTCCTCAAACCAGTTGTTATCTTTTGATATTTTAGAAGTTTTAAATTTTCATATAATTGATTTGAGATGGTGATGCAAAGTACTTCATTAAACATTCAACTGGGATGATTGCAGGGTGGTTACTGCTTTAATACAAAAATTCTCTCAGTGGCAAAAATCAGGGTTTCAAATCGTGAAAATTCATGCCATGTCGCACTATTCTATGGCTATACGGAGATCCGGATCTCCATTTGAATATAGCTCTAACATGTATGAGCATTTACATATTGCTCTAATGAAGACAGCGTACAGAGCAAGTAATAAAAAAGATTTTCAAAGCTTCATTGTAAAACACAATAAAAGACTTCAAGCATTGAGGAAATCAGCGTTGGGAAAGGAAGGTTTTGAACATCCAGAGACGAGAAGTTCACCACTAAATGAGGTACATTTGATTAAACAATAATATGTATGTCTTTTGTGGTGAGAAGTTTTGATATGTATATCCTAAGAGTGTCGATTGAAAGAATTTATTGTCAAGTCATTAATAATTCATTGTTTCTTATTTGTAGGCATTGGAATCCAGTTCACCTGTGTTGAATGGTTTTCAAGGAACTTTAAGAAGAAACCTAATTATTAGAGAGCATCCAATTGCTACGAGTAATGAGGAAACATCAACAATACCAAGAGTGCAACAAATTGTGAGGGCGCAACCAGAAATCAGAGTTGAATTACTTGCTTCTATGGATGTATTTTCAAATGCTCATGGACTTCATAGGATTGAGGTACGTCCATTTTTTTCCACATATACATCTACAAACAATTAAATGAATTCAACTTGTGATGAATTAGTCATAGAACAATTTGCCTGCAAATAAATTAAAGAAAATTTACAAATAAGTTTGTTTATTTGAAATGAAAATCTATAGTGCTATTGCTCTACCTCCAAAGTTGGACTCTCAAACTGGATGTCAACCCATGTATGTTCGGGCTACTCCATCATTTCATGGGAAAGAGTGGTTCAGTGATGTGGTTTATGAAGTGGATTCTGATGGTGAAGAAGGTGTAAACAAGAGGTATGGCCAATTGCGATTGTTGTTGAAATGTCTTTGTACAACAATTGCAAATGAAAGCATTGAAAAGGATTTAGCCCTAGTACATGTATATCGATTTATGCAAGATCATGGTGTATTGGAATGTCCTCTTCTTACATGGGAGGTTGAACATGGTAGATCATATGTAGTAATAGAAGTGTCAACTATTAAAGAAGGAATTCAAGTATTTCCTCATTTTGAGTGGACTGAGTTGTATTTTGTCAATAAATATAAATTTTGAGTTGAGTATTAAATTGTTAATTTTTTAACATACCATAGTAAGAGATGTGTATCTTATCAATATATAATAATATATCATTTATTATTATGCCAATAGAAGCTATTGAAGATGGCATGTATCAATAGTGTACAAATTCCCAAGTTGTATAGTACGTCAAAAGTACAACAACCGGTTTGGTAAAAATTGACTTGGCACAAGTGTTGACAATGTTAGTAGTTATAAAGGTATTCACCTCTAACAAAACGAGAATATAATTCAACAAAAATGTATGATTTTTTAAAAATAAAATTAGATGTTGTAAGTGCAAAAAGAGAAGTAAATTTACTATTTCCAATGGCACTATCGTTCTCCAAAACAATTGAAGAAGACATAAAAGAGTAATACATGAAGTTGAACTCAAAAAATTGTAAGATATATGCATATGAAGAGTGCAGTACGGTTCATGTATTCTATGCGCGGAAAAGGACAACTTAGTTTGATTAAAGAGAATGGCTTATTTATCAAATACTAAGAAACCAAAATTTCAAGGATGTATGTTTAACTTTGTGCTATGTTAAACATACATCCTTAAAATTTTGGTTTCTATTATTCTCATCGGCTGTATAAAAAAAAAGCTACGCCATGTTAATGTAAAACTTCTCGAGTGCAAACACGTCGGGCAGTTCCAAAATCTTTTGCTAGGACACTCTTTTGAATGTGACATTTTCAACATTAGCAAGTAATATTATTTCCTTTGTACTTGTTAAAAAACATTTCCGGTCTTTAGTGAGAAATAACATTTGAATTCAAGTGAAACATTGTCATACATTGTGACACACTCTTTTGACACAAATCTTTTGCTAGGACACACATGTTTTGGACAAGGTACCAAAAAAAGTTTTATTTTTCACATAAAATTCAATCAACTTAAATTTTTTATTTTTTATTATTTTTGATGTAAGATGTGGTGTGAACCTTCTTGTTTACTAGTTGGACTTTCATTCTAAAACACATTAGGTTCAGAAAAGAAAAAAAAAGTGAATTGGCATTTTTTGACCTCTACTCCTTGCACAATTTTTTGAATATGCTACACTCCTTCTCTACCTCTAAAAAATGGTGTACGAGGAACTAATATCATGCTTGACATGATGATATTGAATTTAGACATGATGTAGTGCAAAAATTTGACACCAAGTGAAGTGAAAGTATGTTGATCCATTCAACGCAGGGAAGAAATGAACCATTTTCCCAACTTCAAGTACTGTAATCTTCCTATTTATGCGGTCAAAGTTTATGAGGGTTTCAAATGTATGTTAGTTAATAATTTTTAATTGAGACCCAACGGTTAAATGTAGAAATATTTTTTTATTCCTTCCTTACTAATTGTATGAGAATCAACAAGCGTGGAGTGTTTTTTGTGTGAAATTGTCAAAGAAATTTAGGGATTAAGTGAAAAGAATGATAGGTTCTGAAAATGAAGAAAATGAGGAGGCTGAAAGAAAATAGGTATTACAGAAAGAAATAGGACAAGATAAAGTACTAAGTGAAAACAAAGGAAGGTATATACATATATAAGAAGAAAAAGGTAAAATAGTATCTATGAAGGAAAAAGAAAAGAAAAGTACGGAAAACATGTGGAAGCATTTGTTGCGATTACTTATTGTTTTTTGTTGTGTGTATGGATCATATAAGATGATTTTGCGGTACTCCAATTTTTATAGAATTCCAATAAATTATTCATTACACTAATTCATATTATTCATTTTTTAATGTATGTAGAAATTTGTTATAGCTACAAACATAACGAGCTTAGTTTTCAATGCATCATAGCATTTCATTTGAATTACATCAATGAAATGGATCGATGAGAAAGAGGTGCATGAGGCATGAAAATTGCATATATATATATATATATATATATAGAACTTTGGTCTCAAAGGAAAAGGCCGGCGTGAATAAGGTGTTTGTTTGTTCCACCACTGAGTCAATGCCCATTAGACATGGATTAGTAGTATGGGACTGCTTCCCCGTGTCGAGAGTAGACACTATGTAGCACTTTAATAAGTAGCAAGGAACATAGAACCAATGTTGCCAAAGAGGCTTAATGTAATAAGATATTAAGTGTATCCGAGATGGGTTGGTTTTTTCAATTTTTGTTTTGTGTAGGAGTATGGACATAGCATGTTGTATTGCAATATTGTTAATCTTTGTAAAGGTGTTCTTGATAGAGGCCATGGGCATATTGAATGTTTGTTCAAAGATTATCATTGATGGAATAAAGGTGGTGGCTCTGGCACCTGCGGTAATCATGATGAGGGGGTCTACTTTCCATCCGAGTGCTTGGATATCATGAAGGAGTGGTTGGTATTTATTTACTTTGTTTGTAATAGATTCTGGTGATGTCTTTTGTTGGCATATTTGAATTCAATAAATTGAATAGTGAGATTTGGGTGTATGTGATTTAGTAGAGAGTCTTTGTATGGTAGCCCATTGATACATAATATCTCGGGTTTGAGACGTGCATTACAGTGACATTGTTGAGTACCACATGTGCATGGTAGTAGCCATGGGGGGACCATATTCCTCGAGTGTTGTTGTTGAAGGTTCCATCATTTAGTATTATGAAGAACGTGATTTGCTTGAAGATACAAGTAATTTTTGGATTTTCCACACCGCTTTGATATGCCTTTTGACTATTAGTGAATGAATGTGGTGGTTTTGGCATTTAAGTAGTACATGAAGCCAAGTGTCGGGGTCCGTAGTGGAGCAAATTGAACATGTAATGGATGGAAATCGTTCTGTTTCAAAACAGAGTTTTTTGCGGGCATTTCCCATGTATTGTCCGGTATGGAATTTTATATGACATATTTTTCGAAGGTCTGTAATTGTGGGATTTTTCCAAAAAATTGTGGAGAATTCATTGTCAATATTGTTGTTGCCAGTCCATTTGCCTATGTTGAGGAATCTTTCGGAGATTAAGTCAAGGGTATTAATGAGATCTAGTTTTTTGAAGTATTTATCTAAGAACCTGAGAGGGCCTTTGTCTAGGGTGTCTTCCATGGAGGGCAAGTCTTCTTTTTGGAAGTAGTGTGGGGTTGTGTGGGCATGTTTGTGTGGATGTTCGATATTTGTATGAGACTTTTTCCTTCCTATTGTTGCTAATTTACCCGCTTGCTCATTTTTGTCTTTGTTGGTGTGGGCTCTATCTTTATGAAGTGTTGTGATTTGTGTGGGGTTTTGTAGCATTTGAACCATCGATGTTAATATGGCTAGGTCGGGGTGATTATTGTAGTGGTTAGGATGTGTTATTTGTGTGTTAAGTAGATATATGACATCAATACAATCAGTGAAAATATGGACCGATTCAATGGCGTATTGTGAGGTGCTGATTTATAGAGTCTTGTGGATGTCCATCATTTCTGCTCTGAGGATGTCGTGGGGTGGCAGGAGTGGGTGTGTATATCCTACTATGGGGTCCATGCATGTAAGTGTTTCTTGTATTAGTTCATTGGGAAGGTAAAGAAACAATTGTTTTAATTGTGTGTTGTATAGGAAGTGTGTCTTGGTTATGGATAAATTCATATAATTTATCATGTATGAAATCAAAATGGAGTATAATATCTTGGATTTCTTCGAGAAATTTTGTGTAAAGTTGTTTTGAAGTTGTTCTAATGTGTCTTTCATGTGGGTTTTGTAGGTCGGCTAAATTGTTCAAGAGGGTGTCAGCCTATTGCAGTATGTTAGGATTTTGCAAAGCTAGGAGGTGATTCGATGTTGGGATGAACCGTGGTTATAAGGGCATGTAGGATATGAGGTGGTGGGTGTGCATGGTTTTGTTGATGTAGTGGAAAATATTTGGGCATGTACTGTTTAATGAATGGTGTAGTATGTGCGTATTTTTTAGTAGCGGGGAAAAAGTTCTCGCAATGTGTTGATATTCCAAGTGGAGTTTCATAGTGTTTTAGATAAAATATACTTTTTCTCTTCTTCTCTCTGTTGTAGGATGTGTTTTTAGCATATTTGGCATCGGGCCAGGTAAGTTTCAATATCTCCTCCGAGTAGTAATAGGAGTTTGCAATGAGTGGTGTGGTGTGCATTTTGTATTTTCAATTCATAGCTACTAGTATTGGTTATAACTGAGGATGCATTGGTTTCTATTCTTATAGGTCGAAGAAGTAGGTTATAGAGCAAACTTTTAATTAAATTCATAGATATGGATTTGTGGTCAACAGTATGGGTACTTGGTGAAGTATTTATGTATGGGATTTTGTTTTGGTTGGAACTATGAGAGTATTTGTAGTACCTATGTGTATGGTTATCTATATTTTTATGGATATTTTTGTAGAAGTAGTTGTAAGCATGGTTGTGGATGTACTCAATTTTGATTTGGTATGTATTAGTATGTTTATTTGTGTAGTTATTTTTGTATGTATTAATATGTGTTAAATTTTCTTGGATTTAAAAAGTAATAAATTACCATTTAAAATTACAAGAAGCACCTAGTGAATTATAAAAAATGAATGTATTACCTATATACAATTGGTGTATAAATAATCATAATATTTAAGTGGAAATGATGTGTTCAAATAGAAAAAATATATAGAAATGAGATCATAATCATTTTATAAAAACATAGGATACAAAATAAATTAACCGAGGTAAGTCATGAAAGTTGAGTTTCAATTTGATTGAATAGAATACTTTATAAGTTTATATATGTTTCTGTTTTGTAAAAGACCATGATGGTTTTGTAGCTATATTTATTGTTTTGCCTAAAATACTTGAAATTTGATTTTTTGGAACATAAGCAACAACAATGTTAATACAAAGTTGAAGTTCTTTGATCTATACTTGTCATTAATAGTTCACATTTTTTTTATAAACATGACAAAAGTGTTTTCTATATGTTTGTTGAGATGTTATATTCACATGTCTATAGAACGAGTGATTTTCTTGTAAGTTTTTTCAAGATTCAAAGTCATAAATATTAACCCCTAAAGGACCACGACCACTTTCGCTCTAAAACCAGTTTAAAACTGCCACTGCCAAAAAGAGACATGAAAATCACATTTTAAAGTAAATTTTGGATTTCCAACCGTAAGATCTTAAAATAGACTTCTATATAAACATGCCGTAAAATTTTGGCTGCAATTCACCGCACGGATTGATAGATTTTAGTGTTTAAAGTCAAAACAATGGTTCATTTTCTTCCCTGCGTTGAGTAGATCAGCAGACTTTGACTTCACTTTGTATCAAATTTTTGCATTGTACAAGGTCTAAATCTTTTACCAGTGTCTTAAGCATGATGTTATTTCCCAACACACCAATTTTTAGAGGTTAAAAAAGGGTGTAGCATATTCAAAACAAGTGTGCAAGGAGTGGAAATTCAAAAATTGCCATTTCACGTTTTATTTTTTTGTGAACTACGTATGTATTCAAATGATAATCAAAACGGTCAATAAGAAGTTTTTCACCACATATTGTTGTTGAAAAAATAAAAAGTGAAAAATATGAAGATCTCTAGGTTTTATGTAGAAAAGATGAAGTTTTTTTCCCCGTTGCCCGACAATGTGTGATAATGTTTGACTTGGAATAAAATGCCTTTTTACACTAAAGACAAGATTTTTTTGATGATTTACAGAAAAGGAAATATTCTTTACATGTGTGAAAAATCTCAATGTCAATAGAAACTTTTGTCAACATTATTGGAGGTGCCTGGTGTCCCCACTTTTGGCTTTAAGTGGAGGCTAACTTTCAAACCACAAATACAAAAAATAAAATAAAAATATGTCCACGAAGCTCTTATTAGAGGAAATCTAGAATAAAAATTTCAGAGAAAAAGGATTTTTTTACGAATTTTAGGAACCTGCCCAAAATCAAGAATCCCTCTGAAGGAGACTTTGGTCCTTTAGGGGTTAAATAAGAAGCATACGTGTAGAGTGATTTTTCACCACTCTAGGAAAACACCCAAGTGTACCCACACCTTATAGGATTCGTTACAGGGATGATTATACGCCTAGTTTTAAGTAATTGAAGATTAATTGTGTCGTTAAAGCTATCTTTTTGGTTAATTCTTAAGGTTATCTATCTACTTTTAGGAAGTTAGGGCTTTAACATCACTCTTAAGGGATCCACAAACAAAGTCTAAACCCCAAGGATCTCTCGTGCCTTAAGACAGAACATTAGTCCTTTTAAGATTGTGCTTATGCCACTAATCCTTAAACACTTGCCACACTGGGCTAATGGAAGTTTCCATTAAGTCTCATTGCATTGGTTCTTTAATTACAGTCTTTAAGAATTCAAATTCTTACCTCATGCAAAGACGCTCCATTTTTCACGTCCGTCCCCTCGGTCCACGTGATCACGTTCTTAAGACAATGGTTAGTCTCAAAAATCCCATACACAAGTTAACTTAAGTCTTAAGGAGTTTCAGCTCTTAAGTCTCCACTTAAGTTCACTTATCCACACTTAATTCTTAAAGACTACGGTGTTTTACACTTACTTCTACCATTTAGTCTTTAAGATCTCTGACTGGTTCTTAAGACTTCCTGCTCGGTTGTCTCGATGTTCTTAAGGACACAGTCTCTGGCCCTTAGTTCTTAAGCACTTGCTTATTCACTTAGGCATGATTCTTAAGAACCTGCACTGTCTAGACCAATTCAACCCTACAGTGTTCTTAAGTTTCTGTCTTTAAGACTTCCAGAACCGGGAGTGCATGTCACTGAATGCAAATATTGTCCCGTATTCTCACTTATACGAACCTTTAAGTCCAAGTCCTTAAACTTAAGAGTCTCCTGGTACTTAAGGTCTCAACCTTTATAAGATTATGTATCCAAACTTGGACTTAAGATTCTTAAGTTTCTATGTTCTTTTCTTAAGTCTTTCTTCGGGATTTGTTCCTTATTTTCTCTCTTATGATAGATTCTTAAATACTCACAACTTAGTCTACCTTAGAGAATCCCTTCTGTTAAGGTTAGACTAAATGCCAATTTTTTATATGCATAATATGACACTCTGGCCATGCATCAAGGTATGCCACTCTTGATGTTTATTGCATAAATTGCATTAACATGAATAAGAACTCCACTCTTATTCTTATGATACTCAAGTTATGCTCACTCACACTTGAGATCTTCTTAAGTACTTATGCATCACACATCTTATGCACTAAGTCACTTAATTTCACATTATCTCCATTAATCTTCACACTCATGATTAATGCTCCAACACACACACACAAGGTCACACTCACGACCTTAGTAGTTAGGGTATTTCCCTAACTTATTCCATGAAGAATAAATATACAATGCATTCATGCATAGGAATTTTATCCGCAATTAATACCTAATGCATGCACTTGCATTTACAACACACAATGTCAAGTTTATTCAATGAAGATCACATATTATTGCAATTATACATATGACTCAAGTCACACACAAGACTCTACACATGCAAATTCAATAGTAATTATATATTCATATATAAAATTAAATACTCTTACAACATTAAGAGTCATCAATTAGCTTTTTCACCTAAAGCTAGGGCTCACTCCAATCTTCCTCCAAGGAATTTCTATGGAAATGGCCAAGAATGCTAAAAATTCAAGCTAGTCATTCTACTCAACATCCAAAAGGTACACCTCTTGGCAAGAGATTTTCCCTATTTTTAACCATTAAGATTAATTCCACTAAATCTTCACATCTCTTCATATCCATTCATGAAAAGGTACACCCTACCCAAAGGGTGTGAGTTCAACCCTTTTCCCATTATTTCCTATTTCTTGGATATGAATAGGTATTTTCTACTTAATTAATTACTTAGTGTAGACTTAATCATTTTTTTTTTAATTCTTCATATATCTACAACCCTTTTTACATTTAATTTTTGGAAAAAAGCTATTTTTGTCATTTTGGCTCTACAATACAGGCAATGCCCAAGAGTTGGAAATGGGAGACTGGAGTTATTATAGTATTTAGGGGTTAAAGCAATGGAGAAGGTTGAAAATTACAAATTCACGGCAAAATTGAAATAAGCATAAATCTCGGATTTTTATACATACTCCATACTGATTCTATACAATTTTCATATATACTCTAAACCCTATAAACTGTATATGACATTAAATTTGTATGAAAAACACGTGAAATATGTATAAATACTATATCGTCTTTTACATTTATATAAATACAATATGTTAATTTTACTCTTTAGAGACAATATGTATGTTTTTTCATATTGTGTATGTATAAATACCACACAATGTTATTTTGCATACAAATATTGCATGGTATTTATACTATATGAAATAGAGAGGAATTGAGTCGACATAGTTTTGTTATGAATTTTATATTGTAATTCATATAAAAATCATTGATGCAGTTTGTAGAGACAGTATCCCCCTGAAATGCACCCAATTGTCACTAAGTGCTTTCCAAAGTAACCGCTCCGATTTCGTTCCCACAGAGACCTAATGTTCTTTTTTCAGTACTCTGAATTACTAAGCTTTATCCCAGTAATCCGTTTATAAGTTAGCTAAACTCTTTACTTACGTAGGATAGATCCGGATCCTTCCAGAATCCGGATTATGTACAATGATTTCCGGAAAGTAATTTCGGAAGTCGGGAGGGTAGTTTGATTTGTCTCTGTTCCTCCTCAGAGGGGCTCCTAGAGTTTTTAAACGAGTGGCCGGAGTCCACTGACCCTGTTTTGTGTAAGTGGCTGAGTTTCCCACTGCCTTGTGACTTAAAATGGCTAGGCACCCACTGTCCGGAACTTATAGTGACCGGACACCACTCTCGCTACTCTACTAACTCGTGATTTGATTGTTGCTACCGGACGTCGACTCTCACGACATCCGGAGGCCTCCAGATGCGATCACACAAAGACAACTCCGGACTACAACGACATTCCGGTGGGTACGGTTGCAATTCTCCGGAAAAGAGACTCACTGTTCGCTATGGTTATTCCGTCTAGGTTTTGGTATCAGGTTTTTTTCCTATCTTGGCGGAGAACCCTGGTATTGACCGGAACCCAGTTTAGCACGGTTTCTACCGTGAAATAGAGATTACCAGGAACACCTCTGCAGTTCATCTCCTCCCCTCCTGGCTCCTTCCGGACCCTAGAGACTACCAGGAACACCTCTACAATAGCTCTTCTCCAGCTCTCCCAGGCAATCTCTTGATGCCGACTTAGATAGCTTCCCCCTCTGGCAAGACAACTGAATTACACTCTTCCGGGAGAATCCTTCATACAACCATACCCTCTAGAATGGATCCGTCACTCACAGGTTCTACACGTCACACCAAGACACAAGATAGCAAGTCTAGTGAAAGAGGTCACGTATATTTCCAAGTGAGTAGAACAAGAACAAAAGGTTTTGCCCAAAACCCTACTACAAAGTACTAACTAAGTTTTGTCTAAACATAGCTTTCCTCCTAGCCGCCTACGGGAAGTCCGCTAGATCTTATCTAAAAGATCCGAGAAATCCGGAACAGTTCCGTCTTCGGAATTCCTACTCTAACTACAAAAACTGGCTGTTGATTCCGGCAGTAGCCGAGTGCACTTGGGGCCCTATCGTTAGTCGCTGCTGATCCGGACTCTAACCTTGAGAAAAGGAGAAAAATAACTACAAAGCCTAACTAATCCTAAGTCGGGGCACTTGGGCCCCGATTTCTTCCACTCCGGCGGGAGGGGGAGATCTTGACTGGAACGCGCGCCTTGCCCTTCGCCTTCTTCGACGTTGCCGGCGAAAGGTTGGTCTTCCGGGTCGACGGTCCGGCCGTCGGAGGGACAACAACCACCGGAGTCTTGGCGTCTGGCGGTGGAGGAGGCTGTTGTGGTGATCCTTTTGGAACCGGAGGTGCTGGCATTTTCGCAGCGGAAATTGACCTGGTCTCCTGGACCAAGTCCCTGTAGCTTCCGGTCGGACTCCTTGGTCCGGGCGCCAACCTCCGGGATACAGACCTGGGGGGAACCGGAAGGTTGCCTTTCGTCGGAGGATCTGGCAGGCGCATGTTTGGCGGCGACAAAATATCCGGAAGGGTCTTCAGGATCTCACTCGTACTCGGATTGAGGAGTACGATACCCTCCGTCGGAGTCGTAGACGACGGAGTGTCGAGAGACTCCGGGTTCGCCGAGGTGCCCGGAGCTGGAGTGGTCTTGGCCGGTGCTTCCGGAGGAGCCGCGGTTCACGTTGGGGTCGGGGTGCCTTCCGGTCTAGGTGCGGCTGGTTCTTCCGGAAACTCCACGACGATGTTGTCGACCAGTAGCTTCATCTGCTCCCAGGTCCGTCCCATCTTATCCGCCTGATCGAGAAGGAACCGGATGATGTTGGCCCGGGTGACCTTCTCCTTCTTCTCTTCCAGTTCGGTAAAGAGCCGGCTCCGGTTGACCACGTCAACCGGAATATCTAGGGCTGCCCGGACCTCAAGCAGGGCTGCTGCAAACGCGTTGGCCTTCTCCTCGGCCAATTTCTGGGCCGTCATCGCCAGAGCTGCCTCCGCAAGGTATTGCTTCATCTTCCGCTCCAGATCATTACTGGCCTTGTACAGAGAAGCGATCTGGGTGTGCAGCGCTTTCGTGCCCGTCTCCCGGCTCCGGAGTTCCTCCACCCTGGTGATGGCGTCCTCCAGCCGTTCGACGCCCAGATTCCGGAGTTCCTCCACCCTGGTGATGGCGTCCTCCAGCCGTTCGACGCCCAGATTCCGGAAGATGTGCTCCACGCTGCTGGTGATGATGAAGTTGGTCTCTTTAAGGAGCCCAACTCTCCAACCAATGTCGCGGGTGAGCTCGTCCATCAGCTTGAGCTGACCCTTGGAGTCGTCCGGATCCACCTTCCTTTTCTTTCGATTGGTCCCTTCCGAGGGTCCGGACTCGTCTTCTCCGGACGACGATGATGAGCTGCGGATGCCTGGACTCTCCATCTCGGGCTCCTTCCCCCGAGGTTGCTTTGGAGCCTTCCGTCCTTCCGGAGTGCTTGTGGTGGCTGCTTCCGGTGGAGGCTCCTCTTCTCCGGATTCTTCTTCTTCAGACTTGTCCCCTCCGTACTTCTGAAAATTGAGGACCTCGTCGTACTTCCGGATTTCCGCCGGAGTGAGCTACTGGTGGTGCGCGTAGAGGTGCACCACTATCGTACCATGAATTTAAAAAAAAATTAAGTTAGTTATATAGAAGAGGTTAAAATACAGAAAATAGTAGGTGGAAAGGTTAGGGCGAATCTAAGTGTTAATCCTTAGATAGTATTAGGATAAGGAAAATAGAGAGTGCTTACAAAATGTTAAGGGGGATAAATACTGACCCGAGCCCACACCTTAACCCAACCCATACCGACCCGAGCCCAAGCTCAAGGATCCAAGCCTAAGGACTCGAGTTTAAGGGCCAAGCCCATGGGTACAAGTCAACGAACCAGGTAGTAGGCCAGCATCTTCGAGGACGGACCATGAGTAAAGTCCAGAGAAGGAACCTGCAAGCCGGAAGTCTATGGAGGAAAGAGGGGACGTCTAGAGGCGCGAGACGCAAGACAGAGACGCGATACAGAAGTCCGAGACGCGAACCCGAGACGCAAATCCAAGACCGAGACGCGAACCCGAGACGCGAACCCGAGACGCGAACCCGAGTCCAAGACGTGAGACCGAGACGCGAACCCGAGTCCGAGACGCGAACCCGAGACACAAACCCGAGACGCGAGACGCAAGACAGAGACGCGATACAGAAGTCCGAGACGCGAACCCGAGACGCAAACCCAAGACCAAGACGTGAGACCGAGACGCGAACCCGAGTCCAAGACGCGAACCCGAGACGCGAACCCGAGACGCGAACCCGAGTCCGAGACGCGAGCCCGAGACGCGAACCCGAGACCAAGACGTGAGACCGAGACGCGAACCTGAGTCCGAGACGCGAACCCGAGACGCAAACCCGAGACCAAGACGTGAGACCGAGACGCGAACCCGAGTCCAAGACGCGAACCCGAGACGCGAACCCAAGACGCGAACCCGAGTCCGAGACGCGAGCCCGAGACGCGAACCCGAGACCAAGACGTGAGACCGAGACGCGAACCTGAGTCCGAGACGCGAACCCGAGACGCAAACCCGAGACTAAGACGTGAGACCGAGACGCGAACCCGAGTCCAAGACGCGAACCCGAGACGCGAACCCAAGACGCGAACCCGAGTCCGAGACGCGAGCCCGAGACGCGAACCCGAGACCAAGACGTGAGACCGAGACGCGAACCTGAGTCCGAGACGCGAACCCGAGACGCAAACCCGAGACCAAGACGTGAGACCGAGACGCGAACCCGAGTCCAAGACGCGAACCCGAGACGCGAACCCAAGACGCGAACCCGAGTCCGAGACGCGAGCCCGAGACGCGAACCCGAGACCAAGACGTGAGACCGAGACGCGAACCTGAGTCCGAGACGCGAACCCGAGACGCAAACCCGAGACCAAGACGTGAGACCGAGACGCGAACCCGAGTCCAAGACGCGAACCCGAGACGCGAACCCAAGACGCGAACCCGAGTCCGAGACGCGAGCCCGAGACGCGAACCCGAGACCAAGACGTGAGACCGAGACGCGAACCTGAGTCCGAGACGCGAACCCGAGACGCAAACCCGAGACCAAGACGTGAGACCGAGACGCGAACCCGAGTCCAAGACGCGAACCCGAGACGCGAACCCAAGACGCGAACCCGAGTCCGAGACGCGAGCCCGAGACGCGAACCCGAGACCAAGACGTGAGACCGAGACGCGAACCTGAGTCCGAGACGCGAACCCGAGACGCAAACCCGAGACTAAGACGTGAGACCGAGACGCGAACCCGAGTCCAAGACGCGAACCCGAGACGCGAACCCAAGACGCGAACCCGAGTCCGAGACGCGAGCCCGAGACGCGAACCCGAGACCAAGACGTGAGACCGAGACGCGAACCCGAGTCCGAGACGCGAACCCGAGACGCGAGACGCAAGACAGAGACGCGATACAGAAGTCCGAGACGCGAACTCGAGGCGCGAACCCGAGACCAAGACGTGAGTCCGAGACGCGAACCCGAGACACGAACCCGAGACGCGAGACGCAAGACAGAGACGCGATACAGAAGTCCGAGACGCGAACCCGAGTCCAAGACACGAATCCGAGACGCGAACCCGAGACTAAGACGTGAGACCGAGACACGAACCCGAGACGCAAACCCGAGTCCAAGACGCGAACCCGAGACCGAGACGCGAACCCGAGACCAAGACGTGAGACCGAGACGCGAACCCGAGTCCGAGACGCGAACCCGAGACGCGAACCCGAGACGCGAGACGCAAGACAGAGACGCGATACAGAAGTCCGAGACGCGAACCCGAGACGCAAACCCGAGACCAAGACGTGAGACCAAGATGCGAACCCGAGACGCGAGACGCAAGACAGAGGCGCGAGACACAAGACGGAGACGCGATACGGAAGCCCAAGACAGAAGTCCGAGACGCGAACCTGAGACGCGAGACGCAAGACCGAGACACGAGACCGGAACACGAGACAGAAATTTCGAGACAAGAGAACCAATCCAACTGAGCGGAGGTGCGAGACGAGAGGTGCGAGCTGAGCGGGTTCCGAGCTAGAGAAGAGAAGACTTGAGGAGTTGGTTCGGAAGTAGGCCTGGAATCTTGTTCCGTAGGTCACTATTCATTAGCGGATTAGGCCCCGATTTGAGCTTGGATTTGACTTGGTTTGCCTTGGAATTTGTGTTTAGATGCCTTTTGACTTGGTACGTTGAGTAGGTAGGACGGTGGCCGCCAAGGGTAATTAATGCCGTCGTTTTTAGTTGGAAGGCATCTTATGCTTTTGGCATTTGTGTGTGTTCTTGGCAGTATATGTGAGGAGTCTCTTGGCACCTCTCTTCACTGCTTGATGTGTGTATTTGCTTTCAGTTGAATTCTAAACGCTCTGAGAAGACCTTCGATGGTTGGAGAGCTCGGATTGCATACATGACTGTGAGTGCCATTTCAAGTAGTCCACTCCTCGAGTCTTTACTAACTATCTAATCACTGTTTCCTTGTTCCATCAAAGTAGATTAGTCCGGGTGGGTGGGAATAACAGGTGAGGTGAGAAGATAGCTAGTAAGGGCGTGACTCCAACTCTAACCGTTACAGTCGTTTCCTTGTTCCATCAAGTAGATTAGTGGGGTGGATGGGAATAACAGGTGAGATTGTACGTGTCTAGGGAAGGACGAGGGGGGGGAGTGACGGATGTATGAGGGTCATAAGTGAGTCTTGAGTGACCTTCCGGCGTACCGGTTGGTGTCGGTTGTGAAGACTCATGTCATTCCCTGAAACATCCCACTTCCAACTGCATCGGAGGTGGAGGGAGATTGGGAGGAGGACAAATAGTGGGTGGGTAGGCCCCTTGCTCACTTACATTACGTCGCTCGCAGCCTCGAAAACACGGGTCTAACACCCCTTCGGAGGATCTCAGTAACACCATAACCATCCAAGTGAGTGAGTAGAGTTAGAAGGAGAGAATGGGAGGTAGAGTAGCTGTTACTTGTGTCGAACACTAAAATCTCTGCGAGCCCACGGACTACCATCCGTGGTGATATAATCTGTATCCGAGTACTCGTGTACCACGGATGTCTATAGTCTATATAGCTGTAAAGATAACCCCCCCTTCCCTTAACCGGGACTAAGTCGAGGTAGGTCCTTACCCGAAGGTCCCTACCTTTCGACGAGGTAGGTCCTTACCCGAAGGTCCCTACCTTCCAACGAGGTACGTCCCTATCCGAAGGTCCCTACCTTTCGACGAGGTAGGTCCTTACCCGAAGGTCCCTACCTTCCGACGAGGTAGGTCCCTACCCGAAGGTCCCTATCCGAAGGGAAGTACTCGTACGGAGAGCGGGATGGTGGCTGTAGATAAACGCTCCGGCGTTGTAATCTAACCCTTTTCCTTCTTTTGATGTAATTATTGTGATATAGATAACCTGGTGTACATATAGATGAGTTGTTAGTCGTTGTAGTTCTCGGTGGTTCTATGTGGGAACGATTACCTTAAGGGTATCTTTGTGTTAAGATGTGAATAGTTGCCAACACGTACTACGACAACCACATAGGATGCCACGGGTGTTGCCGTCTTCTTCACCCTCTAGAGGTTGGCTACAATACGGTTGATCATGTCCGTCATGAGCGTCCCCCAGTCTATGACTATCTTCTCCCGGAGTGCCCCGAGGAAGGTGCAGGTCCACTTCGCCACCACCCGCTTCGGCTTTTTCGGATGGAAGATAGGGTTTAAAGACCCTAGCACGAGCTGGGCGTCCATGTGCTTAAGATCCTACATGTTGTAGCCGTCCTTCGGGTCCGCTGGTTCGGCAAACTCGTCCGTCAGGAACTCGTCCCGCCGTTCCACCACCTTGGTGCGGCCGCCCCGGAAGTCGTACGCCTGAGACCACTCCGGGACTCCCCAGTTTTCCGGATGGGCTCTCATCAACCCCTTGTACTTCTCGTCCGGGGTGCCTATGAGTTCCCGGACGTAGACCTCCTCCCGCATGCCCCATGGGACTTCGAGCAAACCCCCACAGCCCATAGTCTTCAAGCTCAACTTCAGGAGGTTAAATTCGTCTAGGTCCTCTGGAATATCCGGAAGAACGCGGGCCAAAGGTGGGAGCACCACTGCCGGCTCTTCGTCTCTTCGGCCGCGCCCGTCTCTGTTCGTCCGCTTCTTCTTGGCCATTGGCACAGACTTCATGGAAATTCCTGCGACCTCACAGTCTCTCAAGGTAGTCCCTGCACGCACCGTCCTCACAAAAGCTCTACCTAACGGACGCACGTCCGAACTAACCGTCTACACTTCAAAACCTAACGGCCAGTAGTTAGAAAATTATAAGAGAGAGAGAGAGAGAGAAAAGAAGAAAATCCTATCGCGAAACCCCAGTACGCGAGAAGGAAATAGAGAAGAAAGAGTTTCCCCCCCCGAACTCCAGCCTTAAGTAGTTCGGCCGTTAGTACGGAGTCATGATGACAGTTGATGGCGACGGTTTCGGATAACTGACTGCCCCGGAATTCCGGTAACTGCTCCGGCCCCGCTTTTAACAGTTTTAGGCTTCATTAGGGTTTGTAGTCTGGCCCATCCGACTTTATTCTTACATCAACCTTATAGGTTGCATTCTAGCACACACTATAGTAACTAATCAACTAATTTTTTAGTTTTAGCTGGAATTTAAGGTTAACTTCCGGCAACATGGGGGAATGGAGTCCCACAATGAGGGTTGTAAGGACGCTCAATGTCCCTGACGTGCGGACGTCCGGACGGAGAACGTCCTGGGGCCTATTAGGACATTCGATGACATAACGAGTTTTGTCAGTTTACCCGGGGGTGAATAGCCGTCCGCAGCCTCGGCCGACCGCCCATTCCGTCCGCTAGGGCCGACGGTAGGGTCGTCCGCGGCCGATCGCACGGCTGTCCGCTTCGGGCGACCAACGTCTGGTGCCGCCGTCTGGGTGGCCGACCGCCGCGGCGGACGGCCTTCTCACGACAGCTCCCCCGTCCCCAATTAGATTGACAATGAATCGTCTCCCAACGGTCAGAATTACCGTGAGTATAAAGAAAACAACACATGGAGCCTCACTTACTTTTCTGGACTTTTTTTTCCCAAGAGCTTTGAGCTACATTATGTATCTATTGCTCGGTAATCATCGAGTTCGGAAGTCTTGAATATCAGAGTTTCTTTCTGAACTCCTGATATTTCTTCTACATACTACCTATCACATTTGTTCATTTATCGATACTACAGCCATCAGAATGGCCACCAAACCTTGGTCTCCTTGGTATATCAAAATCACTAAAGTACAAGGCAGGAAGACGGACTCCGTCTGATGCAATCTTTGTCACCGCATTTTTGCTAGAAGGCTAAAACGACAACTAAGTCATCTCGGGTACGAAGAACTCCATGGCAAGCGCAATAGCGGTGTTGGCCTCTGTACCAAATTGACACCCCGCGTACAGACTTTGTTTAAAAATTGCCGTGGCCACTACCCGAAATACAATGGAGAACTTTTTTCTGAACATTGCCCCACCCTACCATTGAAATCTGCGCTTGCCTTAGGATATAGCACACCCAAGTCCACCGGTTAAGATTCTTGTGTATGGTCCACTCAAGCCCCCCCCATAATTTTACCATCAACCATGGTTGAACCGCCCCCACCTTCCATGACTTCACCCAACAAGGGAGTGTAGGTGCTACGTTCCCCAGATTGGTGAGGCAATCAGTGCTCGAAGAGGGCTTTCAAGAAGTGGAGCGGCAGAAGCTAGACAAAGTGGAGGCGAAGTTTTTCTACGAAGCAAACGTGCCATTTGCTATAGCACGGAATACTGCATTCAAAGAAGTTGTGATGAAGACTGCCTCTTTCAAAAAACCATATATCCCACCCTCTTACCATGACATTCGAACAAGGTTGTTGGGACAAGCGAAGGCCAATTTGGAAGCACATTTCAATAAAAGACTGTTTGAGAGCGTTCGGAAGTTTGGAGGAACTCTAGCCATAGATGGGTGGACATCTGTGACTAGTTGCCCTTTGTGCAATGCAATGCTCGTGTCTCCCACTGGAGAGCTCTTCTTGGGAGCTGTAGATACTACGGGCAAAGAAAAGAACGTTGCGTACCTGGCATCCATCATGTTCAAGTTCATTAAACAAGTTGGCCCCCACAACATTGTTCAGGTGTGTACTGACAATGCTCCAGTCATGCTCAATGCCTCAGCATTGGTCGTCCAGAAATATCCACACATATACATTCAAGGATATCTCGCACATGCCATGGACTTATTGTTGGAGGACTGAGGGAAGGCTACATGGGTAAAAGAAACTCTCGAGAAGGCCAAGTTCTTGGTTAAGTTTGTCAAGAATCGGCAAATGCCCCTCGCCGTGTTTCGTAAACACGAGGCGAAGCTCAGCCTATTGCTCCCTGGGCAAACAAGATTTGCATGTAATTTCATAATGATAGATTGCCTGGTGAAGGTCAAGGAATCATTGGAACAAACCGTCGTTGATCCTGAATGGCGGGCATACGCCTCTAGGAAGTCACTCTCGGCTAGAGATAAAGTAATCATCTCTCGAGCCATCAAATGAGTGGTTCTAGATGAGCGTTTCTGGGAGCGGTGCACAAACTTCCAAGAGATGGTAGCCCCTGTAGTGTATGCGCTTCGGGAATTCGATGCCAAGGAACCTTGCATGCCCAAGGTTTTGCACATCCTTCGCGACCTCGAGAAGCATGTCCTAGCGTTGCGTAATGAATCATTCTGTCTCGATAGCAATTTAGCGTTCATTGCTGAGGACGAGTTCTACGCACGGAAACGGATGATGACCACGGATTTACATTCCGCCGGAGCACTTCTCGATCCTTATTTACTCCATGATGAAGAGTTGGCCGATGATCCGGATGTCATCACGGCATGCAAACGAGTACTACAAAAGCTATGTGATCCTTAAATTTGTCCGGACGTGGTGAACGAGTTCCTCGCATTTCGAAACAAGGATGTACCATTCCATGACATGTTGGATTCTAAGGACCAAAAATGTTCTTCGTATGCTTGGTGGAATTTTGAAGGTGCTTGTGGAAAGCTCCTTGCACCAATTGCAAAGAGAATACTAGCACAGACAGTGTCATCTTCTTCTTGCGAACGCAATTGGAGTAGCTACTCTTTCGTCCATGACAAGAAATGGAATCGGTTATTACCGGGAAGGGCTGATGACTTGATCTTTGTATATATAAACTCGAAGTTGCTTGTGAATGCAAAGTTGACGGATGAGAAGAGGTGGTACGCGGATAACTTGGATTTAGAGGATCCACAACCACGTGAGTCGGATGACCCGGACTACTCTGACGATTCAAGCACCGGTGCCCTTGCCAATTACGGTGCAGAGCATGTAGACGATGACATCGACAGCAACCCTTCTCAACGTATGGATCATACTCACGACGCCCCAATCACCAAGTATGATTTTGTCGATGATGACGTTCTTGCAGAGAAAGAAGATGACTTATTGCCCATAGCGCGGTACTTGAATGGAGACGGCATGGTCAATAGCAATAATATCCTTCGTCGTGGATCGACTCTGCCTCCCGAAGACACGAAGGACAAGGGAGGAGAAGATTTCTCATCTTCACATGCAACGGCACTACATGGGCAACAAACGCAAGCGCCCTCAGAGAAGAGTGTTGAGGAAGACGTCCACGGTCTCGCACTTGCGGAGAACCGCGAGCAAACAACGAAAGAGCCATTCCTAGACGACACGGTTGTTCTCAGGGAAAAAACTGTGGAGGGTGGTACTAACGGCGGTACACGGAGTCCCATTCACGTTACGGAGAAGAAGGCATCTTCCTCTAAGAATCAACCGTCCTTGCAAGGTCGTACGTCGCGGTCTCTATTTGCAACCCCTCTTGCAACGGTCACTACAACCAATTTGAAATCCTCCCACGGTTTGGTGTCCCTTTCAAAACATGTGCGACCCCGAACGCCGCAACGCCAATCCGATGGCCTACCTAGTGATGGCGATGAACCTCTATCTAAGCTCTTCATACATCACCCCGAGGTTCAGGGAGGTTTAGGGTTACAACCTAGACGGCCTACAAACGACACGAAGAAACGTAAAGCTCCCATGCATCCATTTCTTCGCACGCGACCTAGTAATCCCATTGATGTCATTGGAACTTGTAAGAGATTCAAAACCATTAAAATATTGTCGATCAAACGGAGAATCAAACAAGAACCTGCCACGGATAATGAAGACGATTCTTTGGGATCTAGTGGAGCTAAAATCAAAGATGACAGCGATTACGAACTTCCTACCGACGTGAATGAGTAGGAAAATTGGCCCATTTACATAGTATGCATTCACCGCACTTATTTTCTTTGTAAAAAGTGTAGTTCGAGTTTAGGGTACTTTATAGTCGTTCTGTGTATGCATTAAAAGCTTCTATTGTCTCAAATGATTCTTGGATTCATACGGAATATCAATAAAGTTTTTTCATATATGCACAAGTTTTACATCCATCTCTTTTGCTATTCTATTGTCTTGTGTTTTGTGTATGGATTTAGTCATCCCATACGAAATGACTTAAACATGACATTCTTGTTTTATGCAGAATGTAATTCGAGTTTGCAAACTTCTATTCATTTCACTGCTTCGCATCCACCTCATGCGCCACAATATTTCTAACACCCTCATGCAATTAAAGAATTAACAAGTTCACAAAATATCTTACAAATTATAAACCATTATTTCAAAAAGTATGCCCCACCACGGCATGCTTCCGACTTCTTGCCACACCATTCCTTAAACAACAACTACGCTAAGCTTTACATTCATCTACCACATTCTATTGCCTTGAAGAAGAAGGCTCGTCGATATGATCCGTTCAAGTGCTACTACGAGTCCGCGGTCTCTGGCTAGGCCTAGCAATCCTCCCCCCCTCTTCGTACTCTCGATCCACGGCTGCAATTTCCCTATGCATCTCCGACTACCAACTATCGTCGCTGTCATTGCCATCATCCCTCTTCCGCTTCCCGCCATGATCCACCTTCTTCGCCGCAAAGATTTCCATGGCCTTCTTTATTCGTTCCACCACGTTGTTCACGAAAGCATCATTCTCTGGGAATGACACCAATAATTTCTCATACTGGTTTCTCATACACATGCATCGCAACGCGACTCGAGAATGAATTCCAGGATTCAACGTCTCCACGTTGTGGCTGTCGGATCCTACAACCTGTATTTAGACTCTCCAAAGTCACGTTGGTTCTTAGTTACGGTGGTCGAGGCACCTTGTACTCATCCCTTGTCATACCATATACTTATCTTTTACCGCTTAATCCTTTTTTTCTTCCTTATAGGTTTTACTTTTATGTATTATTTTATATTTTATCTTTTATCCTTTGTTTCCTTTTCTTTTCTCTTACTTTTTCCTTTCTCTTTCTTCTTCTTCTTCTTCTATCTCTATTTCCTCCTAATTCTTCTAAGTCTACTTTCTCCTTCCTCCTCTACTTCTAAATTTTTCCTTCTTCTTTCCTTCTCTTTCTAATTATCTTGTTTTTGTTTTTGTTTTCTTCTATTTCTAATTTTTTTGGTGAGGTATAACCTCCTTTAACCCCTAAGGTACCGTGACAGTTTTACACCAAAAACACTTCAAAATTAATGGATTCTAGTGCAATGAATAAAGAGGGTAACAAAAACTTTGATTTTTAGTTCTGACCGTAGGATCTCAATAAAGCCTTATTAAGTAATATATGTGAAAAAATTCATAAACTTTGACCGCTCGGATTGAAAGATTATAGTGTTTGAAGTCAAGCACATGGTTCATTTTCTTCCCTGCGTTTAGTGGATCAGCAGACTTTGACTTCAGTTGGTGTCAAAAAATTTCACTACACAAGGTCTAAATCTATTACCATCTTGTTAAACATGATGTTAGCTCCTTACACACCAATTTTTAGAGGTAGAGACGGGGTGTAGCATATTCAAAACAAGTGTACAAGGAGGTGAGGCTCAAATTTTTTTATTTCACACTTTAATTTTTTTTGAACTTAATATGTTATTGATTGATAATCCGAATGGTTAATAAGAAGGTTTACCTTACATATTGTTGTGGAAAAAATAAAAAGTGAAAAATATAAAGATCTCTAGGTTTTATGTGGAAAAGAAGAAGTTTTTTTGGTACCTTGCCCGACAATGAGTGACAATGTGTGAAAATGTTTGACTTGGGTTGGTATGCTATTTTTCAGTAAAGACAAGAATTTTTTTTAACAACATAAAGGGAAATAGTATTACTTGCGAGTACTGAAAATCTCACTTTCAATAGAGTGTCCTATCAAAAGTTTTTGAGGTGCCCGAGGAGCCCGCCCTCTCCATTTGAAATTCAAAACCCTATAACTTTTTCATCAAATGTCCAATTTAGGAAAAAATTGTTTTTCCACAAAGCTCTTAGTAATGTCTTTCTATAGTAAAAATTTGAAAGAATAATATTGGAAATTGACACCATAGGAACCTGACCGAACTTTCGTAAAGCCCATTTTTGACACTTGGTACCTTAGGGGTTAAACTCTATCCATCTCCAACCCTTTTCTCCCACTATTCTAATTTATCTCCTCAAATTTGGTCATCCATCTACGATTAATTGCTACATGTTCGCACCAACTTTGGTGAACAACCACCTAATTAAGTAGTAAAATACTACTGAAGGGCCTCGTGAATCCCTATCTCTTTTTCTCCTCACACCTAAAGTCGTCCAAAATAACCCAAACCTCCTTCCACTAATTTGGTGAAGTATTCTAGGTTTTTAACACTACTAACCGCCTGTCGTGGCTAACTTCTAACTAAAACATATTTACCACTATAGGTCAAATTGACAGTCTTTATGTTTTGCAAATGAAGGCCTCAAAATTCGACAACCCACGGTTATAGGCAGAAATAAAATTTTAATAATAGAAATATTCGAAAAAATATCCGAATATACTCCTATATGTAGTTTAAAATATTTATTTTTAGTAAGTTTTTGCTCACCGCTCATCGCTCACCGCTCATTGCTCACAAACTAGCGTCGTTGCCCCAACTGGCAGTGCCTTTCAAATATCGAAAAATTCTCTTCACTGCAATCCAATGTGACTTCCTTGGATTCTTACTCCATCTTGCCGCATCGCTAATAGCAAATGAAATATCAGGCCTGCATATAATGCTGCAATACATAAGCGAACCAATAGCTCCCTTGTATGGTATTTCTTCTCCAAGTTCACTATCTTCATCT
The DNA here is from genome assembly GCA_963971425.1 of Bryoerythrophyllum caledonicum. Classification (NCBI taxonomy): domain Eukaryota; kingdom Viridiplantae; phylum Streptophyta; class Bryopsida; order Pottiales; family Pottiaceae; genus Bryoerythrophyllum; species Bryoerythrophyllum caledonicum. Next base: position 10,474,715 of record OZ020521.1, on the reverse strand, counting down.
CCTTCGTTTTCAACCAAGATCTTTCCAGGAATTGCAGGTGTTGTCACTAGATGTCAATCAGACATACTATACCTCTCCAAAATGTCTTGTATATATCTTGACTGATGAATAAAATTTTTGTCTCTTTCCTTGTTCACTTTGACCTGGAAACCCACTTAATACTCAATTTTGCTTCTTTTGACTTCAAACTTTTCTTCCAGATAAGTGATGATTCCATCCAACTCAATCTTGTTGACTGAACATGCGATTCCATCGTCAACATGAATCCCCACAATAGATCTCTTATCTTTATCAGTCTTGTAGTAGACACAAGGGTCTGCACTACTAACCTTTAGTTGGTATTCTTTGAGAAAGGTATCAAACTTCTCATTCCATTTTCTAGGAGCTTGTTTTAAGCCATACAAGCTCTTCTTCAATCTGCACACAAGTCCTTCTCCTTTCTCATAACCTTCAGGTTGACACATATATATCTCTTCATCCAAGTTTGCATTTAAGAACGCAGTTCCTATGTCAAATTGAATGATGTGCATCTTGTATGCTGCAGCTACTGCAAACATAGTTCTGATTGAGTCATGCTTAATAACAGGAGCATATGTCTCTTCAAATCAATACCAACTTGTTGTGTATACCCTTTTGCTACTAGTCTTGCTTTGTATTTCTCAATGGTTCCATCTTCATTGAATTTTATTTTATACACCCATTTGCATTCTACTGTAGACTTGCCTTCAGGTAATCTCATCAATGTCCATGTACCATTCTTAATCAATGCATTATACTCATTATCCATTGCTGTATTCCAAGCTCTTGAGTCAGAAGATGATGTAGCTTCAACGTAATTGATTGGTTCTTGTCTTGTTTGGTCTTCATGAGCTTGTGAATATACATCATCAACTTTTGAACCACTTACATGGAAGCTGGTATCTTGTGAATATAGATCTTCAATGGTTCTGAACCTTGGGAATCTTCTTTCATCACTTTCAGTACTTGAAGCATCCATTTCACCATGCTCAATAATGACAGTATTATCATTCTCCAAAACTCCCACTGATAATTCTTCATTATTTTCTATGCTCCCACTATCACTTGTGCTCACATGTGGTACTATGCTCCCACTATCTGTAGTGAACACATCTTGTGAACTCTCACTATCACTAGGAGGCTCAACTTTTTGGATCAAATCAGAAAGTTCTACCACTTCATCAAACATGAGATTGTTGCTCTCTTTCACCTTATTTGTCTCTGGATCCCAAACTCTATAGGCCTTGCTAGTATCACTATATCCCACAAACAAAACTTGTTTGCTTTTAGGATCTAATTTGCCTCGTGCACTGTCTCTGATGAACAAATATCCTAGGCATCCAAAAACCTTATAATGTGCAACTGAAGGCTTTCTTCCATATATTCTTTCATAAGGTGTCTTATCAATACACCTGCTATTGATTGTCCTGTTCAAGACATGAACTGCCCAGTTTACAGCTTCTGCCCATAACTTGACTGGAAGTTTCTTTGCATGTATCATGCTACGAGCTGCCTCAGTGACTGTACGATTGTCCCTCTCAATATAACCATTTTGTTGAGGTGTGAATGGTGCACTACTTTTACGTCTGATTTTGTTCACAAGTAGGAACTCATCAAACTCTTTACTATAGAATTCACCTCCTCTGTCACTACGGAATCTTAATAGCTTGTTGCCAATGTCACGTTCTAAAATTAACACCATCTTCTTGAAGCAATCAAATACTTCAGACTTCAGCTTCAGAAAAAATACATATCGAAATCGAGTGCAATCATCTTTGAAGAGGAGGTAATATTCTGCACCACCAATGGATTTGACCTTCATAACAGCAACGTCTGCATGAACAAACTCTCCTGGTGTTAGAGAACGTTGTTTGTTCTTGTCAACTACATATGAGCTCCTGTGTTGTTTCCCAAACATACACCCAGGCCATAATTTGTTCACCTTTTCTTTAGCTTCAGATACTTCAAAATGTTCAAGACATCCTGTTTTGTACATGTTTCTTATCGTCTCTTCATTGACATGTGCCATCCTGTCATGCCATAAATGTAAAGGAAGTTTCTGAATGACTTTGTCATTTGTGTGCACAATATTTGCTTCAGAGTCTTTGCATGCGCTTGCTTCAATCAATAATGTGTACAAGTTGCCTTTTCGAACACCTTCAAGTACTACCTTTGGATCAACATCTTGTGTTCGTAATTCACATCTGTCACTGGTATTGATAAATGTGTGTCCAACTTTTGTAGCTTGGCCGATTGAGAAAAAGTTTCGTTTCAAATTTGGCACGTATAGTACTCCTTTAAGTACTCCTTTCTTCTTAATCCCATTGACCATTCTTTGAATTTGTATATCACCTTTTCCTTGTACATGAAGACTATGATCATTTGCAACCACTACAGAGTGTTGCCCTGTTTCTATCGGTATCATGGTACTGAACCAATCTTTCCGATCAGTCATATGTTCCAAAGCACCACTATCAGCATACCACGTGTTTGAATCACATTGTGCTATGAATCCAAATGATACCATAAATGCATGGCAATCATCATCATTGTCGGAGCTACTATATTTGAGTTCATGATTGCTTATCTAATCAGCAACATTTGCAGAACTCTTTGCCTTCTTAGCTAGTTTCAAATTTAGTTTGAGCGGCTCTAGACACTCAGCTGACCAGTGTCCCTTTCGACCACAATTGAAACACTTGGTTCTTGTCTTCAAGTCTTTTATGTATTCTTCATCACGCTCCTTCTGCTGCATTCTGCTTGATTTCTCTCCTCCAGATGAACTTGGACGAAATCTTCCATTTCGTGTGAAAAATGCTGAGTCTTTGCTTGAGACATCATCTCCTTGCATCTTGAGCACTAATTCATGTCGAAGAAGTCTCATGGACAGATTCGTCAGATTTTGCTTGTTGCTTTCAACATTCGCCCATGCTGATATGACGCTATTGAACGAAGGAGGAAGGTTGCCAACAATCTTGTTCACCAATGCACGTTCAGTGATTGGCTCACCTACATCTCGTAAGATCTGTGCCATCTCGCTCACCTTATCGATATGAGTATTCATCGAATCTCCTTTGCGGTACTTGTAGTCATAAAACTTTGTCTGAAGAATTAAAACATTCTCCTCTGTCTTTTGTTGATGTACTGCACACAACTTGGTCCACATGGCTGCAGCTGTATGTTGTTGTGTCAAGGTTTCCATTGCTCTCATTGATAATGATTCGTACAAAAGCATTTGTGCCAGTGCATCTTTCTCTGTCCATTCAGAGATCTGTTCAGCAGTTGCTCCATCTTCATTCTTTGGACAAGCTACTGATCCATCTACAATTCATGTCAGTTTCTTCACTCGAAATATGATTTCCATGCCATATTTCCACACTGAAAAATGCTGTCCAATATCGAATACTTTCACATGGACTTTGTCTCGGTCCATGGCGGCTTAATCTATTGTATGACAATGCTTAACTCCTTCTCTAACCTAGAAGTCATGAACACAACGTCTCAGACATTGTTGTGGGCCCATAACCTGTTAAATTCTATGATATGTAAACAAAGCTTTATTCATATGCAGCAAAGTTGCCACTATACATCATGTACTCTCTGATCTAGTTATCAACTTCCTACGTCTTCACTAAGCATGCTTGCTTACATCTTAGCTACGCTGACGATCGCTGATACAAAAAGATACTTCATAGGACACATCAACGATCAATATGTACTGTAGCTAACTTGAAGCTCAACCAACTGAAGTCCAACAGACAGGAAGTTCAACCATTTGGATGACTGTTTAACTTCAAGTTTTCACCTTCTAACAAACCGTCCTCCCATTGGAATAGATTGTTCTGCATCGTGATTTGTACTCAGATGGCCCTTGGAATATGGTTACACAAGTCAGTAGAATTTTCAAGAGCCATTTTTTGTGTAGCTATTTCTGTTCTTGTTATTGGTGTAGATTTGAAGGGATTCATTATGCGGTGCTGCAATAGTTGTTGGTCACCTCGGCAGTGTTGGTTTAGGTTTTGGGTTACACTGATGGCAGAATCCATTTATTTATGTTGTGGATGTCACGACCAGGGATACCAATCCGACGTCCTTGGGGGTCTGAGAGCGTCCTAAGACGTCCTAAGACGAGGACATCCTGACGTCACGTCGGACGCAGCGTCCGGGGGGGGGGTAAAATGCATTTACAGAAGGCCCTAGTAAGTTTTCTAGACCGTCGGATTCAACGAAGTGCCACGCGGCCAGATCGGAGCCGTCAAATTGCGCTAGGCCGTCCGATCGGTCGTTGTTGTCGGGGCTATCAGACGGCACCTCGGCCGTCCGCCTGATCGGACGGCCGCGATTTGATCGCATGGGCACGCTATGGCCGTCTGATCAGGTCGGCGGCCGCCCGGCCGTCGGAGTGGCCGTCCGATCGGCGGATGGCTCACCGGCCGTCATAGTGGCCGTCCGATCGGCGGACGGCTCACCGGCCGTCAGAGTGGCCGTCCGATTGGCGGACGGCCCATCGGCGGACGGCCTATCGGCGGACGGCCCACCGGCCGTCGGATTGGCCGTCCGATCGGCGGACGGCCCGCCGTTTTTTTTGCACATCACTCTTCTCTATGGCCTGCTGATTCTAAGTTGGTGTGGCAATCGCTCATCGGATGAAAATTGCATGAGTTATGAGCGGATGAACATTTCCGGCGGAATACTTCATCCGTTCATAAGTGCTTTGTCCTTTGTCAGATTGTCAGTTGCCACACCATTCTGGAGTTTGCAGCATAATGTCCGGAGCGTAAAGCATTAAAATTATGGAATCCCATGTGAATGGCGAAGACAAATTTGTAATGATTCAAAAAAATTCCTTCAACTAATGGATCTTTCTTTTATTGAGATGTATTGATCATGCAAGACCTTGGTCTAATCCTTGAAGGAACAAATCACCCCCGGGGAGAAACTTTTCACTTGGTGCACGTTCCTATGATTGTGATTTTAATTGGAATATTGCAGAATGTTAAACAGAGATTTCCATAATGCAAGCCTAGTGGAAACATTAATTTTGCCCCACTTGGATTCCTAAAGAAAAAACAATGCTCTTCTAATCACACATACTTTGACTCCGCGCAACTCCAAACATTTTGCTAGAAGCTTCCATCGATTTTAAGAGTCTTTGTATCACTAGATCGTACCTAGGTTTCTTAAAAACGTCAATAAATATTTCATGCCTTCAATGAAAGATCTAATTTTCAAGCAAAGTAAAAAATGTTTACACATTTCTGGGTAGTATAAAGAGAACCACTAATAATTTTGGACATTTTTACATCTTTGGTTTTAGATTTTTGTAAGGTTTAATACGGGTCAACTCACAAAACACCAAGACTCACACATATTCTCCTTTTGATTCTAAACTCATTTCTCGGATGGTCTAGCATCTATTGTATTTTAATTTAACTCTAATTTCTATACAAAAACTCTCTTCCATCAACAAAACTTAAGTTTAACCCAAACTCTTAAGAATTTAAGGTTGTTATGCATCCCTCTAAAGGAACAAAGTATTTATTAAACCCAAGGACTAAGTGCCTAGAAGGAACATTATTCCTTTATCAATTGTGCATGTGGTCAACTATGAAGACTCTTAATCCATGCCTAGATAGACCGATGGAAGATTCCATTGAATTTCAATACAAATCATTAATTATGTTCTTCTTAGAAATCAAAACGAAATGCGATTAATCCACCTTGAGGAATTGAGTGTAATGGAAATTGTAAATTCATTTGTCTTTACACTTGTCATAAAACACAAATGCGATTAATCTACCTTAAGGAGTCTCTCCTTTCTAGGTTAGACTTAATTCAACTTATTACATGCACATAACACTCTTACCATTCTATGCATCAAGGAATGCATCTCTCTTGATAATTTTTTTATCATTAGTATTAAAAATTACTCTTACTCTTATATATTTTTAATTTTCAACACTCAAACTTAAATCTTTATAAAGTGGCAAGTGCCCATGCATTCCTGGAAGTATTGCATTAGGTCACTGATTACACATTAACACACACACATGAATATCTCATTCATGAAATTACTCCTTAAACATCTACAATGCCACTTAAAGCTTCAATCAAATCATACTCTTACTTGCACTCAAGTTTTACATTAATTTAATTCAATCACACTCACATCTCATCACAATGTTTATAATTAATCTTCATACACACAAAATTGTATTAGTTAGACAAATTAGAGTATTTCTCTAATTTATAATGAAGTACTAATATTCAATGTATTACAAATGACTCAATTCACAAAATCAAGACAATAATTACACAATGAATAATCACATATATCAATCATACATCCAATACATATAGCAACAATTACTCTTACAAACTCAAGAGTTTCACAAAAAAACTAGCTTCCAAAGGTAGGACACACTCCAATCTTTAACATGGTAGTGGTGGAATTATTGTCTAAATGCTATGTATAATCTAAATTTTAGGGAAGACACCTCTTGAAAAGAGGTGTGTATTATAAGTACTTTAACGTCTACAACCGTTCATTAAATGGATGCACCTCTTCAAACCTTAACTAACTTTTAATGAACTCTTGGCTTAATATGTATTTTAGCTATTTTAACCAATTGATATGAATTTTTAACACTAATTACTAATTTTTGAATATATACACAACCCTTACTACACTTAAAATTTTGAAAAGAGCTATTTTTAATGGTTCGGCTCTACGGTTTTATTTTACTATATGATGCGTTATATGTCATCCTTTTTACTGTTGGAATTCTCAGTTTATGGCAAATTAGATACACCACAAAAATAAATAAATAAATATATCATAATAGTATTTGAACCCCAATCCCTTCCACAATGTTTTTGAATATTTTGCACCCTTCATATTTCACTTTGATTTTTCTTGCAAGGACCTAACATTGTATATCAAATTTTTGCACAAAGTTTGATTCTAATCTAAAGCATGAAATTTACATCACAAGAATTCAAGAGGAGATGATCCTTAAAATACATGGAAGTGAAAAAGAACCTTGTTTTTTGCTTCAAAATATATAATCTCTCAATCCATACCATCAACTTTCATGAAATTTTGAAAGCATGTTATTCTAAATGTGAGGGTTAAAGTAGAGCTTCAAGCTTTTTTTCCCCTCATTTCTTTTTGCACAAAGTAAATGTACATTCTAAAGGCTCGCCCCCGAACTTGATTTGAACGGGTTGGAGAGATGAGAGAAGAGTAGCTCCGAAAATCCTGGTGAGGAGGGGTTTTTTGGTGTTAGGCGCAAATGCAATACACACAACAATGAGGGCTGCTGGGCTCATTGTAAAATCCCTGTGTGCATTTCTTTGTTGCTGAAAGGTATGCTGAGGTGTGTAGAGTGTTGTGGGATTGCAAATCTTAGATCTATTGACACCAAGTATGTGTGAGGATGCAACGATCTAGCACTAGACTGAGAGGGTAGATCTGTGGCGGGGCTCTGTGTTGGCTCAAATCTTGATCTAGAAGTTGCAGCACACATCATTTCTTGTATCAATTAGATCTAGATCTGGGTTACAATGACACCTCAGGATTACCACACACCTAACCCCTCCTCAACTAGGACTCTAGCACTACCAGGCAGTCAAACCGCTATCCACATGTGACTCGAACCAATCAAGAAGATACAAGATCATTTCAGCAAGGAAGACACTCAACACAAACAACTAAGCTCTCCTTTGGTGATTTGCAGTTTACAATGTTTCATATTAGAGAATGCAAGTTTTTCTTTTGTAAAACAACGCTTACAATGTTTGATGTTAGAAGAGGTACGCTAGATCTTGCATACAAAACATACCTAGCAATGTACCATGCTAGGAAATGCAAGCCAGAATCACTAACAGTAGGAACAACAGTAGCAGTAGGGGCACCCCCTAACACTACAGGCACAGAAACGGACAACAGCTGCCTGCTTGACACAACCAGAGATAGCACATACTACAAGCTTACTCTCGAACAGAAGCCGACCAGCAAGACGAGGGAATCGGCACCTTCCAAACCGGTAGGCACAGCAATGGACAACAACCGATTACTCAATACAACCGCAGACAACAAACACTGCAAGTCTACTCCGAAACGGAAGTCGATCAGCATAGCAAGGGAGTCGACACAGCACACCAGCACGACGAAAGAACCGTCACGGCTCAATAAAGACCTCCAGGAACAACACCACGCCCATACAGGAGCACCTGCAGCTCCTCATACGAAGCAACACAACGCCAACCCCAGTTCAGCACCAAAAAGAAAACGCGGGCGCAACTACTCAACTTCAGCAACATCATACCTGCAACAACAAAAAAAGGCCGGCGTCAAAAACAATTCGGAGCCGACCTCGATAAAGGTAAGTACTCTAACCATTGTTTTATTTCTCACTCTCCCTCAACCCCCTTGCAACAAAATCAGATGCGCTCATCATAGATGGTTAGAAGAAGAAATAAAGTATCAGAATCAGCAAGACAGCATGAACCAACCTGAAGGGAAGAAAGCATGGTCACCTATACGAAAATCAGCAGAAGACTTCGAAACACAAGCACCATACAGCCACCTGCAGAAGGACGAGATCACCACACATCTTACAAGATCAAGATACGCATACAATCAAGCAACGAAGCACCTGCACAACACAAGCGGATCGCTCAGCCACTTACATAGAGGCGCACAGACGCCAACCAGACGAGACGACCACACCAAGTGCATAGAGGAGCACCAGATCCAACGCCCAGATCCAGAATACAAGCATACGACGTCGGGACACAAGCAACACCACATCCAAGGATCAGATCAAGTATACACCGAATGTACGCAAGAAACCCCAGTGGCGAGTCAGAAGAGAAGATCAAGCACCGAGAGTAACGCAACGCCTTATTGTGGAAAAACCCTTCCTCCAACAACGAAGAAAAGTCGCACCAGACGCAACGCCCTGCAGTGCGCACTGTCGTCCTCCAACAACAGGACTGCCGCACCTCATTGTGTACTGCCGCCTTCCAGCAACAGGAGTGTTGAACTTCATTACGTACTGCCGCACCTCGGCGTGTGCGATCACACCACGATCAGGAAACTCTGCCAGCGCGCATTGTCGCGCCTCAGCGGCGGAACTCTTCCTCATCTCCCCATCAGATTTCTCGTGATTGCACAATGTATTGTTGCGCATCCCCGGTCCAAATCTAACACGCTGCTCTGTTCTGCAGGGCCGCACACAAGTCAAAACCCTAACAGGGGAAACCTGAAGAGACCGCAACAAACTGACCACACCGACTTCGAAGCAACACTAAGAAGCCCAACAAGCAGAAGTGAAGCCAGCCTGAGGAGCCCCGACACCCAAGGAAGGTCAGACGCGTACGTAAGAAGAACCAACCTGACCAACTCCAGCGACACCAAGAGAAGAGACGCACAGAGCAAGCAAGATCTCCCCCGGTGCATCAACAGCAGGAGGAGTAGAGAGTCCCTATACCGAAGGAGAAGGGGAGTGAACCAGCCGAAGAAAGCACCTGCAGAGACAAACGCGTGGTGGGAGGAGAGTAATCAGCTGAAGAGGGAGGTCGGCCAGCAGAAGCCGGAAGCAGGCCCCAAGAGCGACCCAACATGGAGTAAGGCCACACCCACAACTGAAGAGAGGCCCAACGTCATTGTACCCGCAGGGACGAGGCGAAGTTTCAAATCGAACAGAAGGTCTCTTCCAAGCAGAAGGTCCCAATCAAGTAGAAGGTCCCAATCAAGCAGAAGGTCCCACTCAAGCAAAAGGTCCAACCCAAGCAGGAGTCCAGCCCAAGTCTCCCTATCCCAGGTAAATCATCATTACACCCAAGCTAGGACATCTCAACCAGGTTATAGCACTACATCATTTCCCCTTCAGCTTGTTATTTGTTGCCATCATAGGGTTTATTATGCAAACCTATGGATGCACACAACAACCTTAATACGAAATTTTCTTGTGTGGGGAGGTGACCTTTTTCATGGTACCTCCCATGTGTGTGTATGTGCAAAAGTAGTTAAAAGTCACCATACCAACCGGTCTTGCCTATACCTCTTAGATATTAGTAGTTTTGCTAAATGCTTGCTTGTCACCCACACTATAACCATCTACCCCTTCTTGACCACTTTAACTTCAATAAGCCCTCAACGCACGTTGAGGGGAGAAGTCAAAGACAAGATGATAAGGGGTTATGCTCCAGAGAAACTCTATACCTCTCCTAGTGACACCCTTGCTTTTGATATGTACAGTATGCCTCAACTCCAAGCTGCGGTCACTCCTTCCAAGCGGTTGTTTGTCGATGTAGTTGAAGAAAATATGAATGCAAACCAAAACTCCCTAGTCATTGCAAGTGCCAACCAAAAAAAGGTGAAGGCAACAAGTTTGCCTCACACCGAATATTGGTTGGATTTTCACACAATGAACATACTTGCAAAGAAAAAGGGTAGTTCCAAAGTGCCGATTGTTCCCTTCGAAGAATTAGTAAAAATTGGGCTAAACACTAAAGAGGCAGCTGAGAGTATGGAAGCCATGCCTTCCTTTCCATACGTTCCCCAAGAGGAATGGGCATCAAAAAGGGTTGATGGGAAAATGGGCAACCATTTTAATCTCACCCAACTTCCAAGTGAGGTTGAGGTTGATGATGATGGGTTTGCCCTAGATTACCAAGTATCAATCGACTTTGAGCTTGGTGATCAGAAGTGGACAAAAGATGTTGTGTTAGAAATGATAAAGTCAAGACTCAAAGAGATGAATATCCCAATTGGGACTCGCATTGGTGAGCCAATAGCCGTCTTCTGCTACCATCAATCCGATAATTGGAACGGAGTTGTCAAAATACATCTCAAAAACCCGGAAATAGATGGGAAAGGATTATTACAGGGAGTGAGACCCTTCATTCTCATCTTGAATGAAGGGATCCCACACAAGGGGAAAGTATGCAAGTCATACGATGCTCTAGCCTTCTCACACCTTTTATCGGTGAAAATATCCGGTCCCAATTTTGTCAATAGGGAACCATATGACTTGCATGCCGAAATTGTGAGTGATAGCTTTGCTAGAGGGTATGACTTCGAAGTAACCGGGGTAGAAAAGAAAGCATTTTCTGAGTTTGCATGGGTCAAAACTCCATCCCCGGTGCAAGCAGCCAAAGTAAAGGACTACAAAGTCTCATTCAATAATGAGATATTTGTGCCGGTCTTTGCCACCCGGAAAATGGATGAAGATGAGATTGCCAAAAAGAACTGTCTAATTCTTATTGCAAAAAATCTTAACAAAACTAAAAACAAAAAGGAACTAGCTGATGGCATCAAATCCATACTTGGAGAGGAAAATGTGGTTGATACATTTTTCAAACTCGAGCATGGTCGTCATGTAGGAACTTGCAACATTGAGTGTCTTAACGCAGCGGTTTACAAAAAGTTTGTCAAACAAAGTAAAAAACTTCATGGTAAATACATCATGTTCACTCCACACCCTAAGAGTCTAGACGGTAGCAACAAACCAAGTGTGGATGAATTGACAAGATTAGGGTTCACCGATGTAAACTCAGCCGTAGCAAACGCGATAATAGCCATGGAAAATGGCCCAAGCAACAACAATGGCGTCACTCTACAACAACTCCGAAAAGAAATGAAGACCATGAAAGGAGAGATCGTGGATGAAGCAAGACAGTATGCGGACATGGTGCAAGCAAATACCGTCAAATCCCTTAGAGGGGAAATGTCAACCCTTCGTTCGCAACTCATTGCCACCATCATGGCGGCGGAAACTCAAGCATCGGAAAGAGAGCAAAGAATTGTTGAAAACAAAATGGATATGTCAAACTAATAGCGTCAAACAACGCTACAACCAAAAACAACATAGTATATATATATACTAAAATATATACTACTACTACTACTACTACTACTACTACTACTACTACTACTACTACTACTACTACTACTACTACTACTACTACTACTACTACTACTACTACTACTACTACTACTACTACTACTACTACTACTACTACTACTACTACTACTACTACTACTACTACTACTACTACTACTACTACTACTACTACTACTACTACTACTACTACTACTACTACTACTACTACTACTACTACTACTACTACTACTACTACTACTACTACTACTACTACTACTACTACTACTACTACTACTACTACTACTACTACTACTACTACTACTACTACTACTACTACTACTACTACTACTACTACTACTACTACTACTACTACTACTACTACTACTACTACTACTACTACTACTACTACTACTACTACTACTACTACTACTACTACTACTACTACTACTACTACTACTACTACTACTACTACTACTACTACTACTACTACTACTACTACTACTACTACTACTACTACTACTACTACTACTACTACTACTACTACTACTACTACTACTACTACTACTACTACTACTACTACTACTACTACTACTACTACTACTACTACTACTACTACTACTACTACTACTACTACTACTACTACTACTACTACTACTACTACTACTACTACTACTACTACTACTACTACTACTACTACTACTACTACTACTACTACTACAACAACAACAATAAACAAAAACAAAAACAACACTCCACTCCTCTCCCACTGACAACCACAAACACTACTTATTTCAAACTATTACTTATACTCTGCGGAGACATAGAAACCAACCCTGGCCCAATGCCAAATGTCTTCCAAAACCATCCAAAAGCACACAAAAGGATAGCAAAAATATATTTTATTCCGAACACTATAAAACTCCACCCCGAATATCAACATCTAGCATCCTCCTTTGCACCACTCCTAAAAAAAAATCACATACTCCACCAAAACTATTCCACCCTCTACCCCAACATTTCCCACTATATACAGCAAAAAAACAACAACCACCTATCCACACACATCTTATTCGCCATAATTACCACCCTCCACCCTTCAATAGATGAGTGCAACAACATCACCAACCAACAATCTACCAACATAAATCCAACATATTGGACGAATATATTACTAGACTCGTTATCATCTCTACTTAATCCCCCCGAAAGACACATAGACACACCACACCCATACACTAAATTCCTAGAGGAAAAACAACACCTATTTGAACACAAAACTTCTCTACACAAAGACCTATATAACTTTATCCATAGCCAAACCCAACCCCCTTCCATCGATGAATTACAACTAAAATTTCCCTACTTCCCGAACAATCTTATCCTTGAAGCTTTGAGATGCTTTGAGCCAATTAACGACTAGACGCACCCCACCCCGACACCCACCTACATCTCCCCTCCACTCTGTAACCTCAACAATACAAACCACAGAAACACATATATAACTACATGGAACGCCTCAACATTAAACACTGCTTTACCATGCATCCACAATCTAACCACCCATACCAACACACCTCCCGCCATAATTGCTATACAAGAAACTAAACTAACCGCTACTAAATCCACAAAGTACATCCAAAAAACATTCCCCGACTATAAACTTATATTTAACAACACACATTCTATCACACGATGCATCCAACAAAGAAGGCCATATACACCAGCAAGAGGTGGTCTACTCATGCTCATACACCAAACATATGCCTTCCCCGGAAATATCACTAAAATCCCTACCCCGGCTAATATATCACCATATCTCCAAATTATTGAAATTACTAACCGACCTCTCCAACCATGGCTCATCCTCCACCTATACATGCCCTCACACATAGAGACACTAGGTTTATTCCGGAAATCCAAAATTCCATCACCTCACAAATAAATACACACACTAACCATACAATAATACTTTGCGGAGACTTTAACAGAGACATCGCACTTATTGGTAGACAAAACGGAGAGACTGTCACCCCCCCACTTGACACAGACTATCAATGGCAAAACTATACGAACAACCTAGAATTACACTTAATCCCAACCGACACACAATACTCCCGTCAAGGTGGACTTAATTACACTCACACTAGCCTAATTGATGGATTTTACATTAAAACACCTAATCATACCCGATATACATCTACCACCAATACCTCAACCAACCTAAACTCGGACCACTTCCCAATCCAACTTAATATACCTCACAACACCCTTATAAGTAGACCTCTCACAACCATTAACTCAAATGATATTAAAATATTAAACCCTATTCCAAAAGAAAATCTTGACAACTTTAACACAATGTTCTTCGAAAAAAATTCACTTCAAATAGATTCCCTTACAAATATTCTTTCTAACCACCAACACCTCACACACATACAATGGCAAGAAGCTTGTACGGCTCTTGACAAAATTATTAACGAAATTTCTACTACACTAGAAAAGACTTGTAAAGCGCCCCCAATCCCACAACTTACACCTAGAACCTCGAAACAAGGGGGGTATCTCCCGAGGCAACTAGCCAAAAAGTGGAAACAACATCTTGTCACATATCACACTATTCGTAAAATAATTTATATTGCTAAAACCAACCGAAATTGGCAAAATCACCCCATACTCTCCGAACTACAAAACCTCCAACATCCCCATATACCACAAGTACCACCACCTAACACCCCTCAAGAAAATTGGCTAAAAGACATTGCAATCATTGCAAAAACCGCCAACAAAGAAGCTCGGAAAATTACTACAAAGTATGCAAGAGAATGTGTCAAAAAAGCTATTGCTAAATATCGTCAGTTATACGAAATCAGCCCAAAGAAGATTAATAGGAAAGTTTTTAAAAACAATACAAACCTGCCACTAGATTGCATCATAGACCAAAACAATAACATATTAACCAGTCCAGATGACATCGCAAACGAAATACATCGTCAGCAATCCATAAACAATAGACCAACCACTCCACCATGTCACTTTCAACCACAACATACTCCAACATGCACATGCGGAGTTAGACAATATCCGTGGCATGATTTAGACGGATTTACTATTGAGAAGAGAGGTGAACCTACAACCCCTCTCCACACATATTATAACAGAGACACATACAACATGTGCCTAAAAAATCTGGGATCCAACAAAGCCCCTGGCCCAGACCATATACCCAACTCAATTCTAAAAAACATGCCCCCAAGATTCCACGATCTTTTATCATTATTTTTTCTTCATTGTTACAAACAAAAATCCATTCCCGCATCTTGGAAAACAAGTCTAACAATTTTATTATACAAAAAAGGCAACCCATCCACACTAACTAACCACCGACCTATTGCCCTAGCTAACACCATTTACAAATTATATACTAGTACACTTACATCAATACTATCGGCCTACGGAGAAATACACCAAATATTACACGAAAGCCAAGAAGGGTTTAGAGCAGAGAGAAGTACCACACGGCAACTTCAAACCCTCATTGCCGCTCTTGAGGATGCAAAATTCACAAATAAAGATATTTACATACTCTATATTGACTTCAAAAACGCATTCGGTTCCATTGACCATCCTCGACTGCTAGCCGTTATGAGCGATCTCGGATACCCGGAAGACGCAGTCACACTAATTGGTAATATATATTCCCAATCTACCACTACATATGTAGGAGAATTTTTTGGTAAAACACGCCCTATCTCCATCCAACGTGGTACCATACAAGGCGACACATTGAGCCCATACCTCTTTATTATTTTTCTAGAACCTCTACTGAGATGGCTTCAAAGAGGAATTAATGGCTACACATTTGGCACCTCTAAAGTCACTGTAAACTCGGCTGCATATGCCGACGATCTAGCGGTCATCTCCGGACGTCTTAAATCACTCCAAATTCAATTGGAACTTGGGGTCCAAAAATGTGCCGTAACCGGATGCCTAAACAAATCCAAAATAAATCCGACCACCTTCAAAGCCCTTATCCAAGCTACCAATATCCACTATCGTAACCAACCCATCCCGGTACTCAACCAAAACCAACCTTACATATACCTTGGAATAAACCTAGTTCCATCATTAAAATGGAAAATTCAAACCCATGTTACTACTACAAAACTTATTAAACAATGCAACGAACTTACATTATGCCCAGCCAGACTACAACAAAAAATAAAAATGATTGATACCGTCATACGCCCGGGTATCTCATATAGTTTCTATGCGGTCCCTTATTCCATGCCCGCCATAAACAAACTTGATAAAAAAATCATAGCCATACAAAAGAAAGTATGTGGACTCCCTAAATGCACGCCTAATGTCATCACACAACTCCCCCACGAACTATTCGGATTAGAAGCTTTTTCCCTTAAAAATGCCTATCTACGTTGCATTGGAGAACAACTCCAAAATGCACTTAACGACGAGGGTCGACTAGGCCTAATTTACAGTGGACTCCGTCGGCACATTCTTGCCATTTATGGAGGCGCACAACACCTCAAAAGACTTAAAAAAACTGACTGTCTTTGGTCTCCTATTACCCGCACACTCTTTCTACTTAAAACAGAAGGTCAAACATTCCTAAAAAGCACACTAGAAGATTTCCTATTAGGCCCCGCACCGCTCGAACAAAATTGGGCAAATGAAATACATAACCTCCCCCGACTGGACCGACAATTATCCACCAAACTCCTACAAAAACTTTTTTCCGCAAATATTACCGATCTAAAACAAATTACACTACCAAATGGGACACAACTTATGGATGACAAGAGCTACAAGACATTCTATGGTACCCCTCATAAATTAATAAAAAGTGCACTAAATATTGCCAAACAATTATTTTGTCACCCCCCATGTCTCCCTATATGCTCCAACCCTTGCACCACTCACGCCCCACCTTACACACTCAAAGACCCGTACATCATTGGTCACAATGACATCCATCCCCACATTAATTTTCCACTAATACCTCTAAACCCGCCACACGCACGACCATATGCCCCCCCACCACATATATTAAAAAATTCTACCATGTATCCAATAAACAACATAACCGCGCATAAACATAGAAAGTATATTGACTCCAACAACATAAGCAAACAACACACGTCTTACCTATGCCACTGGTCCCACAATAACACCACCTACACCAAATGGCTCCCGCAACGAAATCTTTTCCCCTGGCACAACCCAAACGCCTCCTTACATAACACAGAAATCCTCACACAATACTACCTTAAAACTCAAAACAGTTACTACCAGAACATCATACAAATACACCACCCCCAAGCACAACCTCGAGATAGAAGATTTGTCACGCCACCTCTTATTATCCCCCTCCTTAATATTTCTACAACCGAATGCAATCCCGAAACTGACATCTTAGCACAAACAAACTCAATCAAAATACAACAAGATAATGCCCAAATATATGAAGATAATGGTAGGCACCTAATAACCATACCACTTGCTAGACTACAATGGTTGTGGAACCAATATCACAACGCACTACAAACCACCATTAACATTGAACCAATACCCCAAACATTTGAAACCGAAATTGTTTGGCTATACCAAAGATATAAATACCGTATATCCAAAAATGACCCCCTTAAAAATGCACAATACACATTACCCGATCCAATCCTAGACTACCTTATTACATCTTTAAACATCACACACTCATACTTCTCATCTCCCGTTACGTGTTCCACAAAAATCTCAAAATTCTATTCTCCATTCGAACGTGATAAAATCTTTGGGTCGCTCGATAAAGCCTTTGATTATAGATGGAGCGGAATAGGCCTTGCACACCCTCACAACGTAGAAGAAATACAACAAGCAACACATTGGGCACGCCTAGCGGCAAATAATGATCCCAACCATAACATCACCATTATTATTACTCCAGACACTAATTGGTACCACAACTCTAACCCACATTTAGGCCCATTCCCAGACTCTCACATCATAATACTATTTGAAGCGGACTCTATCATTTACAAAGAACCCACTATACCACCGCAGATACAAACACCCCGCCTCGAACCAGCAACTCTACGTATCCTATGTATACATCACCAAACTGGAGAGATAGGTACTCCGGAAAACCTAACTCATCTCACCTCTATAGCAAAAAACCTAAACATTAACAAGGTATTTAACAAGGTATACACCGCAATTGCCCCTCCTACACCTACTTCTACCCATGTAAACCGTAACAAAAAATGGGCTAAAACCCCCCATACACTCATCCCCGCACTACCAATTACCGAATTGAGCCTCCCCCTCCTCTATCACCAAACTAATATCGACCCTAAATTTGACCCCAACTTTAGCTATTACACTGATGGCTCCTTTAAAGAACCAACCGAAGTAAGCCCAGGACATTGGCACCGAGAAAAAGCCGGTTATGGGATATACAATTTAACCAAACAAATAAAATTAGGTAAAAGACTACATGGACTCCAAAACATTTTACGAGCCGAAATGATGGCTATACACAAAATCCTTAAGATAATCACCACTCAATACCCAAACGAACCGGCCCACATTTTTACAGATTGCGTAAATGTATTACATCTTCTAAATACACATATTAAACACCCCACTTTACACAACAGCCACCCGGACAAAACTATCCTTACATCTATGGTCACAATGCTCCAAAGTCGCACACAAATTACTACACTCCACAAAGTCCGAGCTCACGCTAACATCGCCGGCAATGAACAAGCCGACAAACTAGCAAAGGAAGGAAGAGAAAAAACCCACAAGGATGCCGAACACCCATACGAACACGCCCATGCCACCCCATATTACTACCATAGATATGAATGGCCCTCCATGGGCGAAACTCCCGACAAAGGCCCCATACGATTCTTGGACAAATATCTCAAAAAACATGATCTTATAAACAACCTAGAAAAACTCATAGAAAATTTCCCCAATATTGAAAAATGGACCGGCAACCCAAACATCCACAACGTACTGTCCAACAACTTTTGGAAAAACCCAACCATTACGGACCCACAAATCACATGTCTAATCAAATTTCGCACCGGACAATACATGGGTAATGCCCGTAAACAACTCTTCTTTGGAAGTGAAAGATTTCCTACAATAACATGTCCAATTTGTAACACCACAGACCCGGACACATGGCTACATGTCCTACTCAAGTGCCAAAACCCCCATATACACTCACTAATTATCAAAAGACATAACAAAGCCGTATGGGCTATCCGTAAATTACTTATATCATCAACCAAATCCCGTTGCTTCATTCTCATGAATGCTGGAACCTTTAACAACAACCCACAAGAAAATACGGTCCCCCCTTGGCTATTATCATGCACATGTCACACTCAAAGATGCCACTGTAATGCAAGATTCAAACCAGATCTACTATGTGTTAGAGGGCATTCATACAAAGACCCCCCACCAGACCACATAGACCCGAGTCTCACTATTCAGTTTATCGAATTCACATATTGCAATGATAGATTCTCTCCGGACACTATCACTAACAAAACAAACAAATACCAACCATTACTTGACGATATTCAAGCACTAGGATGGAAAGTAGACCCCCTCATTGTCATCACCGCGGGTGCTCGAGCCACTACCTTCATTCCCTCAATGACAACCCTTGAAGAAACATTTAAAATCCCCATCACTTCAATCAAAACCACCTTCTCAAATATTAACACTATTGCAATTCAACATGCTATGTCAATACTCCTGCATAAACGTAAACTTGAAAATAACCAACCCCTCCCTGACACATCGAACCCCCCCCAATAGACCTGCACCTGCATACCGTTCACGCCCTCCCTGTCTTAGAGACATTTTGGACCTTCGGTCTTTTGATATTGGTCACTGGTTACTGGGTACATAGTGTCCACCCTCGAAAGGGGGAAGTAGTTCCATACTACTAACCCATGCCCGGTGGGCATGGGCTTAGTGGTGGAATGAACGGACACTTTATCCACGCCGGCTCCCTTCGGGTGCCGGCGTTCTTCTTCTACATTCTAAAGTAAACGTGCATTTTAATGACAAATACTCAAAATTTTAGGGGTTCACCTTGCAAAAAAAACTTAATGATAATGTATTGATAGGAAAGTTTTTCCAACTTATATGAGATGATGTGGTTAAAATTTCGTGAAATTTAACCACTTCAATTGAAAGATGATCGCAGTGAAGGTAAACATAATAAACCTTGTAAAGTACACTTAGGCTTGCGGGGGTTAAACTTATATGATGCAAGAGTAAGATGAGTTTAGATTCTTGTTATAGATGTTGCCAATAGTTTTTCCAACAATAACTATTATTGTGGTCTTTCTGAGGAAAACAATAAAAATAATAATTCTAAATAATCATTGTTTTTTCCTTGAACGCATAATCTATTTAAATCAATAGTAGTAGCATAATAGGTGCAAGAGTGATATTCCATACTACATGTTTATCGATATGCAATTCAAGCATGAATATATACAAATTTTGATGGTGGTTGGTTCTTGAAATATATCTTGCTTAATATGTAAATTTCGGAATACATGCCACTGCCATACCTAACTATGGAAGATCTAGCCATTACCTTTTGCCACTACGACTATACCCGTACCTTTTAATAAAATGCGGGACTATTAATTCTATTATGGCATTCTAAGAATAAAAAAGTGGTCCACATGCAATGATTTAAGCTTATGAGCTCAACCTTGTAGTCTGTTTCTAAGTTTTGAGATCTCTATCATAAGTGCTTTTGAAGGCTTTCACGCTCTTATTTTTGACATGTTCATTCCAAGATGGTATGGCAACAGTCCATTGGATAACTAATGGATGCGTTAAATGCGGATGAACTCTTTCAATGGAGTACTTCATCCATTTAGAAGTCATTGGTTCTTTGTCGGATTCTCAGATGCCATACCATTTCAAAATTGGCAATATAAATTATAATGTCAAGAGCATTGTGTATTAGAAATATGGACTTTCATATGAACAAAGAAGTCGGATTCTACCGGTCCAACACTTCATCTTTTAACTTCTACGCTCCTTTTTTTTATTCCAAGTGTGTTTAGAAAGTTCAACCTTGGTTCAAACCCCCAACTTCCAATTCTAAATTTTGGAACACAAATATTGCCACCCCAAAATTGTGTAGAGTTTGGGAATATTTTAAGACATTGCTAATGTAATTACATTGTTTGTTGAACATTGTGGACATTATGATTTTGGAAAGTATCATTTAACACTTGCACCTCTCTCCAAGTTCCAAATGTACTACATACATCCTTGCCAAAATAATTACTCCTTTCAAATTCTATGTTGGAAACGTTGGAATGTATAAAAATTTCTCATTCCACACATCCACTTATACTTAAAAATAAGCAATCAAGTTTATTTAGAAACAAGTAACATAAAATATATACTTTTTGTTTACATTGACATGGCCGCAATGTGGAAAAAAACATCCACTAGGAGATCTTAAAAAATGACCTTGATCAATCGGCTCAAGGCCAGTAGGTCGGCACCCGGTGGTCGACCGCCATGCCGCCCGCTCCTAGAGCTTGGCGGACGGCCACCAAGCCACCAAGCCTCAAATTTCAGCAACTTCCTTCCCTCTCCTCCACTTCTCTCCACTCTTTGGCAACACGGAAGCGGTTTGGAACATTATTTTTTTGGGTAGATAGACATTGCATGTGCACTCTAAATTAGGAGAAAGAAACGGATATTTAACAAAATCTGGACAAAATCACCATTTGTGGACCAATTAGACTCTGAATTCTTGTCGGCTGCCAGCCGACGCTTCTCTTTATATGAAAATTTCAAACGGTCATAACTTACTCAAATTTTGTCCAAATAAAGCTTATGAGATGTTTTTTGACATCTACATTTTCCGTAGATGCCGAAAAACATCTCATATGCTCCATTTGGATAGAAAATGAGTGAGTTAGGCACTTTAGAAGATTATCGATAAGATGCTTTGGCAGCTATCGGCTGGCAGCCGACCACTATTTCTGGACTTCCATTTGTCCATATTTTGTTAAATATCCGATAAGAGTCACGTGCATTATTAGTCAGAAGAATGTCTCAAAGATATTATGCGAATATATATGAATATTCCATTTCAAATATCCTATGCACTTGGAAACATATGAAGAATAGAACTTGTGAATAGTAGTTTCACTTAAAATAGACTACACAAGAAATCTAGATTCATTTTTCTCCTTTACTAACCACAAGCCTATTAGAATGGCCGTCCGCCCCGCCGTCCGTCTCTGGCATTTGGGTGCTTCCCTCCGTTGTCCGCCTCTCCAACTGCCACTTGTCACTACACGAGGGTTCGCCCTCCGGACTCTATAGTCGACCGCCGCTCGGTCGACTCTTGGCCGTCCGACCCACCGATTGCCTGGCCGTCCGCCCGGCGGTCAGCCTTAAACGTCCGCCGGAGCGGCTGACTCCCTATCCTTCCGCACGGGTTTTTTGGCCATAACTCCCTCATTTTAGGGAGTTTTTGAACGTGTAACATACCATTCACAGTGTCTAAAAAATGTGCTTCCAACAGTATATAGCGCGCAGCGGACGCCCAAGGGCCGTCCGCACGGCGGTCGGCCCTCACCCGTCCGCGTGGTTGACTCCCTAGCCGTCCGCACGGGTTTTTTGGCCATAACTCCCTCAGTTTTGGGAGTTTTTGAACGCGTAATATACCATTCAAAGCGTCTTGAAAATGCGCTTCCAACAGTATATAGCGCGCAGCGGACGTGCAAGGGCCGTCCGCACAGCGGACGGCCGAGCGCCGACCGCCATTCAGACAACCAGGCGGACGGCTGACGGCCGACCGCCATTCGGACGGCCGAGCGCCGACCGCAATTCGGACGGCCTAGCGGTCGGCACCGACCGACCACCGAGCGGTCGTGGCGGGCGGACGGCGGGGCGGATGCCACTGACCGACCACCGGGCGGACGGGGGGTGGTCGCATCTGATTGCCGAGCGGTCGGCCGAGGCTGCGGACAGCTATTTACCCCCGGGTAAATTGACAAAACTCGTTATGTCACCGGACGTCCTGATAGGCCCGACGACGTCCTTCGTCCTGACGTCCGGTCATCAGCGACGTCGAGTGTCTTGACAACCCTGGTCACGACGTGCGTTTTGTGATGTATTGAATTCCTGATTCGGCTGATCCGACTAAGTAGCTTCTCTCTCTCCCTCCCTCTTTGCAGTACGGTGCAGAAGATTTTGAAGCTAGACGAGCACGTATCGCTTGCCTTCGCCGGCCTGACTGCCGACGTGCGTGTTCTTGTGAATCGCGCTAGAATCGAGTGTCAAAGCCACCGTCTGACGGTGGAAGACCCAGTGACTGGAGTACATCACTCGTTTTATTGCTGGTTTGCAGCAGAAGTACACTCAGAGTGGCGGAGTACGTCCCTTCGGCATTTCCACATTGATTGTGGGCTTCGATCCTTACACAGGCGTACCGTCATAGTACCAAACCCATCCCTCTGGAACTTTTTCGGCATGGAAAGCCAATGCCACGGGTCGGAACTCCAACTCTGTGCGTGAATTTCTGGAGAAGAATTACACTGAAACTTCTGGCACTGAGACTGTCAAACTCGCTGTTCGAGCCCTCCTTGAAGTAAGTCTACTTCACGTTTATCTAGAAGCCTGAGTAGGATTAATAAACATTACTTCTAGATTAATTCATAAGCCTGAGTAGGTTCAATTGAGATCACTTCTAGATTTCATGGAGAACTTGTTATTTGACTTTGTGTTACCTGATGCTTTGTGATAAAATGTTAGACTATTTGTGGCTCTCAGAGTAGAAACAAAAAATCTGTGCAACTCTTTCTGAAACTCATGTTGGTAATGGCTTGTATCGAATTTGGCTTTCAGAGTAGATATGATAAATTGTAGGCTCTTTCTGAAACTCATGTAGGCTCTTTTTAAACTCATGATATATTATTATAGGCTCTTTCTCCAACTCATATTGGTTGAGTGGTGACAGGTGGTAGAGAGTGGCGGCAAGAACATCGAAATAGCAGTAATGACAAAGAACGAGGGATTGCGGTGGCTAGATGAGGCGGAAGTGGAGGGGATAGTTGCCGGCATAGAAGCCGAGAAGGCTGCGGCCGAGGCCGCAAAGAAGGGCCCTCCTCGTGATCAGTAGTAGGATGCTTGTTCCCGTTCGTCAACAAGACAAGATTATATTTTTCTTCTAGGTGTAAAACTTAAAAACACGTTTAAAGAGGTCATTTTTTCCAAGAGTTCACGATGATCATTTATCTTCATGTACCCACGTTGCTGACAAATCGATTCAGTTGGTACGAGTTTAAAGACTTAAGCACCTCGAAAATGGTACCTCCTAAACTGCGCTTTATCCCACTTTCATGTTTTACGCTTCCACGTCCACAATTGCCATCCGTGACACCTCATGATGTCCTGATTCATGGTAAAATACAACCAAATTCTTTCTAGTACTGTTATGAAAAGTGAAAAACATTACCATTTTTCAAAGCTTATGATAAGTGAAAATTAAACAGTGCCATTCATCCAAGCTTCAACGATTGATCTGATTCAAAAAACCTTGTTAAGAGCCAAGTGAAAAAAATGTAACATTCATGATTTCTCACCAGAAAACAGCTTCACAAAGCGCATTGAAAGGACACTGAGCAACAGCATGATCTTCGATTCTCAGGTCCAATCCTAACTTCCAAAATTGTTCTGACTATCATTCACTATCATAAACAATATAATTTATTGAGAGTTGTATAGGAAAGGAGTGCCATTATCTTGGAGGGTCACAGATTGCTTTGAATATTGTAGAACATGAAAGTTTCAGGAAAGAAAATATGTTTCTTGAAATTTGTGCTAGAAAACTTTGTTCTATAATATCCAGCCTGCCCAGATTATATTGTTTATGAATTGTCGGGATGTAAGTTTCACGCCTTTTGCTTCAGAGACATTAGATTCAAAAGCTAATACTATCTAAGGTAACCTCCCCCATAACCAACCAAAACCCATAGCCAACGCCTATAAAACTGGGGTATATCCAACCCTCTTCCATCCCATTACCACCAATTCAGTTCCAAATGGAGGTTTGCTATTAGTCAAGACCCTTACTTTTGGTCGTTGATTATGGGGGTACCTACTGCTGGCCACCTACTAAACATGGCGGCACAGTTTGAAAATTCATAACTAATTCAATTTTCATTGGAAAAATATGAAATCACTTGGGTTGGATTGTAATTCTATTGGCTATCACTGAAAAATAATAGTATAATTATCTCCTCTCTCCATATATGCTCATTCCTTAACTTGTCGGTTTTAGGGGGGCTTACCTTAGTAGAAAAGTAATTCATGTGCCAACAATCACTACCAGCTGAATCTAGCTGAACGGTATTCAATGTACTTCATGACGGATGCAGCTTCATTACGATAAGTCAGTTTAAGGCACAACAAACTCCCCTGCCTTGGGAGAATTTATCATAACAGTGGCCGACCAGTTCATGATTTGCCGCTCGGAGAAGAACCATTTGTTAACACCAGAAGATTCTCGTAGCAAACTCGTCGGCCAAAATGCGAAGCTTGCTTGTGTCTAGATCTAAAGGGTTGATTACTCTTGTGGTTCTCTTCAACTTGGGACCAATGATTCTCAACTTCAACATTTTGGGGACCATGCCGTCCTTAGGCTCATCTTCAACGCCCAGCTTGGATTTCAATGTTTTGTTTAAGTGTAACTCCAACTTCATCTTCAACCGAATCGGCTCCGAATCCACCAACTCGTAGTGTACGGGCGAAATGATGCTGGCGACAGCCTTGAGTCTAAGGTTGGAACTGCAAACCACGTTAACTTGGTTTGCAATTTCAGGGTTATACACAAGGCCATCACCAGCATTACTCCGCCCATATACTCCGAGTTGGTGGATTTGGAGCCGATCTGAAGATGAAGACTATAGTTACTATATGAAGAGTATCTTAGGAGCTGAAATAGAAATTCTTGGTATATTAGAATCTGAAGACTGTAGTTCACTATAGGAAGAGTATCATAGAAGCTGAAACAGAAATGTAGCTCTTGACACATTGTGAATAGTTCTCAACCAATAAAACTCTCTTCACTACTCTAAAAATATACTTGAGAAGACGATGACGCGGTCGCAGAGGTCACATACGCCCAGAAACGTCCCAAGTGGAAGATGAATGTGATCGATGAAATACACCGACACAGATGCTTAACGTGAAAGATGGCAAGAACGTGGAATTTAAACAACACTTCCAACTCACAGATTAACAACATACCCATGGCGATAAGATTACTGCAATAAACGCTCTCAGTAACTTCCAAAGCCCTCTTTAAATATGAACATGTACTGTATTCTGAAACTAAAAATCTCATTTTTGCCTAAGCATAGAACCAATCATGCGTGTCCTGACTTACCCCGAAGTACTACCTTCACTACACACGTACTGCATGAGATCAAGCGAAATTGATCAGACCGCCAGTCAGACACACGACAGCCACTAATTCAGGTATACCCCGAACGAACTGCACCTGCAAATTCCCTTCACTGAGGACGAACTGCGGAGGCTCTGGAATAGGTGGCCCGAGACCCTGATAAGGATCCTTCTTGTGGCACGATCGGCCCATACAGTCACCGAAATCCTCCGGCCAATCCATATCCTCGTCGAGCAGGTCGATCTCGCACCCTGTCCCGGAGAAGTCCATGTCGCAGTCCCAGCGGTTGTACATGCACTCTAGAGTGCATACTCCATTCGTGCAGCGCACCTTGGTAAACGGCGGCGCCTTCCATCAGGTGTTCTGGTAGCACGATGTCCCGCAGTAGCCGCAGTTCGAGTCGTCGTAGGCCACGTTGGCCTCGCACCCGTTGGAGGCGTTCATGTCGCAGTTCTGCCACAATGGCGGGCAAAACACGTACTCATCCGGAACTTGGTATGCAGTAACTAAGTTGCAATAAGTTAGTACCGCGATCGACAGGAAGGAGCGCCAGTAGGTGATTGTCATGACTGGAGAGAGGGAATATATTGGCTGATACGCTCCGCAGCTGGAACGTGAGCTCATGCTCCGGTCACGCGGCTTCGGTCACGGTTCCTGATCGAATTTTACGTCTGCATGGATTGATATTATGTGTCTTCATGTTGCGGCTTCAAAGCTTCAGATTCCTTCTGGGAATGTTTCATCTTCACATCTTTCATCGAGCAGCAGTTACGACTGGGAACTGACCCAAGGAATCCCAAGTGGTTTACCCGTTAAACGTCAGTCGGGAATCATATGTATGGGCACGTATTTTACTCTGTAAATTACAAAAATGTATCATAGTTTTGCAAGACTCTCACCTTTGGATCGAAGATTCTCCGACTGACATCTTTTATTTGGAGGTCATTGCAATATATGAACTAGGCTTATCATGTTCAAGTACGACACTATACATGTAGGATACTATGGCCACTAGTGGGTCGTTCTGACGTTTAAGAGCTACAATGTGCATTTCTCAACTAATACCTATGAGTTACTCTGGAGGTACTGCCCTGGTACCCCGATAATACTCGGGTGATAACACGCCAACCTTGTGGTGTGCTTCATACTCTCACATGACCAATAACTTTGTGGCTATGACCTCTCATGTGCTCCAACCATTGACATCCAAAACATGTGTCTGATTTAGTAGAACAGTCCATATCCGCATTGCCACTCAAAATGGTTTGTTTTTAGACCAGTGTGAATGAAATAGTGAAATTTGACATAAATTGATCCTCATAATTTAATCAATGGATAGCCTGATTAGAGATATTTAGTAGTATCATTGGGTCATGAAGTCGTGTAGTTTTGGATAGCTCCACCTTGCTCAAGCTTGTAATTCAAGGTGGCCTTGTTCAAAAGTCTCAATAGGTTGGTGCGGTTTTGACCATGCCTTCTCTCTATTACTCAGTCTCAATTCTTGGCATAATTTGGGCAAAAGGGGGCACAAAATTATGACCCAACCCATGACAAGTACGTACCACATAGAGAGATTCTGATAGATTTTGGGCTTTTAACTTCTACATCAATTTGGCACCTTTTGAGATTAGGTTTGAAAAATTCCTCATTGAGATTCATTCGTAATACTTCATGCTTTTTGCATAGTTTTTTTACATTCAATGTGATTTTAGACCCCATTTGGCTTAAAAGAACGGTTATGGATCGCTCCACTTTACATGGTGTGCAACATTCAAGGTACAAACACTTTATTCGCACCAACCTTCCAATAGAATGGGAATATTTTTTAGTTATTTTAATAATATTATATATTCTTCACCTTTTTTGTATCTCTCCAGACTCTACTGAAGATTTTCTGGTTCACCTTTTCTAATTATCATTTTATTAACCCCTAAAGGACCAAACGTCCCCTCGGGGTCAAATTGGATTTTGGGCATGTACCTACAATTTGAAAAAAATCCTTTTTAATTGAAAATTTTATACAAGATAGCGTCTGATAAGAGCTTCGTGGAGATATTTTATTTTATTTTTTGGATTTGTGGTTTGAACGTTAGTACCACTCATAGCAAAAAATGGGGACTTCGGGCACCTCCAAATTTTTTGACAAGTTTCTATTGACATCGAGATTTTTCACACATATAAATAATATTTCCTTCTTTGGAAATTTTCAAAAAAAAATCTTGTCTTTAGTGTAAAAAGGCATTTTATTCCAAGTCAAACATTTTCACACATTGTTGGGCAACGGGGGAAAAAAAATTCATCTTTTCTACATAAAACCTAGAGATCTTCATATTTTTCACTTTTTATTTTTTTAACAACAATATGTGGTGAAAACCTTCTTATTGACCGTTTGGATTATCATTCGAATACATACGTAGTTCACAAAAAAATAAAACGTGAAATGGCAATTTTTGAACCTCCACTCCTTGCACACTTGTTTTGAATATGCTACACCCCTTTTTTACCTCTAAAAATTGGTGTGTTGGGAAATAACATCATGCTTAACCCTTAAACGTTAGAGCCAGCCCGAGGGGCTTGGTTTCTACACAATCTTCTCTGTAGCTCTTCATGTACTCAACTTTTCACTTATTTTTTGATATCATTCTAATCACCTTCTTTTGATGCATTCACAATGTGAAATTTTACAATTCAAATCACAATTTGTATGAGTGATTTATGCTTTGAAAGGATTGTGGTAGGTAGGTTGATAACCTTGTAGGAGGTTGCAAACTCATCATTGATTGGTTTATTCATAATGCCCAAGTTCAAAAAGTCCACTATTCATTGATGTGCAAGTTCAAGGCACACCCCTCTCGTGTACGCGCGCAGCCCTCCAGTGTACGCGCGTCTCTTGGTCGTATGCGCCCGCCATAGATCACTAATTTACTATAAATATGAGATTTCAAAGTTATGGACCCCACTTCCTAGGCACTTTGGCCTACAACTGCCATGTGGCGGCTGCTTGCTTGGCACTTTTGGGAAGTTTTTTACGGTGTCTATTGACACCTTTGTATTTTGCCACCTTCGTATTCCTCCACCTCGTCACCATGGATTTTGGACAACCATCTACCACTAGCAGTCCCCATGGAAAGCGACAACGTGATTTTCGTCACGCACGCTCAAAGTAGAAGAAGCGCCTTCACGTGTTGATGGATGAGAAGATGAAGGCATTTTTTGGTTGGGAGTCAGTTCCAACTCCATGGACATTTGCACAATATGCAAAATACATTGGATGGTGTCATTTGGGACACCTCTGGCCAAACTCGCGGTATTCTCTAATGCAATGTACAAACAGGGCCAACTTGGGGTACTGCACCAATGAGTTCTTCAAGGAGCGTTGTATCCAAGCGTTCCAGCACATTTACGACGAGGCGAAATTGAGCCACAACTCAGTAAATATTTCAATTTTACGGATGGTTTACGCAGAGGTGGTACTTGGCGTACCGGTTGATTGGAGGACAATGGAAATCCAAACACACTCGAAGATGGCGCCAGTCATTGGATTAACAATACCGTTTGTGCGGAAGTTTCCAGAAGAAGGTCTCGGGAAAATCATGGAAGTTGAACCTTCGAATCAAACAATCGACTGGTCCGCGTCTTCATCATCCGATTCGGATATTGGATGTCATCAGTCTGTGTATATGCAACAAGAATTGTCCATTATATCAGCGTCGAACCCTAAACCGTCAGTTTCACAACAAGACGGAGATGCCACGAAGACGGATGCAGTACCTGAGGAGGGTGTGGATAATAAAAAAAATCGTCTACGGAGGGTGACTGGGTGAGTCGTGACGATTATCTTCGAGTTGTGAAGCGACTAAAAGAAAGCTTGAACGTAATTGAGGATCTAGGAGAAGAGCTCGAAGAGAAGGATAATGAAGTTGCGAAATGTCTTGAAGAAATTCAAGACTTGAAGGCACGAGTTCAGGAGAGAGACAATCTTCTTTCATTTTTTATTGGCTTTAAGGGATTCTAGAACTACAATAGTGCGAGAAATGTACATAGAGCAATGTTGAATTGTTTTGGAACAAGAGCTTTCTACAATTTTGTAACTGCCATTTAATATTGAGCGATATTTTGTATATTGAATAAAACCTTGTAAATTGAGTGGCATCATGTATATTTATTGGATTTTTATGAGATGTTTTACATATCAAAATGTTAAGTGTTGCAATGTTTCAATATACCGTCGAATTAGTGCGCACGCCCCAACATTGTGCGCGCCCGGCCCCAGATGCTCCTGCTCCAGCACTATATAAGAACCATATGCGATGTGCTTGACTCACCTCACATCCTTGGCTTCGTGTCCTGGAACTCCTTATTGGGCTCCTTGCATGAATCTACAAATTTGTGAGTGACCTTTGGGTCAACATTTTCTATGCACACACAATTTTCTATTACTTTTGGCGGATTCCCTTTGGCACAACACTGCGCGCCAATTTTATTGTGATGTCGTCTCAACAAAGGGCTCAAATGAAGGAGTGGGCCCCATGGTACACATTTAACAAGAAGGATCAAGTGACATGTGTTTGGTGCAATTACACGTTCGCATACAAACGTGGGAGGTACATGTCACACTATGGATATCCACAATGGACGAAGACTTCGTGCACTAAGGCCCCAGCAATTGTTAAGGCCCGTTTTAAAAGATGCGGTAATATTATTCCTACTAGGATGACCGAGGCGGAGATCGTTGGCTTTCCTAGCGCACCAGCAACATGTTCCACTGAACCTTGTTCTAGCCAATCCATCCAACAAGCTAGTTTCTTGGAAACTCGAAATGAGGAGAACACGCAGTCCACAAATCCTCTAAGCCAAGTAGCATCATCAACACCAAGATTTGTACAACAACGGAGCTTTCCAAAGGCTTATGAAATAGAAAAACGAAAAGAGTTGGACGAATTATGGACACATTTTTTTTATGAAGCAAACGTTGCATTCAACGTGGTTAGACATCCGGCCTTCATCAAGGCCACCCTCGCAACGTCAAAGGCGGGTTTCGATTATACACCGCCATCGTACAATGCCATGAGGACGACATACATTGAGCCTCTAAAAAAAAAGTGAAAGACCTTGTGGACAAGAAGACCGGCGTAGATATTGCCAAGTATGAGGCAACAATATGCTCGGACGGGTGGGACAATGTTACACGTCGCCCTCTCATGAATATCATGCTCGTATGTCCAATGGCTGATATCTTCTTGGGGTCTATAGACACCACGGGTATGAAGAAATCTACGGCATATATAGGGGACCAATTGAAAAGTTTTATCCGTAAGGTTGGACCATTGAATGTGGTCCAAGTGTGCACTGATAATGCTTCAAACATGTTGGGGGCAATGAAGAAGGTCAACGATGAGTACCCGCACATATATACTCAAGGGTGTTGTGCACATATTTTGGACGTCTTCCTCGAGGACTAGGGGAAGGAAGGCATGTTTGCAGACCTCGTCCAGAAGGCGAAACAGATTGCATTGTATATCCGGAACCACCATGTGCCCATGGCCTTTTTTCGTCGATTTTCGCCAAAATTGTCTCTATTGTGGCCAGCAGCAACAAGGTTTGCATGCAATTACATAATGATCCATCATCTGTTGGAAGTGAAGAATGCCCTGGAGATGGTTGTGATAGACCCAGCATGGATATCCTACGTATCCTCTCTTTTCGATAGGCAAAACGGGCACCGTGCCCATGTGAAGGCATGGCAGGTGTGAGCCACCGTTCTAGACGAGACTTTCTGGCAACGGTGCACTAACTTTGAATTTGTAGTGGCACCAGTACTAAAGGCATTGCGGACTTTTGATGGTGACACTCCGGCAATGGGAATTACTTGGGTGACCATGAACAAGCTAAAGGAGCACGTGTTCAAGCTGCGCAATGCGCCATTCAACATGCTTGACGGAATTGCAACTCGCCTTGAAGGATCATTTCTACGGCGTTGGAAGATGATGACAACAAATCCCCATTATGCAGGGGCTTTATTGAATCCTTATCTAGCCAATAACTTACAAATTCAAAACAATGGTGAGGCCAAAAGTTCCCTAAACAAGGTTGTTATGACGCTTTATGGTCCACTCGAAGTGTCTTTTTCGGCAGTAATGCTCGAAATCACGGAGTATGAAGAATTGCGAGGCCCATATTCACCGAAGGAAGCTGAATAAAATAAAAACAGCAACATCTTGCCTTACCAGACACATGGTTGTTGTCTGCAAACAACGAGCACGGTGGAGATGCACTACATGACCATTTTCACAATGTCCACGGTGACCCAGTGGATCCTTTTGTGTTTGATGATGTTGACGCAGCAGCAGTCCATACTGTAGTAGAATTATTGGATGAAGACCATGCCCAAGAAGGTAGGGCAGAGGAAGATGGGTCGGCATTGGGGGGCAATCTTGATGGAGATGACAACATCTCGGAGAATCAGTCTCCCAACTCAAACGGCTCTAGCGCCTTAGGCCCTTCTAGTGGCGATGGCCCTAATATCGACGATCATGGCATTGGCATTGTAGCAAACAATACGTTTCCTCACGATGGAAACGAAGTGAGCAGTGCTAGAAACAATAATGAATCCCATGAGCCGATGGCCACCACGGGGTCCATTGAAGTTGTGAGAAGCTCTCCGGTTTTGCCTCAAGCAATAGAACCGGACTCAGAGGAAGACATGCCCCTCCAAGATTTGTTTCGGCGGCCACGTGCTCAAAGTACCGCATCGATCGGAAGAACTCTTTTACGTGTAAAGAAAAAGACCTCTTCAACAATAGTTCGGCCACCCGTCCACCGTAGCGCATTCGGCCCAAATGGTGGTGTGGAGCGTGCGATACTAACCCCACAACTTCCCTCCGCGAGGGTTGGGTCCTCTACTATGAGCAGCCATTTAGGGACACGGAGGGGCGAGAACAATGGTACTCTCCCTTTCTTCACGGGACCTTGGCAAAGTGGAACCTCAGAGAGAGTCATTGGGGCCAAAGGCAACCGCTCCAAAAATGGATGGAGTAACAGACAAAAGGAAGAATATCCGAGTAAAACGACTTGTGAACGCCGCATCAACTACTGGAGCCGAGCTACAACTACGAAACTTGGCCTCGGAGATTGAGAAGTACGTGGCACCAGTCTTGGAAAATGCAGCGGAGAACTTTTCATCATCGGGCGATGATGCAGACGATGAGGATTGCGATGAGGTACCTGGCAACAATACGGTGGTGCTTCGCGGGCTTTCTCTTCCCCAAAATGTTTGCCGATCAAAACGGAAGCGAAAACACAATAAAGAATCCTCAAGCTCAGATGATTAAAAGATGACGAACACGAGGGTACTACAAGTTAAAAGTGACTTTAGTGGTGTGGTGATAGCATGGTACAATAGTACCGCGGTTTTAAAATATGTCCTTGGTGTTGAGAGTGTCCATTCATGAAAGCACCACATTGAAATAAATAATTTTAATGTTAGAGCACCCTGGTACAATTGAATTCTTTCAAATTCTCTAAACCTCAGCCCTTTTGAGGGGCAGACGCAATGTTCGATCGCGCGCGCCCGGCCCCTAACCGCGCGCGCCCGATAGGTAGGTGCGCGCGCGACCCACAATGGTACGCGCCAGGCCCGTGACGCTGCACGTCCGGCCCCTAACGGTACGCACCCGACCTTGACGGTACGCGCCCGGCCTTGAGTGCAACGCACCCGGCCCTGAAATGCACGTGCGAGGCCCTTAGGGATACGCACCCGCCCTTGTATAACGCGCTCGGCTCTAAATCGTACGCACCCGGCCCTAATTGGAACGCGTCGGGCCCTACATGAACGCGCCCGGTCCAGATTGGTACGCGCTTGGTCCAGATTGGTACGCGCCCGGTCCCGAATGCTGCGCGCGCGATTTGAAGGCACGCGCCCGCCCCTTGATGTGACGTGGAAAGCCGTCTGACGTGTCGTGCACACGTGTTTTACTAGGGGATAAGTTGAAATTTTGATTTAGGGTTTGTAATTTTTTTTACACGCAACTGTCCGCCAAAAAGTGTTGTCCGTCTTGTCCGTCCGTCTGCTGTATTTGGGCCCCTGTCCGTCTATGTAGACAACCCTGCCAACTAACCATCTAACCCTCTCACCTGTTATTCCCATCCACCCGGACTAACTCTACTTGATGGAATAAGGAAACAATGACTCGACAATTAGTATGGACTTGAGGAGTGGACTACTTGAGATGGTACTCACAGTCATATAGAATCCGAGCTCTCCAACCGTCAAAGGTTTTCTGAGAACGTCGGTTTAGAATTAAACTGAAAGCAAGTACACTCATCAAGCAGTGAAGAGAGAGGCCTCAAGACTCCTCTCTTATATTGCCAAGGACTCACACAAGAGTCTAACTAAAAATGGTGACATTAACTACTCTTGGCGGCGGTGTTGCCACTCCCCACGACGTGCACCGTCAAAGGTCACTTATTACACAAAACCCAAGGCAAAACCAAGTCAAAATCAAAGTCAACCGGGGGCCAAATCCCGGATTGAACAATGACCTACGAACCAAGATCCTAGCCTACTTCCGGGCCAGCTCCTCGAGTCTCTTCCGCTCCTCCCTCCTCTTGCGCTTCTTGGAACTCTGGCTTGAAGTCGAGGTGGGCGCTGCCGTTGCAAGTGCTCTTTGTCTTGATCCTCACGAGTCCGGGCTGGCCCAGACCTCTTCTCCAGCAATGGAGCTCCTCGTCTTGGTCGCTAAGAGTCCGGGCTGGCGCGGACCTCCTCTCCTCCCCGGTCCGGTCTTGTTTTCTCCTTCCCGATCCGGGCTTGTCCTCTCATTCCCGGTCTGGGCTCGTCTACTCCTTCCGGTCCGGGCTCATCCTTTCCTTCCGGTCCGGGCTCGTCCTCTTCTTCCCAATCCGAGCTCATCTTCCTCTTCTTTGCGGTGGTGGTCCTTCTCCCTTGCCTATCCGAGCTTGCCTTCCTTGCCGTGGCAGTGGTGGTCGTCCTCCTTTGCCTAACCGAGCTCCCTTCCGAGCTAAAATCCGAGCTGAACCTTCTAGGCAGCATATCTTCCTTGTTTTGCATCCGAACGGGACGATCGACCACTTCATTGACATCTCCTTGTTACGTAGATGCCGATAGACTCCTCATTTATTCCATTTGGACAATTATCAAGGGAGTTATGCCTCTCCCAAGGTTCGGGACTCCCGGGACAGTTTTCCGGGCCAGCCTTCCGGGCCGTGTATCTTCCTTGTCCCGTATCCAAACGGGACAATCGACCACTTGATTGATATCTCCTCGTTGCGTAGATGCCGATAGACTCATCACTTGTTCCATTTGGACAAGTATTGAGGGAGTCATGCCTCTCCCAAGGTTCGGGACTCCCGGGATAGTTTTCCGGGCCAGATTTCCGGGCTCACTTCTATTCTGCATGCGCCGCGCTTGCTTTACGCTTTGCTGCTTGCGGTCCTCTTCTTTTACTCGTCCGCCTCCAAACTCGATCCGCACTATGGTGGTCTTGGTCCGAGTCCGTTCCGAGCCCTCTTGGTGATGGTTGCCCTCACGGTTCTGTCTTTGCCTTCGCCTTCCTATTCTCGTGATGATGGCGATCTTTAAGTCCGCTTAGTCCGCGTGTGCTCCTTCTTGCGCTGCTCGCAAAATTAATGATGTTCCTCCCGCGTGCTTGCTCATATTCCTTGCCGTTGTCCTTACGGGATTCCTCCTCTCCCTTGAAGTCATGTTCCTAGCCTGCTCCGTGGTGATCCTCGCGTGCTCGCAACCCTCGCCTCCGGGCTGAGTTCCTTCGCGCTTATCGCATGCTCAGAATCCTCGTCGTCTTTGGTGCTCGAGTATTGTCTACTCGGATCTCCTCGCGCTCTGGTGCTTGGGCTGCCTGCTCGGATCTCCTCCTTCCTCGTGCTCCGGTGCTTGGGTTGCCTACTCGGATCTCCTCCTTCCACGTGCTCCGGTGCTTATTCTTGTATCAGCCTCTAGCTTGGGTGGAGCTCGTGAGCAGCTTCTTGCTTGGGCTGCCTGCTCGGACCTCCCCCTTACGTTCCGCTGGTGCTGGCCTCTGGGTTCGTGTTGATGTCAACCTCCGGGCTCCGTTGGTGCTCGCCTCCGGGTTCCGTTGATGTTGGCGTCCAAGCTCGGTTGATGCTGGACTTCGTGCTTGTGTTGATGTTGACCTCCGGGCTTCGCTATTGCTGGCCTCTGGCTCCGTTGATGCTGACCTCTGGGCTCGAAGTTCTAGCTCTATAAGAAGTCCGCGCTTGGGCCGTAGAAGTTTCCTTCAGGCTTCAATTGTTATCTCTGGGTTCTTTCCCTCCGGGCTCCTCATACTCCGCTCCAGCTGTTGAGCTTCAAGTTGTTTTTCTCCGGGCTCCTTGCACTCCGCTCCAACTATTGAGCTTCGAGTTTTCCCCTCCCGGGCTCCTTATTGTGCTCCAGCTAGGATCGGGTCCTAGACTACTTTTTATCCACTCTAAGGTTTTTGAAATATCTTCTAACTTTCTTAACTCTAATCTATCTTAAAGGTTAATACTAGTCTAGGGCTAACTTTTGTATCTATCAAACAAGTCATATTTAAGATCCCTAACTAACTAACTAACAAAATTTTGAAATTCGTGGTACGACACCGTGGCAGCGCCATCCCAACAGATAAGGTCACCGTGGGTTGTTCGGTCTCAGATCCGGTTCCACTACGTGATCTTGGTGGAGTAAGAGATCGGCTTCCGGACTGCCCCGCAGTGAATCTTTTCCGGGCTGATCTACGAACTCCTTCACTTTGGGGCCCACTTTGACACATACAGTTTTATCTCACGGATCGTCTAATCGGAATAGATATATTCCATAGTACTATCCCTAGTGTTAGTGTGCTAGGAATGGTGTAAAAAAATAAGATCCTCGGTAGCGGCGCCAAAAATCGTGTTGAAGTTCGTAGAGACAGTATCCCTCCGGAATGCACCCAATCGTCATTAAGTGCTTCCCAGAGTAACCGCTCCGGTTTCATTCCCACAAAGACTTAATGTTCTTTCTCCAATACTCTGGATTACTTAAACACTATCTCAGCAATCCATCTATGAGTTAGCTATATTCTTCACTTACGTAGAGTAGATCCGGATCCTTCCGGGGTCCGGATTATGTACAATGGTTTCCGGAAGGTAATTTCCGGAAATCTGGAGGGTAGTTTAATTTGTCTCTATTCCTTCTCAGAGAGTCTCCTGGAGTTTTTAAGCGAGTGGCCGAAGTCCACTGATCCTGTTTTGTGTCAGTGGTTGGATTTCCCACTGCCCTGTGACTTAAAGTGGCTAGGCACCCACTGTCCGGAACTTATAGTGACCGAACACCACTCTCCCTACTCTGCTAACTGGTGATTTGAATTGTTGATGCCAGACGTAGACTCTCACGACATCCGGAAGGCCTTCCGAATGCGGTCACACAGAGACCAGTCCGGACTACAACGACATTCCGGTGGGTATGGTTGCAATTCTCCGGAACAGAGACTCACCATTCACTATGGTTGTTCCGTCTAGATGTTGGTATCAGGCTTTTTCCTATCTTAGAGGAGGATTCCGGAAATGACTGGAATCTAGTTGAACACGGATTCTGTCGTGAACTAGAGATTACCAGGAACACCTCTGTAGTTCGTCTCTTCCCCTCCTAGCTACTTCCGGACCCTGGAGACTATCAGGAACACCTCTGCAATAGCTCTCTCCAGCTCTCCCGGGCGATCTCCTAATAATGACCTAGATAGCTTCCCCCTCGGGCAAACAACTGAGTTACTTTATTCCGGAAGAAATACTCACACAACCATACCCACAAGAACAGATCCGGCACTCACAAAGTTCCACACACCACCCATAAGCACGAGATAGCAAGGTTGGCACAAAAGGGTAACGTATATTACTAAGTGAGAAGACAAGATAATGGTTTTTGCCCAAAACCTCACTACTAAGTACTAGCCAAGTTCCTTCTAACCTTAGCTTCCATTCTAGCTATCCTACGGGAAGTTCTCCAGATCTTATCAAAACGATCCGAGGAATCCGGAAAAGTTCCAGATCGGATCTCAGATCCAGAAATCACGGAACAGTTCCGTCTCCGGATTTTTTATTCTAACTACAAAACTGGTTGTTGATTCCGGCAGCAGCTGGGTGCACTTGGGGCCCCATCGTTAATCGCTGCTGATCCAAAATCTAACACTGAGAAAAGAAGAAAAATAACCACAGAGCCTAACTAATCCTAAGTTGGAGCTCCTGGGCCCCGATTTCTCCCACTCCGGCGGAAGGGGGAGATCTCCACCGGAATGCGTTGCTTGCCCTTCGCCTTCTTTGACGTTGTAGGCGAAAGGATTGTCTTCCGGGTCGAGGGTCCGATTGCTGGAGGGACAGTAGCCACCGAAGCCCTGGCGTCCACCGGACGAGGGGATTGTTCCGGTGATCCTTCCGGGACCGGAGGTGCTGGTGTTTTCGCAGCGGAAGCTAACCCAGTCTCCTGGACCAAGCCCTTGTAGCTTCCGGACGGACTCCTCGGTCCGTGCGCCAATCTCCGGGACACGGACCTTGGTACAGCTGGAAGGTCGCCTTCCGTTGGAAGATCCGGCAGACGCATGTTGGATGGCGATAGGAGATCCGGAAGCTTCTTCAGGATCTCAGCCGTACTCGGGTTGGGGAGTATGATACCCTCCGTCGGCGTCCGTGGTGACGGAGTGTCCAGGGACTCCGGATTTGCGGATGTCCCGGAGCTGGAGTTGTCGCCGGCTGAGGGGGATCCGGAGTGGCTGTAGTCCGTCTCGGGGTTGGTGTATCTCCTGGTGTCGACGTTGCGGGGTCTTCCGGAAGTACCTGGGTGACGTTGTCAACGAGCAGCCTCATCTGCTCCCATGTCCGGCCCATCTTCTCCGCCTGGTCCAAGAGGAACCGGATGATGTTGGCCTGGGTGACCTTCTCATTCTTCTCCACCAGT
Organism: Bryoerythrophyllum caledonicum; assembly: GCA_963971425.1. Lineage (NCBI taxonomy): Eukaryota > Viridiplantae > Streptophyta > Bryopsida > Pottiales > Pottiaceae > Bryoerythrophyllum > Bryoerythrophyllum caledonicum. The sequence goes on along the minus strand of OZ020521.1, from coordinate 10,435,357 downwards.
TCGGTGAAGAGCTGACTCCGGTTGACCATGTCAACCAGGAATTCCAGGGCCACCCGGACCTCCGTCAAGGCGGCTGTGGAAGCATTGGCCTTCTCTTCGGCCAGTTTCCGGGTCGTCACTGCCAGGGCGGCCTCCGCGAGGTACTGCTTCATCTTCTTCTCCATGTCATTACTGGCTTTGTACATGGTGGAGATCTGAGTATGCAGCGCCTTCAAGTCCGTCTCCCGGTTCCGGAGTTCCTCCACCCAGTTGATGGCGTCCTCCAACCGATCGACGTCCAGACTCCGGAAGATCTGGTCCACGCTGGTGGTGATGACGAAATTGGTCTCCTTAAGAAGGCCAACTCTCCAGCCGATCTCGCGGGTGAGCTCGTCCATTTGCTTGAGCTGCCCCTTGGAGTCATCCTTGTCGACCTTTCTCGTCTTCCGGCTGGTCCCTTCTGAAGGTCCGGACTCGTCTTCTCCGGATGATGCGCAGGAGCTGCGTATGCCCGGATTCTCCGTCTCGGGCTCCTTTCCCCGAGGTCTCTTTGAAGTCTTTCGGCCTTCCAGAGTGCTCATGGTGGCTGCTCCCGGCACAGTCTCCTTCCCTCCGAACTCCTCTTCTTCCGACTCGTCCCCTCCATACCTCTAGAAGTTAAGGACTTCATCGTACTACCGGATTTCCGTCTGAGTCAGCTGCTGATGGTGACCATAAAGGTGCACCACATACGAGGCTAGAGGTGTTGCTGATTTCTTCACCTTCTGGAGATTGGCCACGAGCCGGTTGATCAGGTCAGTCATCAACGTTCCCTAGTTGAGGACGATCTTCCCCCTAAGTGCTCCGAGGAAAGTGCAGGCCCACTTCGCCACCACCCGCTTCGGCTTTTCCGGATGGAAGATAGGGTTTAAAAACCCTAGCACGAGCTGGGCATCCAGGTGCCGAAGGTCTTGGAGGTTGTAGCCATCCTTCGGGTCTGCTGGTCCTCCGAATTCCTCCGCTAGAAACTCGTCCCGCCGTTCCACCACCTTGGTGCGGCCGGCTCGGAAGTCGTAGGCCTGAGACTACTCCGGAACTCCCCAGAGTTCCGGATGGGCTCTTATCAACCCCTTGTACTTCTCGTCTAGCGTCCTGACAAGTTCCCGGACGTAGATCTCTTCCCGGATGCCCCACGGAACCTCGAGCAAATCCTCACAACCCATATACTTCAGACTATTCTTCAATATGGTGAGTCTGTCCGGGTCTTCTGGTATCTCCGGGAAAACACGGGTTAAAGGAGGCAGTGCAACTGTTGGCTCTTCGTCTCTCCGGCCGCGCCCATCTCTATCCGTCCTCTTCTTCTTTGCCATCGGCACAGACTTCATGAGACCTGCCTATCCCCTCATAGTCTCTCGAGGTTGTCCCTGCGCGCACCAACCTCACATAAACCCTCCCTAACGGACGCACATCCGTTCTAATCGTCTATGTTTCAAACCCTAACGGCAAACGGTTCGGAAAACCGTAAGAGTGAAAGAGGAAGCGAGAGCAAAAGAAAGAGAGAACCTAGACACAGGAAGACGAAGTGAAAAGAAAGAGTATCCCACCAAACCCCAGCCTTAAGTAGTCTGGCCGTTAGTACGGCATCATGATGACGGTTGATGGGGACAGTTTCGGCTGACAGTTCCGGATAACTGACTGCCCCGGAATCCCAGTAACTGCTCCGGCCCTGCTTTTAACATCTTTAGACTTAATTAGGGTTTGTAGTCAGGTTTATCCGACTTTATTCCTACATAAAGACTATTGGTTGTATCCTGGCACAATCTATCATAATTAATTACTAATTTTTTTTGTTTTGGCCGGAACTTAAGGTTAACTTCCAGCACCATGTGGGAACGGAATCCCACAACGTATCTCAGGACACTCATCTTCACTACAAATTCTTTACGATCGACATGGAGGGAGCAGTGGCGGGGAAGTTTGCTCCAGCAGATCTGCCTCAAGCACGATGGGAACATGAGATGACCGGAACAACATTGTTCAAGGACTCTGATTTCTGGGAGATGTACAACGACCGGAGGCTCAAAGCGCACCTCCGTCGCGCCCATCCGGAGGACAATAGAATTGCTCCCCTTCACGACCACATTATGCTGCAGCCCGCGCGTGGCCCAGAAGGAGGAGGACTATTAAGTTGCCTTCCAGGAGATCCCGGTTATACGACGAAAAGAAACACCAATCCCAAATTCTGGGAGATCACTTCTGACTCCACAGTCGGTGCTGCTGCAGGTGCACTTCAAGTCCCCAAATGCGTGGAAGATAACTTGCATGATATTTTGGCTACTGGAAGCAGTATTCGTGACGACGTTGATGAGGTTGTATACCAGGTCGATAGTGTCGCGCACATCTACCAAGATAGCACTGAGGTTATCACTATTGTCTTGCGACTGGGTGAGGAGTAGTTATCGACATTTCCCAATCGCGGACGTCCTTTCAAGTACAGAGGTAAGGGTCGCACCACCGGTGGAGGCCGATTTGATGGATGTCTATTATCAGGCGTGCATCCAGCTCCGTCACCTGGGAGAGGACACGGTCGAGGTCGGGGTCGACCACATGGTCGTTGTCAAGAGAGAGGGAGGTCTTCCAATACAGAGACAGGACGTGCTTGTGATGGTGAAGACTCTTGCATTCCATTGCACAGAGGAGAAGCAACATTTGTAAACGCATGTGGTTTTGTCGTGCCGGAAAGACCATCACCACGCCGTCCTCCCGTTGGGTTCACTCATGCACTTGTTGATGTTGCACCTTCTGCAGCACTACTCGAAATTGGGAAGGTGCCTCATGTCGTAGATTCTACGGAGGCTGCTAATCCGACATTGAACCTCCGTCTGATCATTTGGGCCGATCCATTATCCCTATGCGAAACACGAGCAAAGAAGCGGGAGCGGCAAGGTAGAGAAAAGGCAGAGGAACTAAGGAAGATTTCTTCAATTCAACATCGACAACATAAGGAACAAGAGGCGGTAGAAATGCAAGACGCGCTAGGAGCACTCGAGGAAGAACAAGGAGGGGGTTATTGGAGCATGTCTTCAGGGTGGATGGCATGAGTCTTTGATTTGCCCGTCGCTCCAGAGTCTCAACATGGGATAGCTTCCCTGTCCATAGGATCAATGCGGACGAGGAATATACTACTACCTGACTTTGGGTTGCAGAGCTGCCAGGACTTGACAGTACGTTACTCTGTGGCGATGCAACGCCATACAGCTCGGGAAGCTACAAAGTACCTTCATTCATCAATGGTGATAGAGAAGGCCCACAAGATAGGAGTCCACTCCGATGGACTGATGAGTTTACGTGGGAGTACGTAAATCGGAAGGTCGTGTCATCATCAGATGTTGTTGATGGCCCATCAAACCAGTATGAAAGTCATGAGCCTTACCGCTTGCGGCATGGAGTAGTCCAAGTTGAGTATGTCGAAGCAACCACAAACACTGCAATGTTAGTCGTCAATTTTTGGGGAGGTCCTTCCTTCAAGCACATCCCCCAAGTTGACTGCCGCCTTCAGCCGCCGGGGGCAGCGTTGCCTCCTGATGAATTTGGCGGACCACCCCCGTGGCGTGCGACACCACGTGCTGCTCTACACCAGAGTACAAGAGTGGAGGCACAAAATGAGGCGGAATTCAATACTCCTCAACCTATTAGAAGCCAACGTGGGCTGCAACGTCCAATGTTGTTTGGTGGAAGCATGGGAGTTGACGGTGAGGGCGATGAGACAGAGATGATTGGTGCAAACACACCAACGGTGGGAGGACGCACACGTTTAGTAGCACAGTCTATTCCGAGGTTCATGTAGGAGAAAGACATCCCCAAATACGTGAAGCCGGTTTCACCAGAGATGCGGGATAGGCAGGACTCTATTGGGAGGACGCCCTTTCTAAAGGTGCATGTTACCTTCCCTACCTATCTTTTTATGACCGGTTCTTCTTCACTCTCTCGTGGTAGTTCTTCTAGTGACGATGACTGGAGAGCAAACTTGTTAGACATTGGCGGTTCTCTCTCTGTCAGTACAAACAATGATATCACAGTAGAGGACTTCTCTCTAGTTCAAGATGGGTTAGGTACAACGGAGTTTGAGGTTCCTATCGATGAGCCAGGTGTGTACAATACGTGCCACTTAGACAAAGCCGAATTTGATTTATACTATCATGAATCAAATTAGAGTTCTACACATATAACGCTACTAGGATCTCGTGACAATTTCACTGGCCCTACTCCTGGATGGGTTGCTCCAAAGGGGTTTTATGGAATACCATCGCCAGGACCTCTCTTTGACCTGTATTTTACGGAAGCTGTCTTGGAAACCATTGTGTTAGAGACTAATAGGTATGCTAAGACTATCATTCCAGCCACTTCAACAACAACTTCTCCAAGGACTAAGGGTGGAAAGACATGGTTCGATGTGACGCTTATAGAATTGCGCGCATGGTTTGGTATAGTAATTTATATGGGTATCAAAAACTTACCAGCCATGCGTAATTACTCGACTTCTGGAAACGAACTCCTCTGTTGTATAGTCATCCCCCTAATTATGTCGTGTAAGCGTTTTGAGAGCATACTGCGTTGTATTCATTTAGTAGATAACTCTACTTTGGCTCGGGAGGCTTTTGACTTAGAGGATAGAGGAGATTGTGAGAGGGAGTCCTTAGATGGAGAAGCCGATCTAGAACTTCCAAACTCTCTCAAGCACAACGATGACTTGTGTACTGATGACTTCTCAGACGCTTGAGGTGATGACCTCCCAAATCTCTGCGAGGACATTGATGCCTATAGTCAGGAGCATTTTGATACCTCTGAAATAAATATGGATGGAGATGGTTTTTATCCAAGCCATGTCCCACCAATGGCGATGTCCCATATGCCTAGCTTGATGTCTGAACGTACTGTGCACACTAAAAGTGACGACAACATGGCTGACTTCAATACCCGGAGTCATGTTTGTGGTCAGGGATTGCCACCTAGAGATCTTGAATTTAGAGAGCAAGATCCACCTCCAAAGATTCCTATTTCCCCACTAGTCGACACATGTTCTAAGTTTCGTTGGCTCCTTGAGCACTTCGTTCAGGTGTCTCAACTTATTTACAATAGTGACAAAGAGATCACCGTCGACAAACTTATTGTTGCGTACAAAGGAAGGTACTGCAAAATGAGCCAGTTCGTGAGAGGAAAGCCAATCCAATTTGGTATCAAATTGTGGTGCGCTGCTAGTGCAGAATCACAATTTGTTATCAATGTTCGTGTTTACATGGGCAAAGTTACAAGAGAAGGGCCTGGAGGATTAAGAATGACAATTGTTTTGGATCTAATGAAGTATGTGAAGGGCAGATGGCATACAATAGTAACTGATAACTTTTTTACCTCTATAAGGTTGTATCATGAGCTTCTCTGCAGGGGCTTCTCGGCTACCGGCACCGTGCGGTGTGGTCGTCGTGGATTACCAAAGGAAAGGAAGAGAATTTGTAGTAAGGAGCAGAGGGGAAGTCTTGTCATTAAAATGCACAGAGATCGGCAAATTGTAGCGGTATCATGAAAGACAAGAAGGTAGTCAACTTCTTCTCTATAAATGCAGTAGGTTGGAGACCAGGCGTCAAGGTTTGCAAAGGACTCGTGGGAGATTGAATCAAGAGTTTGTCCCAAGCACATCGGTTCATCTACAGTATCAAGAGATGATGCGGGGGGTGGATGTCACAGATCAATCACGTGGCAACTACTCTGTTCAACTTTCAACCCACAAGTGGTGGCACAAAATTCTATGGTTTGTAGTAGATCAATCCATCACAAACTCTTGGATTATCTATCGGGATAAGATGGAGGAGCTTGGCTTAGCCATGATGTCCCACATGGATTTCCAGATGGGAATTGCATAGCACCTGGTAAAAGACACCGTGAGGTTTGATCAGCGTAGAAAAAACCAATAGTGAACTGGAGGCGACTTGGTGAACGGCCTTCTGAACGAGAGAAAGGCAGCCTCCGTAGACTATGCATAGTCTGCCGTGCTAAACAAAAAGGATTTTGCGCTGGATGTGGCTATAAGTTCATGTGCCCGATTCCATGCTAGGGCATTCATCACAGGCCTGAGAATGTTGGTTGATACTGATGACTGACTTTTGCTGCGTGCAGGTGGGAAGCAGAAGAGTGTCCAGAGCATGCCAAATTCCCTTATGGTTGTAGTGGCCTTGTCATGCCTGCATATAGCAACCACCCATTTTGGACGAGATGAAGGTTGGATGAACATGAAGATGACACATCGGATCTAGTCTTCATGGTTTTTGGTAGTTCTGTGTTGGTTTACAATATTGTGAGGACCAGTATGGAAGTGAACTTTGTTTATGTACAATGACGTTGGTATTTTGTACCCAGGGATATCAACAGAAGGATTTCAGTGGCCCTGCTTGACAGTGTAGCAGGCTTGGGCTGGACCATCTTGACCATGGTCTCCAGAACTCTGGTTCTTCATGTGTTTTCAGTTTTTCCTTTCTTTTCATGGTAGGCCTCAACACTCAAATTGGACCGTGAACATTAGTTTTGAACACTGAGCTGATGGATGTTTGACTCTGAAGCGAACATGAAATGTTTTAGGTTTTTCCGCTTTTCTGTTCTGGTTCTCATGGTTGCCCTATTATTCAGTTACTTGCGTGTCTCCCTTGAATGTGGCCTAACCAACTCATTGTCACATGAATGTGGCCTAACCGCTACATTGTTGGAGGAGCATCAATTGGTCACATTACTTTACGTGTGATTATGTAGTGCCGGTGGAGGGTTGCTGTAGAGAACCGGTTGACCCAGAATATAGTCATTGTCAGTAGTCCTTCACCATCCGTATCATGTCCTTTTGTTCAATTTGTTTGTCCTTCCGAAGCATGTTGAGGTCTCTCTCTATACTAAGTCAACTCTCTCTCATGTTCGTGCAATACTATTGTTTGTATGACAAGAACGAGCAATCTTGCCTTTGGAAATTCATGTGCTCTTTAGCGTCCGTAATTTTACACTTTGGTTTGCACAACTACATTCCTTACTTCATGTGGAATGTAGTAAAAAAAATAACAATAAAAAACAAACTTCAAAAGGTATGCATGCAGCTTCATTTCTGTGCCGTATGTTCAAAAAGTCCCACAATTGCCTCAATTTTTGATGTATAAGGATTTTATTGATCAAGTTTTCAATGCTGGAAAAATGTGAAAAAATTTAGGGACTTCTGTATGAAGTTTGGCAATCCACAAAAAAAAAATTGTGAGGATTGAAGAAGTTATTGGACATTTACAAATATTTCTCGCCAACTAAAGCCCATTGTATACCACCTCCTCATAAGTACATCTCCCCACTTAGGGATTAAAGATAAGGAGATTGAGCCGGCCATTGCAATAAGCTGAAAGATTGATTTTTAAACCGGCCCTTCATGAATTTTGTAGTGTGGATTGATGCATTATCCAACTCATAATGACGAATGGTTGAATAGATACCAACCTTGAAAATTTCCTTATACAAGTGTTGATTTACCTTCCCGTTAACCATGAAAAGTCATGCACGCCCATACTGGTATTGATCCAGCGTTGAGTTTCATTGTTTTCTGCACATGTGAATTCAACTAGCTATAATGAACCTAACACCATGATCGTCCATCTCAATTAAAACAATTGATTTTTATTTCATCTAAAAATATAACCCTTTTCCAATCACTTAGTGTCCAATTTTGATGCTTCATTGCAAAATCTAAGTGCTTAGTTGTATGTTTTGGTTTCTTTTGCTTCACTCTTGAGACAATCCTACTTTTTTTAAAACTCTATTGACAGTCGAATCACTCACACTCACTTCCAACTCGTTCCTAACATCCTTGGTTGCAGAAGATGTAGTAACATGACCTCCCGACGTTACAACACAAATGCAAGCTCTCTCTAATGTGCATTACAAAACTCTTATTCTTCCTACATGAGGACGTTCCGAATAAGATAACCGCTGCTGCTTGACCCTTTGCACACAAGATTGAGGGATTCCTAATTCATGAGCAACAACACGTGTACTGCAGCCATGAAGAAGCTTGGAAACGACTACATTTTCAATGTCTCTTCGCAACTTCCGCATACACTACAGAGATAGAATCTTGACAAGGCACTAGGAGAAGAAGCACCACAAGGGCAAAGAGGCATAACAAAGCTGTTAAGGCTAGCAATATACTCTCAAGATAGGGTTAGGGCTGGAAATTACATGAAGAAGTGCCACCATGAGTCCACAAACAAGTCTGTGCAAAATTGAGTGAATGAGGACCTCAACTTTGGACTTCAATTAGTGCACCTCAAATCACTATTTTTCAAGGCTTCTTTCAAGATTGTGTTTGTTTCATTCATAGCTTTGCAATTCAGTTTGAATTTTGTACTATGATAAATTGTACGTGTTGTAGTTTGTTTTTAACCCTTAAACATCAGAAGGTGTCGCTAGTGGCCAACGTATACTACATGTACGATGTTGTATTTGAACATGATAAGGTTTAGATATTGAAATGATTCCCAAATGAAAGATATTGATTCAAGATTTGACATTCCAAAGGTGTAAGTCTTGCTAAACTTTAATACATTTTTTGTATTCTATAGAGTAAAATATGGTCCTGTATAAACCGTTCCCAAGTGACGTTCAAGGGTTAATCACAAACTTCCGAAAGATGCACTCAATTTTGCCAGTCACTGTACAGAAGGGTGACAATTTTTTTAGCGTTTTTGCATTCTAGCAGCAAAAAAAATCAAGTCTACAATCTTTCAAAATGCACCAGAGGCACAAAGTTGTCCCCTACCTACTAAATTTGGAACTTGAGTTTTTTTATAAGCTAATTACATACGTGCAAAGTTTCGTGGCCTAATAATTTACCAAAATGGTCTTATAGCTAATTTATCAACTAGTACCCTTTTCAACATGAATTAAAAGGTACATTCTAACTGTTGAAGAGAATTAGACACCTCATGCTTCTAAAATTAAAATATTGTCATGGATGCTTTGTTTAACCCCTAAAGGACCACGACCACTTTTGCTCTAAAACCAGTCCAAAACTACCACTGCCAAAAAGAGACATGAAAATCACCTTATAAAGTGAATTTCGGATTTTCAACCGTAAGATCTTGAAATAGACTTATATATAAACATGCCTTAAAATTTTGGTTGCAATCCACCACAGAGAGTGATAGATTTTAGTGTTTAAAGTCAAAACAATGGTTCATTTTCTTCCCTGCGTTGAGTAGATCAGCAGACTTTGACTTCACTTTGTATCAAATTTTTGCATTGTACAAGGTCTAAATCTTTTACCATTGTCTTAAGCATGATGTTATTTCCCATCACGCCAATTTTTAGAGGTAAAAAAGGGGTGTAGCATATTCAAAACAAGTGTGCAAGGAGTGGAGGTTCAAAAATTGCCATTTCACGTTTTATTTTTTTGTGAACTACGTAAGTATTCAAATAATAATCCAAACGGTCAATTAAAAGGTTTTCACCACATATTGTTGTTGAAAAAATAAAAAGTGAAAAATATGAAGATCTCTAGGTTTTATGTAGAAAAGATGAAGTTTTCTTCCCTCGTCGCCCGACAATGTGTGAAAATGTTTGACTTAGAATAAAATGCCTTAATACACTAAAGACAAGAATTATTTTTGAAAATTTCCAGAGAAGGAAATATTCTTTATATGTGTAAAAAATCTCAATGTTAGTAGAAACTTTTGTCAAAATTTTGGAGGTGCCCAATGTCCCCACTTTTGGCTTTAAGTGGTACTAACTTTCAAACCACAAATCCAAAAAATAAAATAAAAATATATCCACGAAGCTCTTGAGGCAATATAGAATAGTTATTTCAGAGAAACAGGATTTTTTTTCGAATTTTAGGAACCTGCCCAAAATCAAAAATCCCCCCGAATAAGACTTTGGTCCTTTAGGGGTTAATATAGATATTATACAAAAGCATCATCCACTTGTCGATTTGAAGGTTTCCACTTGTCCTAAAAACATTTGATGTGTAAGTTTGAAAATAACAATAATTTGGTTATATAAGCAACATTACCTTTGCAGTTTAGACCACTCAACTTGTTAAAGTTGACATGAATTGAGTTGCAAATGTGAGACAAGAGTGTAGTAGAGAGTTGATGAAGGTAATGAGGATTCGCAAGATCATAATTGGTGGGTGAAGAAGGTTTGTTTGGCTTCTGTTAGTGAGTGACTCATGGGTGACTAGTGATGTTGAGGACTTTGTCTCCTTGTTAAGCAATGAGAAGCCACTTAGTTGATTTGGGATTTGGCTTGGTGATTTGTTCTATTGCTTCAATAAGGTAGATTCTTTGCTTCCTTGCAATTAGTTTGAATGAAGACAATCATGACAACTCTAGATAAAAATCGTGCGCGCATAGTGGGAATGAGTGAGGGGGAATGAGTTGTGCTAGTATAGCAAGAATTGTAGGAGAGTCAAGTAGGACAATGCAAAGAATCATCAAGCAGTTTAGAGAGCATGAAACTTACTAGGCAAATTCAAGCACTCGAAGACCCAAGAAACTTAGTGAAACGGATGTTTGTTAAATTTTATTATTCTTCAAAACTCATCTTCGATCATCACTTCAAGATGTCACCAATGCTTGCCCTGTGGATGTGAGTACTAGGACTATTTGTTGTGTTTTGCATGACCACAACATTTTAGTAGAATTGCGGTAATGAAGCCTTTCTTGACACCTCTTCATATGTCGCGGCAGCTACATTTTGCAAGACAATATTGTGGATGCAATGTGAGCCCCAAAACCGGCTCACGGTGTCAAATGGGTTAAAAACTCACAAATTAACATTAGGAAGTAGTGAATTGGGTTAAGAGGTTAAGTTAAGTCATGTTTTTTGGCTAAAGTGGCCAATTAGCCTCTTCATTTGCTATTTCTCAAGTTAGAAGCAATATTATGGCGATTAATGATTTTATGTGGTTAACCAAAAAATAAATAAAAACTAAAAAGGTTAAAGGAAAGAAAAAACTTCTCAACAATTAGAAGGGCCACAATTAACCCCGGTGTTTTTAACACAATCAAGGGGGTTGAAGGAGAAAGAAAAATTATTATAGAGGAAAAAATAAATAGGCATAAAGCCAAAGAAAAATTAGCCGAAAGAAAAAATTAAAAAAAAAACCAAGTTCAAACAACCATTATTTTAATTAATTAGAGTAGTCACATGAAAATGGTGGCATGTGATGTAGGTAGAATTAGGTAGAGTTAAAACAATGGAATTAGGTCAAGTGGCTTCAATTATTTGAGGCCCATGTGCTCGCCTTGTGGAAAAGGATTAAAATTAAAAGAGGATCTTTTATAGAAAAAATGGGAGCACCTCCAAGTGTTGCAAAAAACGAATAGGGGGGAAATTAGCATTTAGGTTGAGTTTTTTTTTAGAGCTGGCCGTTGAGGTGGTGGCCGAGGTGGTGCACGATCACTGGAAACGCAAGCTGGGAACGAAATTGGGAGCAAAGCTGTAGCTTCGGGGGTACTAGCAGGAGAATCTGGGAAGAGAGCTCGGGGGCTATGTGGACGGAGAGACTGTGTGGAAAAAAAAACGAAGAGCCGGAAGCCCCCGCTGGAGGGAGAACTGGTTTTAAGGTGCTTGACTGCCGTGTGTGTGTGGACACTGGTACGGTGCGTGAGCAAGGGGAGAGAGCTAGAAGCCCCGGCTAAAGGATAATCGTACGTGGGTACGCGAGAGCAGGAGCCTCGCTGGAACTGGCCGGAGGGCGTACGCACGAGGAAGGAGGAGCGAAGCTCAAGCGCCGAGATCGAGCGCCGTGAGCATCACATCGAGGGTGAGCTGCGCCGTGAGCAGAGCTGGAGCCCCGTGAGCAAGCTCAAGCGCCAAGATTGAGTGTCGTGAGCAAGTTGGAGCGCCGAGATTGAGCGTCGTGAGCATCAGATCGAGGGTGAGCTGCGCCGTGAGCAGAGCTGGAGCGCCAAGATTGAGCGCCGTGAGCAAGAGCTGTGAAGATCACCCCACTGCCGTGAGCAAGAGCTGGAGCGCCGTGAGCAAGAGCTGGAGCGCCGTGAGCAAGAGCTGAGCGTCGAGGAAGAGGAGCCAACTACGAGGATATTCCGCTCCTAATCTCCAACTCTATTGATCTCTTGACTTGATTGTGTTGGAGCCACGTTGTAAACCCTTGCTTGTATTAGCGATAAAAAAAATTCAGTCCTAACTTCCGTGCGGAAGCATTGCCAAAATTTTGATAGAATTAGGGTTTCTTAAACTCAATGTGAACATTGCTCTTGCATAACATTTGATCCCTTAGCAACCAATTCGTGCATGTTGTAAGCGAGGTGAATGAGGTTGTAAGTGGATGTGCATGAACGATTATGAATGTATGTGGGTGGATTGAATCACTGTTGCCGCATGTATGTGAGATTTCCAAGGTCTGTTCATCATTCGGAGAGTCCCATTGTTAAAAGCACAAAAATTCAGTGAGGTTAGGAGGAAAAAAACGTTCAATTCGTAGTTACCATCAAGGAGTTAGGTCTAAGGGCCGTTTCACACTATGCCCAAGTCGAGAGGCCGACCGTCAAAATGAGTGGCCAAACTATGGCGAGAGGCCAAACTTTTTTGCCAAAAAAATACATTAAATAATATAGATTGAAGGTTTGGCTAGTCGTGTTGTGAAGCCCCAAAGGCCAAGTCCAAAGTCCTAACCCCATATCATTACGCCAAAAAAAATCAGCCAAAAAAATCAGCCAAAAAAAATCAGCCCAAAAATTCGGTCTCTTTCATCTAATGGTCTAGATATTGTCAGTTATTGATTATTTTAATAAAAAAAATCGACGGACTCTCGATTGTAGTTTGGGTCGATCAAAATGGGCGACCCAAGTTTTGCTCGACATGCTGTCGCTTTGGCGCCAAAACAACCTAAAAGTGTTGCCATGTAGGACGACGGCCTTTGGAGTTTGGGCACAAGTGTGAAGGCCCAAAGTCCGGACTTTGGCCATTCTAGCAATCTCATTGGTGGAAATCGACGGCCTCTCGACTTGGCCACCAAGTGTGAAGCGGCCCTAATTCGAGTTCTAGAATTTTGGAGGGGGTTGTCTGCTGTTGGTTGCCTGTGGAGGTCATGAATCAGTCCTGATTTGGTTTTGAATGATCTAATCAAGTTGATAACGAGTTGCCAATCATTTTGGAAGGAAAAAAATTGAAATTCAAAATCCTAAGTCAAAAGATATGAGCTGTTGAAGTTAAACCATAAGGCAAGGGCAGAAATCAGTCCTAATTCACCCATGCTGAAGCAAGTCACACTAATCCACATGGTGGAAAACACTTAACCCTACTGTGATGCATGCATGTATGTGCTTGAGTGATGATTGTGCAAGGGCTGAATCTTTAAAGTAGGACCTTGTGTTCAAAATAGACTTTCCATTAGGGGGGCTTTATTTGGTTCACATGGAGTGCTAAAGAGTGGGAGTGTGTTTGTTAGACTTTTGAAAATAGCTATTGATTTTGTGGAGTTGGTCTATGATGGCCATTTGCTTTAATTTACGGGCCAAGTCTCACATGCTATACTTATGGAAGATGGAGCTCCAGTGCATTGAAGTAAAGCCCTTGAAGAATGGAGAAAATTACGCCTAATAGAGAAGCTTGAATGGCCTGCAAATATTCCTGATCTCAATCCACTAGAGAATGTTTGGAAGCTTTTAGAAAATGCAGTCCAACATGGCCAATCAAGTCCCAAGTCCTTAGATGAGTTGAAGGCAACATTACAAAGAGAGTGGGCATTAGTTAGTAGTAGTCAACTTCTTACTTTATGTCATTCAATCCCAACTAGATTACAATCTGTAATTGAGGCTAGAGGAGGGCATACACGTCGGTAAATTTGCAATAAATCCTATTTTACCTATTTGTAGGCTACCAAAATGTGTGGTTACATAATTGACTTATAGATGAACATGTACTCCTATTTATAGGATTAGAAAACAATTTATGTGCCTTTGAAAAACTTTCAAATTTCAAGCATTATTTTTGCAATTGACAACATTTTCAGTGTTTTCTAGATTGTCATTTAGGCAATAATTGATGCTTCATGCTGTCAACCAAGTCAAAGATAGTATTAGAATGTATATGAAGTTCACTAATGGTGCTTAACTTCTTTATTCTCCTCATTGTATGGAGTTGACACTAATATTAGTGACTAAAGACAATGAGTTGGTAAATTGGCTATAAAACCATTTTGGTAAATTATTAGGCCACGAAACTTTGCAGACATGTAATCAACTTATAAAACAACCCAAGTTCCAAATTTGATAGGTAGGGGACAATTTTTGTGCCTTTGGTGCATTTTAAAAGATTGCAGACTTGATTATTTCTTCTGGTAGACTGCAGAAACGCCAAACTTTTTGTCCCCTACTGTACACAAGAGGGGGGGAGTCGTCTTGGTGTGTGTATTTCACAGACATCCAATAATGCACATTGTGCAGGTGATGGAGGTCAATGATCATGGCAGCAGTATGGAGGCAACCAACCAGCACATCCCAATTATGACAGTAGGAGGCCGGCCTTGTCTCCGGGAGCCCAGGGTGGGTTCAATCTATTTTCATCAACCCTGGAGCACCCATAAGCTGGCTGCTGCATTTTTTTTAGCCCTCCTGAAATATCACCTGGTTCAAGTGCACTTTTACTATCATTTCTACAAATAGAATATTTATCCCATGCTCCCTGCCCAGTTCAGGATCTGGAGTACAGTATCAACTTAATGGCAGGAACGGTGAAATTGTTCTTACCTGTCATTTACATTGAATAACAAATTGGAACTCTCATTTATTTCAGCCGGCCTCGCTTGGGCCTTCTTGTTTTTCTTCCCCGCCCCTTTGTTTTTTTTTTTTGACACAAATATAGGAAACCTTCATTGTAGGTGAAAAAGGAAAAAAACAAAAGGACAAACCCCGCCAGATCCGGCGAGGCAGGAAACTAATCCCGGTCAAGTCAGTTTAAAGTGATGTTAGTGTTAGGTCAAGAACTGTCGCAATTAAACCCATTCAAACTACTCAAGGTGAGGTGCCAGTTCGGGCGTTCATCCGCCCAAGACGCGAGCACATCATTACAGCACCAAAGATTTTTAAAGCGTTTAGTAAACTTCGCATTCTTCTCGGGCGCCTGGTTGTTCTTACCTAAAGTCCTATTCCAGGCAGCCCTCCCGTGGTCAATCAACCCAAGCCAGATTTTAGACTGGAGTTTCTGTTTAGACCACTTGTTGTCATTAAACGCCGCATCATTCCTCTCACACCAAAGATTCCAGATAATGACCCCGCGGAGGATGAGCCAGAGCATGCTGATCGGTTTGAACCTACGAGGGATCCGATGCGCGAAGATTCCGTGCTTCCAGGTAATGCTCGGGCTCCTGACGCCAACGTCGACTTGCCTAGGTCTCCCAACAGTGTTAGCCATATCATTCTCAGCGTAGGTTCCTTGTCTCGAGGACTGCCTATCGGACCTACCACGCTTGTTATACGAAGAGGAGGTGAAGCGGGGCAATAACTTGGGCATGAGTTCAGCTCCCCATTGCCATGCATGTCTGGCCGAGGAGCATTCCCAAAATCTATGAAGCACAGTCTCGGACGTGCCATTCACACAAACCGGACACTGTTGATCAACGGTTTCTTGCACCCGCCCTCTCCACGTATTGACCGCGACAGCTTTGTGCCATACATACCAGAGGAGGCCCGCCTCTTTACGTGTCATTTCACCAGCCCACACATTCAACCATCGTAACTTGTAAGTGATAGGAAGCACCCCAGACCACTTACGTTCCACAATCGGCGGAACAATGTGTCTGCTTCGAAGGATGTTTCTGCCTAACCTCGTGGTAAACTTCATGAAAGGAACGCTGCCTTGCCATTGAAATCTCTCGGGGTCCCATGCCAAACTGTCGCAACGGCCGTAGTAAAAAGAACAGTGGACTTCTTCGGTCCTCGTTCCACTGCAACCACGCGAACTCTCCGTACGATGCCAATATAGCTGTTGACGAGGTCTTCTCCCCTATCGTCCCATGCAGCGCCTTGATGTCACTCATCCCATGCGACGGGCTGTAAGCTTGCCGAGATACTGCGAACAGTATAGATAGGCGTGTTGGTGGGGATCGTAAGAGTCGCCCAGCCAAGACTTGGTCTGCATTGCTCGCTACTTTGCACGATGAATTCAGGTGCGTTAGTCTCTTCAGCAAGGAAGAGGGCCACCCACTCTCCTAACACCGTGCGAACCGAAGTGCGAAGTACCAGGATTCAATGTTCTCGTTCAAGCCTTCGACCGACACTCTGTCAGGCTCCTTCCTCGGTTGGGAGGAGGGTGAATCGTTGTTGTGCTTCTTCAAAAGAGATAAATCCATCAACTTGTCATGCGTCCCGAATATGTTGGAGGCCGTTCTTGAATAAGGACAAGGCTCGGGATCGGGAGAAACCAGGGCCTATGTTCTGGAACTCCGAACAGGTCCAGAAACTACAGTTGAGTAGTTCCTCGACATTGGACGGGCGGACATATTCCACAAAAGGTAAGAGCGACTTCCAAGCCATTGATACTCGATTCCATATGTGTGATCCCTTACGAGCTTGGTGCCGACTCATAGTGAAATAGTCAAGACTGTGTGGCCACCTGCCACCAGCGTAAGGTTGGTAGGATGCGAGTTTGAACCTAAGCATGTGGTGGAGGTTGGAGGAACCTGGTTCCAGTGCCTTCATCACCCATTTCGCCATCAAGGCCGTAGTGGCATCCTCAATGTTGATCAAGTTAAGCCCCCTATTTGCTTTTGTTTGGCGACACTGCAACCAGCTTACCCTATCTCGTGACCGCTTCATTGTTCCAGCAAAGAGGTAGTTCATAATTAAACCACGAACACGTTTAACCCCTCTCTTTGTGCCTCCCCACAGTGAGAGGAAGTAGAGCGGGGCCGATAGCAAAACACTATTGGCGATAATGCTTCTCCTAGTTGGATTAATCTTCGTTGAGCACCAGAATACTAGCTTCCGAGATACTTTCTCGTACAGGAAGTCATCCACCGATTTGGTGGACAATGACATGCCGAACGGCGCTCCTAAAAGTTTGCTCACCTCCTCGTTGTCCGCCCAGCTGATGTTGAGATGATCAGTCCATCGTGGTCGTCCTAAGCCCGACCAGTCCTGCCAGTATCCGCTGGATTTAGACCAATTGATTACTAAACTTGTAGCGAGACAGAAGGTGTCAAGAATATATATTAGGTGCCGAACTGTCTCTTCTTGACCAAGTAGAGTGAAGGATGTGTCGTCGGCATACTGTGCCAAGGTTTGTTGGCGGTTCTCGCTCGACTGATCGCGAGGCAGTTGTATACCTGCAATATTTCCTGCTCTTGTTTCTTCTTTAACCATAGTGTTAAGAGCTTCTGCAACAATTATGAAAAGATAAGGTGCCAGGGGACATCCTTGACGAACTCCCCTCTCGATGTTGAACGCAGGAGAAGGGGTTCCATTGACTTTGACCGTCGCCGAAGCATCTTGAAATAAGAGTCGAACCAGATTGATGAACTCTTCCGGAAATCCTAGCGCCTTCATGATGCTAAACATGCATTTCCAATCCACCATATCGTATGCTTTAGTGAAGTCAAGTTTTAAAAATAACAGGGACTGTTGCGATTGCTTCGCCCACGCCATAGTCTCATATGTGAGGAGCAGGTTGTCAAGAATGAATCGCAGAGGCAGAAATGCGGATTGCTCTGGACTCACAATCTCCATGAGGATGGGTTGGAGCCTCAGTTGTAACGCTTTTGCATAGATCTTATATGCAATATTTAGTAAGGAGATGGGACGCCAATTCGTAAGGATCTTGCGGCTTCCACCTTTGTGGTGTAAGGCGATCATGCCGCTTGTAACGCCAGCTGGGAGTTTCCCTATTTCGATGTTGTTCTGGATCATCTCGGCATACTCCTTTCCAATTAGGTCCCAGAATACTAAGTAAAACTCGAGTACCACTCCATCAGGGCCCGGAGACTTCCCGGTCTTCATCTCTCGCAGTGCTCTATTCAGTTCCACCTCCGTAAGTGGTTTGCTCAGGGCGGCCTTCATTTCCGGCTTCAGTCTATCGCTCATATAACTCAGCACCTGATGTTCTGCTCCTCTTGTAGTTGCTGTGGGCGGACTTGCAGTGTACAGTTTCTTGTAGTAGCTTTGACACGTTCGTTCTAAGCCCGATTTCGAATTCTGCACTTGTCCGTTTTTGTCTATGAGCTCTGTTATCTGCGAAGCTGAGGAGCGTGCTTTGTGAGAGGCGAAGAACTCCCTGGAACAATTGTCTCCGACGTCCATCCACTTTATTCGGCTTCTCAGACGGAGACCGGCCACCTTCCTCCGTTCAAAGGATTGGAGCTTGTCGGTTACAGAGGCCATGCGATCTTGTGTAAGTTGGTTTTTCGGTTGTATCTGCAGCTCAACCATCGCCGCCTCCAGTGCTCTTCTAAGTGTGTCCTCTTCCAGTCTGCTCTCCCGAACCCTCCTAACACTGAGTTCTTTGTAAAATTTTACTACTTTTCTAAGTTTGCCAAAAAACCGCAGACCGAAATGTTTATCCCAGATCTTCTTTACTTCTTCTTGCACCTCTGGATCCTTCAAATGACTGGCATTCATCACAAAGGGGGAGCGTCGCTGAATTTGTGGTTCCAGCCATACCTCCCTCCATACCGGAAGGTGGTCTGAATGTGCAGCGTCGCCGATAATACGATATGACTGACTAGATGCAACAGGATTGCTTCCTACACAAATGTGTAGGTTCTGTCCATGCAAGCAAGGATTCTACGCCCATCACGACGCCGGCTGTCCCACGAAAATCGAAGCTTGTTGCGGCTTGGAAATATATCTTCTAGTGCGAGCTCTAATTTTAGTTCCTGAAAAAGGTGTTTCTCTTCCTCTGTGCGATACGAATCGCATGAATTCGACTTGTCAGTGCATGTCTCTACAAAGTTCTAGTCCCCCGTGAGTATCCAGCCGCACCCCCGAGGGAGTATAGTGAGAAGCTCTCGCCATAATGTGTATCTTTCAGATGGAGTATGGGGGCAGTAGATATTAAGAATCGCAATGTCCCCCCCCTGGGGTTCCTGACAACAGTACCCATTGGGCATTACCTTGTTGCGAGTGGCCGTTATTACTGACAAAATGTGCTAGCTTGGGAGCAATCCACATACCAATTCCTTCGCTTCCAGCTCCATCAATTCGCCCTTCATTATTGTATGCGACTTGGGCCTCTTGTCCAAAGAACCGTGCTCCCTACCAGAATAATTTCTCTAGTTCTTGGAACTTACTTCCTCTGAGCTTAGTCTCTTGTAGGCATATAACCTCTGTTGTTCCGAGTAACCTTCTATAGTAATCTTGAATCACCGCCTTTTTCACAGGGTCATTCATGCCCTGGTCGTTTTGAGTTAAAATGCTAACTTTCATATGCGGGTAGAGGATGAGGAAGTACCTGCGCTTCACCTCTGCTGGCTAGGGTGGACATGAGGTGCGAGAACCTCACGCTTTTGTTCCTTGATACAATTTGATGACTCTGTTCGGCGACGCGATCTTGTCCTTTCCCTTGCTTTCGGCGATTTGATTTTTTTTGTATAGTGTTTCGGGTGGGGAGGCGCGCTTTCACTGGTGAGAAGGGGAGATAGACATCTGCTAGTCCTTATTCCCGGAACCATTCTCTCAACGAAGGGACGAAGTGTTCTGGCATACGTCGTGGCATGTTCTGTGCCTTGTGGGCCATGGGAGGATGATCGTTGTTGGCGTTAAGTACTTCCCGCTCCTGTGCGCCAATTCTATCACAGGTAAAGTTGAGGTCGTCAGTTCCATATGACCTACCGGTGAGTCGGGACTGATCTCCTTGGTTTAAATCTGGATAGGCTCTAGGGTCTAAGTTCGGCGCCTCTGACTGGTCTTCTTCTATCTCCATTTCGTTTTCTCTGTCAGCACCCGTGGTTTCTAACGTTCCGAATTCCACAATCGTATGAGCTGCTGTCGCGCGAAGATTGCTGGGTGGGGTTGAAGACTCTCCCGAGGAGGCCGTCGGGATGCTGTTCACCTCGTCCGCCACAGAAAGCCTTCTTCGTTCGTCTTTGTTTGTTTGTTCGTTGTTGCCTGCCGTTGAGATGCCAGCTTCCTCATTAGGCAGGATTGCAGCATCTTTGTCGTTTGGTCCACTCGCCAGCTGCATGTGGGCATCTAAGCTACGCCGCAGCTCCCTCGCTTGTAGGACCAAGCTATTTTGCGTGCCTAATTTTGCGAGCCGCGAGCCGCGAGCCTAGGGTCGCGAGCCTCGTTGGCAAAAATTGAGTTCTTAATTTGGAAAAGACATTAAAAAGTAAAAGTTTTAAGGATTTTTTAGAATGACATTGGTTAAATGCATTAAATTAATGGACCTATTACCGTGGAGGAGGGTGGAAAAATTGTATGCAGGAAGGATCTAAAAAATGACAATATTGTTGATTTTCTTTTGAAAAAAATGACTTATGACCGTAGAGTCTAAGGTTCTATAATGAAGGGAAGATAGGGTTTCTAAGGTTATAAAGCTTTGGAGCATGATTTAGGATATTCAAGGGAGAGTGAGAGGGGGAGAGAGGAGTCAGAGAGGAAGGTTTCAGAATTTGGAGTGGTAGTGGTTCTAGGAATCCGGAGACCGAAGGAAGTGGGATTAGTGCAATTTAAGGAATACATAAGGTTTTAGAGAAGGAGCGTTGGGGACAGTGAGAGTGACACATCCAAAAATATTGGTTGAATTTAGGGTATTGAAGAATAAAAGATTTAGAGTTAGAATTAGCGGCCTAGAAGGCTTGGGAGAGTCTGATAGCAAAAGGCAAGATTTGGAGATAGACAACTAAATTTGGTGGATGATGACTCAAGACATGGTAAATTTGGGAGATTTAAAATGTGTATGGGTGATAAAGCTAGTGGGACAAAGAGCAAATGATTTAGAGTATGGAACTATTGGTAAAGGACAAATAATAAGTGTTTAGAACTAAAAGGAATGGAGAAAAGTGGAGAGATATGAAGGATAGTTTGTGGACAATTGATGACCCAACAATGTAGTTTTTGGAACCGGAAAAATTAGAAAGAGTCTTGGAGGAGGACATTGGAAGAGTGAGATATTAAACTCGACTTCTATATACTTGCAAGGGAAGTGTAAATCTCCAATCTCAGTCTCCCCATGTCCCGTTATAGTCACTAAGTATAGACTCCCGAGTGATGGACAAGAACTAGTACAAACGGTAGAAGTGGTCTTTTTAGTCTCACTGCCTTCTATATAGAATTTAGAGTGACACTTTACAAGGTCAAAGTACTATAAATGACAGCTATGCACTATAGTGTTTAGATAGAAAAATCTATAAGTTTTGTTTAATAATTTCCAGCAGAAACTAGATGTGTGAATGAACACAGATACTTCGAGATCTAAACCACAGACAATTTTGAAGATGTAATAGAGGTAGTAATAGTAAGCCTATGCGCTATTTTTGCTGAGTGACTTCTTAGACATCTTTGTAAACGTTGGGCAATTGCAGTTTAGAAACTTGTTGATCGTCATCAAACACCTAGAAACTTTGGATATGTTTGAAGACTCGAAAGTCACGATACAACCTAGGCTTGGAGGCGGTATAATTAGAATCATGCGGATTTTTCCAATCACGGAAAGAACAGATGCGCAACTATTATAGTGTATAGTAAATGAAGCGGACGGAATTCTTTCCAAATCTCTTTGTTGGGTACTCTATAGGGTTGGAAAGGGCAAGATAATCATTGATATTCACAGGTATGCCTTCTCCAAAAAACCTTTGAAGGGACAATGCCTCACACTCAATCTGGCGGAACTTGACGTTTTTGAGGGCAAATATCTCCATCATGCTCTACTTTGATTTCATTTCAACCGGTCAGAAGTCTAGGATATGTAGCTTAGATTGAAATTACCGTTGCGGTGTGCCTATAATACAACTATGAATGATGTTGTTGCAAAAGAAGAATTACATTCTTTCCATTCTCAATTTCTTAAGATTGTCCATTAGCCCCGTGTATGTTGAAGTAGATGTACTTCTTCCATGCTGCAGAATCCTGCCCACATACTATTTTCTTGTACCGACCTATAAAGCAAAGCATGCTTTAATGGATGTCTTTGGAAGCCTTCCAGTGTACTATAGCTTCTCATCAGAGATAGTCTCATGCACAGCTTTGAGGTGCTCATTCCGGAAATAAGTCGCAATTGAAACCGATGCAAGTACTTCAGTTGCTTCAGGAGAGCAAGTGCAGTGCGGTGGCCTCTCTACAATTGTAAGGTTAGCAATCATTCGATCAATACAAAAAGCCTTTATCTTTAAGCGTGAGGCCCTTATTTTGTCGAGGTGATGCTAGTCTAATTCTAATCTTGGAGAAGGAACCGTTTTTTTCCAGAGATACAAAAACTTCCTCACCTTGTAGGTTAAGATTGCGAGTACGAAACTTTTCTCCACCAAACATATTGGCGAGTGCGGCATGTTTTCCAAAGCATTGAATAATGCGATAGGCAATACAAAGAGTGAGTTAATCCTTCCCATGTTCGTTGCCTAGTTTTTTCGCCTTTCAAATATTGGTAATAAACAACAATCCGGATGCATACCTAGACCATATCATCCATAGCCGCAACATGCATATCATAATTTTTTGTTTGAATATTGGAACCACTTGTTGTCCACCAATTCCGTCAAATGTATAACGACATCTTAACATGTTTGAACAGCTTCCGATAGATTATTTGATGACTAATTATGGTTAGTACAACATTTGGCATGGCAAAGTGATAGAAGAACTTAGGATACAAAATGTCACTAGTAGTGGCATAAGGTAGATATTAGATAGTACCGATGTCGGCAGTCCTTTGACAGTGACCTCTAGCAATGAATAATATAGTACTAACGGTTTGATGCCCAAACCCGCTCTACTCTAAAGTAATATTGAGTTTTGCATCTCGCTGCTAAATCATAATGTCGAGTATTAATTCTTTGAGATTTGGATTTGAATTGTCATGCCTAGTTGAAAGCTCATTGCATCATCTCCAGAACACTTGCTAAAATACCACATTTTAGAGTACATATCAAAAGTCACAATTGTCATCACGGGACGGTAAATAGAATTGTACACATAGGCACCTATAGTGGTCTAAGACTAAACACTTTTGACATGGTTAAACATCATCCGCGCATCATCTAAGTCATCTCTAAGTTGCATAATCTTAATTAAATCAACCCTGATCTTAAGTTCTATCTCCGCCATCTTGAAGATCAAAAAATTATCGACTACTATCACTTGTCCTAGGAAACGCTTCTTCTAAAAAAATGCCCAATTATTAAAGCTTGTTAGTTTAGTAATGCCACCCATTACTCCAAAACAACGCATATATCTAAAAGCGGTTATCTCATTTTAAGTACTTGGGTAAGACATTTGCTTGAACTTGACCAAGACAAAGACAAGATCCTCATATGCAAGGGTCTTGTGAAGAATACTTTTTGGTCATAAAAATAATGTCTGAGGTAATCTTTGCACACTCCAACCACTAAAGAGGTGCCCACATCGGCACCCTTTTACAAAACCTCTCTTATATTTAGAAAGAAACCTCCCAAAGGGGTTGCGGACATCGGCTCTTTATAAGAGAATCCATTCTATATTTGAAAAAAAACCTTCTAAAAAAGATGCCGACATCGGCATCAAACTAGAAGGTCATTTGTATTTCTAGAAAAAAACACCTTGATATGGAATGTTGCCATCAACACCCTCTAAAACACCTTTCTTATGTTTTGAAAGAAGAACCTTTAGAGAAGGTACAGACATTGGCACTCCATTAGAAGGCCCTTTATATTTTTAAAAAGACAACCTCCAATGGGGTTGCCGACATCGGCACTCCTTTGAAGGATCCTTCTTATGTTTAAAAATGAAACCTCCAAAGTTGACCCCATTATCAACATTCCTCTAAATAGCCCCTCTTATATTTAGAAAAGAGACCCTAAAGGTAATGCCGACATCGGCACTTGTTCAAAGGATCCTTCTCATTTTAGAGGAGTGTCGACAACGGTGTTCCTCTAGAGGGTCCTTTATATCTTTGAAAAGGAAATGTGAGACGTCTAAGGGAGGTGCCGACATCGGCACCCCTAGGACGCCCTTACATTTTTATTTAAAGAACCTTCAAAAAGAATTTTAGACATTATCATCCCTCAAAAAGGCCTTTTCTATTGTTATAAAGAGAACCTCTAAAGGTGGTGCCGACATCGGCACTCCACAGGCAGTTTTCCTTTGTTTACAATGAAAACCTCTAAAGGGAGTGCCGACATCGGCACTCTACAAAAAGGCCTTTCCAATCTTTGAAAATGGAACTTCCAAAAAGAAGTGCCGACATCGGCACCCTCTGAAATTTACATTCACATTCTAGAAAATTTTGAGAGAATTCTAGAATGGTATCACACTTTATCATCCAACACTCTAACAGTTTGTTATCAACGGATGAAGTCTTGGAATTTACTACTTCATCCCTTGATAACTTATTCTTAGATTGTTGGATAATGAAGTGTGATACCATTTTGGAGTTCTCTGAAACAATCTTAGAGCGTGAATGTAAATTTCAGAGGATGCCGATATCGGCACTCCTTTTTAGTAGTTCCATTTTAGAAGATTGGATAGGCCTTCTTGTAAAGAGCCGATGTTAGTGCCCCCTAGAATTTACATTCACGCTCTAGAAAATTTTAAAAGAATTCCAAAAGAGTATCACACTTTGTCATCTAATGCTTGAAGAATAAGTTATCTTTGGATGAAGTCTTGGAATTTATTACTTCATCCGTAGATAACTTATTCTTAGAGTGTTGGATGATGAAGTGTGATACCATTTTGGAATTCCTTGAAAAATTTCTGATGCGTGAATATGAATTTTAGGGGGTTGCCGATGTCGGCATCCCCTTTAGAGGATCTCTATTTAAACATAGAAAGGGCCCTCTTATGGATTGTCGATATCGGCACTCCCTCTGGAGATTTTTTTTAACAGATAGGAAAGATCATTTAGATGAGTGTCAATGTGTCCCTCCCTTAAAGATTCTCTCAAAGAATAAGGGAAGAGCGTCCTTAGGAGTGCCGATGTCGGCACCCTTTTTACAAGTATGATGATGAAGGAGAATATTGCATGATATTATATTGAATCGTATGAAATCTAATCAATCAATTATGCGATTTATTTAAATTCAAGTCCTTATCAACTCAAATTTGATTCAAATATGCACTCGCAAATGCCTTGCTTGTCTCTATTTCCTTTGTCCAAAATCAAAGGTGCAAGTGCTTGTGATTCACAAAGTATTGCTTGTAATCATCTTTTCCACTAATATAAAAGGTCATGGTCATTGATCAATGGCAATTCACATGGCAATTCTCTAATATCGAATGATCGTTAATAACAGAGATTATCGTAGGCTTCAGCGACCTCACTCCATACTTAATGCATGCATTAAAGAGTTCATCAAAATAGTCATCAATATCTTTCTGAAAACTCTATTGGTGTTTTTTGCAACTCACCTAGTCCAATCAAAATATATTCCATCAAGAACATACAACAGCACATTGAACAGCTTTAGACCGTCCATGAAAGCAATTATTTTCCCTATCTTATGCTTCACCATTGCTCTATATACCGGCAAATATATTGAGAGAACTTACTTTTGTGCCTTCACTGATTCTACAATATTATGAAATGATACACTTATAGTATCTCCAACCTCCAATTACATGAGGACCTTGTAATTTCACTAAAATGGAAGCTTTCAAATATCTTCCCTCCCCATGCTAATTTCCTCTAAGATGTCCAAATTTAGCGCGGAGTTTTCTATCATGTCTCCTTCATCTTCAATTCTATCGTATGACTATATTCAAATCTCAAGTGCCTATAATTACAGTAGCTATTAGATATTGAAACCACAACTCTCACAGCCTCCTCAATACTCTCATCTTTGGCATTGATCCACAGTCAATCTTAAGACTCTAAAATTCAAAAAAACAAAGATCTATTGAAAGAGACTAAGAAACCTAAGACTAACCGTATAATCTAGTCTCTCTCAACTCTCCTTTTTTTTATTAAAGCCATCCAACTCTATAAGAATAAGACAACTACGTTTGCAATTCATTTTAGTATTTATTTCTCAATATTAAGTAGATCAACCTAACATTTTCAATTCACAAAGCTCATCAATTGGAATGCCCCTATCACCAGCTCTATTGAGGTGCTTTTTGAATTGATCATTAATAATTATTGATTTTTCGCATTTGTTTTGTTTGATGGATGCCCTTGAGAGGCTTTGTTTCATTTAGGTTTGACGTCTTCTTTGACGTCTTCTTTAAGATTGAACAATCGCTCAACTTGTTGATTCTTTCATGTTTATGTATTTTGTCATGTTTAAGTATTTTGTTGATTCTTTCATATTTATGGTCTACCTGACATCTTCTTCATGATCGAATAATCCGCAAAGTTTCGAAGAAAACTGGATTGATTAAGTTAGTTGGAGTTCTTATTACTTCCTCAAACATCATTCTTTGTTTCTTTATTTGACAAAAATTTGTATGACTTCATCGGGCTAATGACGGAGCATATCTCTCCCAATTGAGACTTTGCCATGGCACAGTGGAATGTTGCAATTACATATGATATCAATTGCCCGTGTTTTTAAACAAAATCCATATCCTCACGGACTTTGTTTACAAACGTGGGTGTAAAACCACTACCAGTATCCATTCCCTTTGTCGACCTTGACAAGTGGTGCTGAACTTAATGCTTCATGTAGCTCTTGGAAATCCGCATTCTATTTGAGTTCATGGTCATCATCGTACTTTGGCACCAATACACATTGCAGTTGCATGCGTCAAATGGTCATTCATTCCGGCAATGACTGTGGCCTCCTGTGCCCGTGCTTCATACTTTATACATGCAACAAATAGCTCATCAAATAGCATATCAACCGCTTTCCAAAAATCTGGCGGCGTAATCAACAACTCAACGGGTCCATAAAAGTAAATCCGTCCAAGAATATACAAGATCACGATGAACCACTTCAGTTCTTTAATTGTAATGTTCAGCACATCAACCTCCGAAGAGATTGCTTCCCTCATATTATTTCCAATACTTGAGAGTTCATCAAAATGACACAGTTATATGCCTTCACCAAATTACCAACCGCATTGAAGGTGATGTCAATGTTATCACCCACTTCCAGTTGCATTCAAAGTCATAGTGTAGTAAAAAATGTAGCTTTGAGCTTTCACCATTTCTCAAACAAATAAGCTTTGTGATGTCTACATTCAGACTTTCTTGCTCCATCTTCGTCACCTCTACTTGATTTCTAGCAAATCAAAATGATTCTATCACTCAAGCACACCCATATCAATTAAACAAAATTTCTAAGACTCTGTGAACTACTTGCCTAACTCTAAGAACTTCCAAAATAAATGTCATGAATACCTACTACCCTCTCCACCCTTATAAACTCATTACTTCCAGTTGCATCAATTTGAAGGCTACAATTTCTAAGTCCAACAATATGACTCTAAATCAGAACATAACTTGAATTGTCAAGCCTCTCAAGAATTGCTCTACAGAGTTCAATACAAGGTAGCTTTGAATAATGATGCCCACCATTCTACTTAAGAGTCCATCCTATTGCCCAAGTCTATCTATGACAAACGTGTAGGGAAAAATCTATCGAAGGCTATCTATATTATGTGTGTGAGGAAATCTTTATGTTAAATTACTCTTATAATAGTTTATGTGGAGTTTGATATAATGATTATAAACCTATGGTATATCCAAATATTTACCAATTTATTTTGAATCAAGGTTCAGACACCCACGGTTATAGGATGCCTAAACCATTTTAGTAGTCAAGATCACCGCCAAAGCCCGAAGCTCAAAGCCCTAATACGAAATGACTACATTAATATAAACGCCAACAGTTCATCAATTTCCACGGCTATAGGGCCCCTTCTCTTGAACTTTTACTTTTAACTTCATTTTTTTCCTAACTTTTTTTTTAAAATTATATTTTTCCTAACTTTATACTTCATTTTCACTTTCACTTTTCTCAATAATACAAAATATTCTATTTCTAAACTCGCAATCCTAGGCTCGCAGCTCGCGGCTCGCAAAGTTGGGCACGCAAAATAGCAATCCCCCTCGCTTGTAGACTTTTTGTTTCCTTAGTGTTGCACGTGGGATCTTGTCTCTCACTTGTGGGTTTAGTCCTTGTGCGCCAATCTTGTTTAGCTGCGTTGAGCTCGTTCACCTCAGAGAATTCCGTGGTATTCGGTGACGAGGCATATCCTCTGACTCGTTCCCTTTCCTTCCATTCTGAGGCCACGTTGCCATATGCGTATGGAAGGGCCTGGTTGATCCACTCCGTCCACTTTGAAGTGGGCTCCTCTGCTCACTGAGGGGGTTGTTTCTTGGCAGTGCGACTTGCCGTTTTGTTGCTGTGGTAACTGCCCTTGCGGAGGACCTTGGTCTTCCTTTTCGACTTCTCGGTTGGCCCTGTTAGAGCTAGTGGTTCTCGTATTGGTTGCTATCCGAGTGGCTCCCTTTGTTTGGTGTTGCGCTGGCCGGCGAGGATTCTGCATCACCTTACAGTCTTTGATTAAGTGAGAGGTGGCAAGACAAAACCGGCAACGAATAGGAAGGTTGTTGTAGTCTACTTCGACTACTGTGACTTCTCCTGACACCGGATTTGTGACATCAATCTTGACTACAAAAGGGTTTCCTGTTTGCAACGCAATGCAGAACTTCTGATCCGCAGCGTAAGGATTGCCCTTGTGCCGTCCCACCACTCTCTCTAGGCACTATGCTATGTCTTGACCACTACTACGTAACTCGTCTGGGATTGCTTTTAGGGTAATCCATACTGGCATTTGCGCTTTGATTGGCATGCTCGAGTTGAACCCAGGTACCCAGGGTTGCATAATGCATGTCCCCCATCTAGAAAGATGAGGTGTAAGCATGAGCAAAGACTGCGTTGCAGCCTCATCTTTTGTTATAATCTGGAAAAAACCGTGGCCCAGATCCCTACCGATTTGACATACGCCCTTGACTTCATTCGAAATTGCAGTAGTCCAGAGTTGCACCTCTTCCCATCTTGGTCGCCCTCCAACAAAATAGGCAATCGCTACGCTCCTTTGAAAGTGTTCCATTTCCTTCCTGACTCTGGTTTCGTCTACTGTAATTGTGGCCGCCTCTTTCCTAACAAGAAAACCAGCACTAGTACGAAAGAGAGAGGTTGGAAGTTTTTCACCTGGTCTTGCTTTTGTAGGGTTGAAGTCAACATGTTGCCCGAGATGTGTTGCCGCGGCTATCAGTTCCGATTCAATGTTTTCTTGTTTCTTCAGTTCTTCGGCTTTCTTGGCATCCTCCGTCAAAATGTTCTTCATGGGAGCATGTGCCAGTTTCGTCCTCAGCACTTCAGCATAACTAGCAGACTGGGAATTTTGTATGCTCTCCTTTGCTTGCGCCTGAACTGATGTTGGCGCCAATAACGAAGTAGGCTCCGGTTGAATTAACAGGACCAGGTCAGATGAATTGGGCTCGAGCATTGCCCCGGTGCTCCTTCCTTCCAGGTGTTGATGTTGATGCATCGTCCGTTGAGTGCCTTCTCTGTGAGCATTGTTCCGAATAGGTGCCCTCATTCCTAAGTTTTCAGTCAACAGACTGCCTCTCAGCTCAGGAGACCTTGTATGTCAGGACCAGACACGTCTTCCGCTTTTTGTAAACCTAACCCTAATTGTGACTTAAACCTAAGTTTACGTATAGTTGAATCTGACGACAACTAGGACTGTGTCGATTTACTTCTATGTGAATCTGCGTCTGTGCAGATCTTTCGATTGCGTACGAGATCGGTCAATGACTCGTCAGTGCGGAGGTAGATCTGCTCATGCAAGAAGGGAAAAAAGGAGAGAAAGCAATAAACCCAGATCTAGGATTAGTTCCACCTTTCATAAAATGACCTTGATCAAACTGATGATTAGTAGGACCATACTTACGGCAGATTGAACTTAAGAGTAAAGGATTAAAGCAAAGACAACAATGTGCGTATGCGTAGCTCGCGAGACTGTCTGCGCCATCGCAGCAGCATTCGAGCTCTCATCGCGCCCCCCCTCCCCTACCCTCCTTCCTTCCCCGCCCCTTTGCAGTAAAGGTTCTCTTTTCTTGTGTAAAAAAATATAAAAAAATAAAAACTCTCATTTACATCTTTCAAAAACAAATTGGAACTCTCATTTATATCTTTCAAAACAAATTGGAAAAAAAAAAACAAACAAACAAACAAACAAACAAATTGGAAAAGTTGTCTTGTTCTCTCCTGGTACTATAGTGAAAAGATTACCTTGTCAAGAACAATGGCATGTCAGTAAAGTCGCGGTCGGTGTGCCAGTAGCTTTGCCCGTCCAGATCCTCTAATGCACGTCAGATGTCGATCTGATGCGTCATTGGTGCAGGCTCAGATCCTCAAAAGGAACGATGACCGGATAAAAGAGACCTCGATAGAGAGACCTCAATCAGCGTCAGGAACCCTTGAATGTGTTGACGAATCAGAGCCAGGAATTCATCAAGCTGCCTGTGGGCCCGGGTGTGGCCCCAATGTTCCCTTCTGAAGTCTTTACTTTTTGTTTTCTTAACCCCTAAATGAAAAAAAGTCCCTCAGTGGGCTTTTCAAATCTTAGGCACGTTTCCATGGTTGCAATTTATATTTGCAGCTCTTGAAATCTTTATAGAAAAAATGAAAGA
The DNA here is from genome assembly GCA_963971425.1 of Bryoerythrophyllum caledonicum. NCBI lineage: Eukaryota > Viridiplantae > Streptophyta > Bryopsida > Pottiales > Pottiaceae > Bryoerythrophyllum > Bryoerythrophyllum caledonicum. The sequence continues at coordinate 10,404,586 of OZ020521.1, read as the reverse complement.
AGCCAAGAGGTACGTGGGAGTATAATTTTTATTCTCATCAAACTTATTGGAAAAAAGTTATGCCATCTTAAATATATAACAGTTGAGTGGGGGCACGTCGGGCAACTCCAAAAACTTTTGCTAGGACACTTTAGTAAATTTGAGATTTTCCATACTGGCATGTAATATTATTTCCTTTCGTATTGTCAAAAAAACATTTCTTGTCTTTAGTGCAAAATGCATTTTCTCCCAAGTCAAACATTTTCACACATTGCCACGCATTGTCGGGCAAGGAACCCAAAAAATGTCTACTTTTCCACATAAAACTTTGAGATCTTCATATTTTTCACTTTCTATTTTTCCTACAACAAAACGTGGTGCAAACTTTCTAATCTATGGTTCGGATTATCATTCTAAAACATATTTTGTTTCCAAAAAATTAAAACGTGAATTGGCAGTTTTTGAACCTCCACTCCTTGCACAATTTTTTTGAATATGTTACTCCCCTTCCTACCTCTAAAAATTGGTGTACAAAGAGTTGATGTCATTATCAACATGATCATACAAGATTCATACCTTATGTAGTGCAAAAACTTGACACCAAGTGAACTCAAAGTATGCTAACCCACTCAACACAGGGAGGAAGATGAACCATTGTTTTTGCTTCAAACACTATAATCTTTCAATCCGTGCAGTCAAGGTTAATGGAGGTTAACGAGTATGTTATTTATTGATTGTTTAATGAGATCCTACGGTTAAAACTAGAAATTAGATTATTTTTGTTTACTTTCTTACTCGATCGGCCATTTGGATTTTAGATCCAATGATTATTTTCTATTCAAAAAAATAATAATTTATTTCTAAATAAATGGTTGCTTTCTATACCCCTAGTCATTCTAAGCCTATTTTTTGGTCCCAATCACCTACAATACTTGTGATGTTTTGCGTGCAATGACATCAAACAAGGTAGAATTTAGATATGTACCGTAAAATCTATAAAAATATGTAGTGGAAAATATGCCATTATCTTGAGACAAAGTATAGTGACCATGCCCGCGCAAGGATTAAATAAACCATGGTGCACACTTCAAATGCATGTATCTTACAATTTGTGCGGTGAAAGTTTAGGATTTTTTGAGTGTTTTCTTGTGGTAGTCTACTTGAAGATCCTATGGTTGAAAATCATAGAAAGTTATTGAACCCCTACATGACCGCGACATTTTAGTACCCAAACTCATTGCTACACTAAACACTGAATATAGTGTAGAGGGATTATTGATGTAGATCACTCACACTAATTTCCATCAAAGCGTGTGCATGCTAATTTCTGATTGGGTAGTTGTTCTCAAGCAAGTGTGTGTCACTCAACAATTGCATGTAAATTTTCAATTAGTGTAGGAAATTTCAATTAGCTTGTCTACACTATATTCAGGGAATGGTGTAGTTTCAGTGCATTCAACTTAACCCCTAGAGGACCAAGTGTCCCCTAGGAAGACAATTTTGATTTTGGGCAGTTTTTTTTTCTTTTAAATCCCTTTTTAAAAAAAATGTATACCAGGATGTACAATAGGGTGACATTCAAATTGGCCTTTTAGTAGTTCCAAGGATAGTGTCCTACACTGCTGCCAACTTTGACACCCTCCCCAAAGCTGAGAAATTGTTATTTTACCATGAAAATTTGGAGACAACATCAGCTTTATGTTGAAAGAATGCATACCAAATTTCAAGTCCAGGAGACTTATACAAAAAAACTTATGCAAGAACTACCAACATGGGATAGCTGTGAGAAAAGTGTCACAGCTGCCAACTTTGACACCCTCCCAAGAATTGAGGAAATTTTTTTTGCCCATGAAATTTTTGGAGCAAAAACATTTTTATGTTGTTTGCATGTTTGGAAAATTTCAAGTCCAAAAGACCCATACATAAAATAATATTCCAAATCTACCAACATGTGTAGTTTTGAGAAACAAAGGGGAAAATCATTTTACTACTTCCAACTTTGACGCCCTCCTTAGGATTGAGTTTTTGTTGATACATAGTGAAATTTTTGGCACAAGATCATCTCTACGCTGGTAACATGTGGGATAAATTTCAAAGCCAAAAGACATAGATAAAAGAAGCTATTCCATATCTATCAACATGTGTAACTATGATAAACAATTTGAAGGTCATATTGAAAATGTCAAAATATCTTTGACACCTCATGCTTTTTCATTGAACTCAATCATGTGAGTAAGCCACCAAACATAAATGCCTCTCAAAAAGATCAATAACATCTAAATGAAGAAGTGAAGAGGTGTTCCATGCAAAAGAATCCACTTGGCCATAAAGTGTGCATTAGACACATGACATCTATTGAACACTATGTAAAGGGAATGGTGTGTGTGATTTGTGATAGACTAAATGTTGAGACAATCCTCAAAACAGAGAGTGTTGTATTGTGAGATGCATGAGTGTTGATTCACATTGGGCATACATGATGAGTGATTAAGAGCAAAACGATTTTTCATGTATCCATATGGGCTTGTGTTTTGGCAACCCTTCTCTCTCCTCTCTGCTCCAGTGCCTTGGCTCCCTTCTCTCCCCCTTGCTCTGCTCCAGCCCTGTTCTCTTTCCTCTGCCAATTGTCACGTGTCAATCCTGCAACCCCCTTTGCTCTGTTCTAGCCCCTTGGCCCCCTTCTCTCCCCCTTGCTCTGCTCTAACCCCTATTCTACTACTGTAGCTGGCATCACGCACTCTATAAGTTTATGATGGCAATTTCAAATGAAATTCGTGCTCGCATCATAGGTTTGAGTGAGGGAGGATTTACAGGAGTTCAAATTGCAGCTACTATTGGAGTTTCTATTAGAACAGTTACAAGGTTAGTAAAAACATTTAGAGAAGATGGAACCTACAAGCGCAAACCTTGCGGTGGAAGTCACGCTAAAAAGCTTAGTGATAGAGATGTTCGTAGTATTGTGCATTACTCAAAAATTCATCGTTGCTCTTCACTCTCAGAGATTACCAATGCATGTCCTACTCAAGTGTGTAGACGTACTATTCAAAGGATCTTACATAAAAATGGCATTTTTAGTCGAATTGCAGTCAAAAAACCTTTTTTGACACCTCGTCACATGTCTCAACGATTAGCTTTTGCTCAGAAGTACCGTGGATGGAGTGCAAAAGAGTGGGAGCGTGTTGTTTGGACAGATGAATCTACTTTTGAAATTGGAAAAAATTCTCGGCAAATTCATGTTTGGAGAAGTGCATACGAGCGTTATTCATCAAGTTGTCTAGCTCTTACTTTTAAAAGTGGAAGGAATTTTTTAATGATTTGGGGCGCATTTGCCGGAGGACATAAGTCAAAACTTGTCTTTATGCCTAAAGGTCAACGTTCTCCTAAGGATTTTATAGAAGTGGTTTACGATGCCAAATTGGTTCATTTCATGGGTCAAATTCCACAAGGAGTGCTTATGGAAGATGGGGCACCCGTCCATAGGAGCAAAATATGTGAAGAATGGAGACAAAGCCACCTTCTCGAAAAACTCAACTGGCCTGCAAACTCTCCCGATCTCAATCCAATCGAGAACGTTTGGAGGATGTTAAAAGATGTTGTGCAACATGGCAAACAATGCCCTAGAAGCTTAGATGTGTTGAAGGTAATTCTTGAAAGAGAGTGGAAGTTAGTCAATGGTACAAAGCTCCTTCAACTATGTCATTCTATGCCCTCTAGGTTACTAGTAGTGATTGACGCTAATGGAGGACATACACGTTGGTAGATATGGAATAACTTTTTTGTGTACATCTTTTGGCTTTGAAATTTATCTCACATGTTACCAGCATAGAGATGATCTTGTGCCAAAAATTTCACTATGTATCAACAAAAACTCAATCCTAAGGAGGGCGTCAAAGTTGGAAGTAGTAAAATGGTTTTCCCCTTTGTTTCTCAAAACTACACATGTTGGTAGATTTGGAATATTATTTTTTGTATGGGTCTTTTGGACTTGAAATTTTCCACACATGCAAACAACATAAAAATGTTTTTGCTCCAAAAATTTCATGGGCAAAAAAAATTTCCTCAATTCTTGGGAGGGTGTCAAAGTTGGCAGCTGTGACACTTTTCTCACATCTATCCCATGTTGGTAGATCTTGCATAAGTTTTTTTGTATAAGTCTCCTGGACTTGAAATTTGGTATGCAAGCTTTCAACATAAAGATGATGTTGTCCCCAAATTTTCATGGTAAAATAACAATTTCTCAGCTTTGGAGAGGGTGTCAAAGTTGGCAGTAGTGTAGGACACTATCCCTGGAACTACTAAACGGCCAATTTGAATGTCACCCTATTGTACATGAAAAGAGCTTCGTGGAGGTATTTTTATTATTTTTTAGGATTCATGGTTTGAAAGTTAGTACCACTCAAAGTTAGAAATGGGGACTCCGGGCAGCTCCAAAATTTTGCTAGGAGTTTCTATTGACATTGAGATTTTTCAAACATATAGAGAATATTACCTTCTTTGAGCATGTCAAAAAAAATCTTGTCTTTGGTGTAAAAAAAACGTTTTAACTCAAGTCAAACATTTTTTGCTCATTTCGGGCAAGCGGGGGAAAAAAAAATCTTTTTCTACATAAAACCTAGAGATCTTCATATTTTTCACTGTTTATTTTTTCAAAAACAACATGTGGTGAAAACCTTCTCATTGGCCGCATGGATTATCATTCTAAAACATATCAAGTTCACCAAAAAAATAAAAAGTGAATTGACCATTTTTGAACCTCCACTACTTGCACCCTTATTTTGAATATGATACACCCTTTTTTTACCTCGAAAAATTGGTGTGTAGGGATCTAACATCATGCTCAACACAATGGTAATGAATTTAGACCTTGTGTAGTGCAAAAATTTGACACCAAGTGAAGTCAAAGTTTGCTAATCCACTCTCCGTAGGGAAGAAAATGAACCATTTAATTGATTTTAAACACTATAATCTTTCAATCTGTGCGGTCAAAGTGTTTTAAATTTTGTGAGTATGTTACTTAGTAAGTATTTATTGGGACCCTATGGTAAAAACTATAAATATGAGGTTTTGTGTCCATCCTTACTCATTGCACTAGAATCAACAATTTTGAAGGGTTTTTGGGTGTGAAATTGTCACGGGCCTTTTGGGGTTAAAATGCAAACAAACACAATTTTTACATATCTAATTGTAGGATCTTGTACTAGGATTGTAGAAGTGTGTATGGTAAGACTTTTGTACAGTTGATTCCATGGATTGAAAGATATTAGCCTTTGAAGTGAGGCACAAACTCTTCTTGAAGTCATACTAAACACCTTCAACCAACTTTGACCACCTTCTATGGCAAATATTTGCACTATTGGCCATGATTATCTAATTTTAACTTGAATAGGATCATGTTAGACACATGTGCACCAAATTTTAGAAGTAGAGGAAGGGTAGAAGATGTCCATAAAAATCCTGCAATGTCATTGTCCTAAGAGTTAACAATACACCAACAAGTCTTGCATTTATCATATCCTTCTCATATTTTTGAAAATTTGAAATCCATACAATAGATGCAAAGATTTCCATTCCCTGTCCAAGAGAAAAAATTCTTTATTTTAAATGGATAAAAACTCAAATTTCTATTGAATTTAGAGTTGATTAAGTTTTTGCTACACTATTTGTTATTCGTCACACTAAATAGCTGCACTATTTGTGTATGTTACGAAATTATTTTTTGGTAACTTTTGAACCAGAAGCCGGATTTCTACAAAATATTATGTCAAATAAAAGCAATTAAAAAGTTGCCCGTTCAATAAGAAATCTCAAATACTTATGTAAAAATTTGAGATTGAGGGATTCATTTGAAACTCAAAGTGTACTCTAAGGGGACTTTGGTCCTTTACAGGTCAATTTGGTCTCATTTTAGAGGCAGTTATGGGGTGGATTTGGTGAAACATGGTCTCCATACTTTAGGGGTTAACCCCTAAATTTCCAAGAGTCCTTTGGGGGACTCTTGGAGGTCCACGCAGGTTCCTATTGTACCAATTTAGAACACTTGTTTTTTGAATTTCTACATGTAGATGAACATTACTAAAAGCTTTGTGTGATTCCATTTATTTTTTCCTAAATCGGACATTTCATGAAAAAGTTTTAGGGTTTTGAAGTTCAAATGGAGAGAGCAGGCACATCGGGCAACTCCAAAACCTTTTGCTAGGACACTTTATTGAATGTGAGATTTTCAATACTAGAAAGTACTATTATTTCCTCTCATAATGTCAAATTTTTTTGGTCTTTGCTGAAAAATATATTAATTCAAGTCAAACATTTTCACACATTGTTGCACATTGTCGAGCAAGGTACCAAAAATTATTCTTCTTTCCACATAAAACTTAGAGATCTTCATAATTTTATTTTTATTTTTCCCATCGCATTATCAGGTATAAACCTTCTTAGCCATTTGGATTCTCATTCTAAAACGTATTAAGTTCACAAAAAAATATAACGCAAATTGACAATTTTTGAACCTCCACTCCTTGCACAGTTTTGAAAAATATGCTACACCCTTTTTCTTCCTCTAAAAATTGGAGTACAAGGAACTAATATCATGCTCAACATGGTGGTAACGAATTTAGGGCCGCTTCACACTATGCCCAAGTCGAGAGGCCGACCGTCAAAATAAGTGGCCAAACTATGGCAAGAGGCCAAACTTTTTTGCCAAAAAACTACATTAAATAATATAGATTGAAGGTTTGGCCGGTCGTGGTGTGAAGCCCCAAAGGCCAAGTCCAAAGTCCAAACCCCATATCATTACGCCAAAAAAAACCAGCCCAAAAAAACCAGCCAAAAAAATCAGCCAAAAAAAATCAGTCCAAAAATTTGGTCTCTTTCATCTAACGGTCTAGATCTTGTCACTTTTTCATTATTTTAATAAAAAAATCGACGGACTCTCGATTGTAGTTTGGGTCGACTAAAATGGGCGACCCAAGTTTTGATCGAGAGGCCGTCCCTTTGACGCCAAAACAACCCAAAATTGTTGCCATGTAGGACGGCGGCCTTTGGAATTTGGGTACAAGTGTGAAGGCCCAAAGTCCGGACTTTGGCCATTCTAGCAATCTCATTGGTGGAAATCGACGGCCTCTCGACTTGGCCACCAAGTGTGAAGCGGCCCTTAGACCTCATGTAGTGCAAAAATTGGACACCAAGTGAAGTCAAAGTCTGATATCCCGCTCTACGCAGGGAAGAAAATGAACCCTTTTCTCCATGTCATACATTATAATCTTTCAAATTATGCGGTCAAAGTCATAAAATTTTGTGAGTATGTTATTTAATATGTTTTGATCAAGTTCTTGCACTTAAGACTAGAAATAAGAGTTTCGTTTTTCCTGCTTACTCATTGTACTAAAACGAGCACTTTTGAAGTGTTCTTGGTGTGAAATTGCTATAGAAATTTAGGAGTTAAGATGCTTGGGAATGAAATGGCATATAGAACCATCACAAAATCTTATTTAGGATATTAGTTTAGTGGTAATATCCAAAAATGATTGAAGGGCTTTGGTGCATTTTAACCTTTAAAGGCCTACAACCTCTAGAGGCCTAGGAAAAATCTATGAGCGTCATAGATCATGCAGAACATCATCTACATATGAGGGTACATTTCACCGTGACGCCACTTCACATAAATCAAGTTGATAATTGATTCTCAATAGCAATTTGTGCGCCCATGATCTCATTAGAAGCGTTGTACCTTGTTGCAGGACCGTTGCGAAGACTATTTTGGGCCATATTTCCTCAATTCACTGCTACGGTGTGATCTCGAGCCCAGCCCAGCCGAGCCCAGGCCCGCCTCGCCCCGCCCACGTATTAGCCTTTCTGGCCTAAAAGGGTTAAGATGAACATACCCTACTACTTTTTGCTGGTCATGAGACTGAATTCACTTCATAATGTTGTGCTAACTGAGATTCAATTCATGTACAGATCCGTAGACCTCATGTAAATTACCGATTTGACAGGACATCCCACACGCTCGGTCTTACCACCTCGTCCCCCACATGGTGGACGAGGTGGTAGGGCCAAATCTTGGCCCCTATTTTTTTTTTGGATGGGGCTCTAAATTTAGAAAGAGTGAGTCCTCCTAGAAAGAGGGTGTCCTCCTAAAAAAAGCCAAAAAAACCTCTGACCCCCCCAAAATGGGAGGGCCAGAAAAATGAGCCCATGCAATTAAGACGGGGCCCACCTCGGGTAAGTCCGAGCTTGGGGATATCCTGTCCACGCCCTAAATTACCGATTTGACAGGACATCCCCCACGCTTGGACTTACCGGGTGGGGGATGAGGTGGTGGGGCCAAAACCTGGCCCCTATTTTGTTTTTGAATGGGGGCCTAAATTTAGCCAAAGGAGGCCCTACAGACTAAATTGAGGCCGTAGGCCCCAATTTTGTAAAAAAAAAGCCAAAAAAAGCCTCTGACCCCCCCAAAATGGGAGGGCCAGAAAAATGAACCCATGCAATTAAGACGGGGGCCCACCTCGGGTAAGTCCGAGCGTGGGGGACGTCCTGTCCGCGCCCTAAATTACAGCCATACATTATAGCATTATCTGTCAACTCCCAAGGCCTCATGAAGAAGGAGAAGTTGGTAAACAATTGGATGGATTTTGAAAGTTTGACCGTTGAAAGGTCTTCGATGTCACCAAGAGAATGCGCTTAGTTGGTCAAACATTTCTGGATCAAACAAGTGTTGGAATGATTCCACGTACATGCTTTTTTTGGGGGGGGAATGTTGTTCAATGGTGACCAAGCATGCAATGTAGCATATAGTAGGATACCTGGGCTGTGCAGCAAAAGAATCATCTTTATCCAAGAAACTTGTTTGACATAAAAAAAAATAATGGCTCAAATGGCAACCACAGCAAAGGAGGTACACGTGGTCGTACAGGTGTAATGTACAACAACGTCACACCTAATGTCCACATAATTCAGCCGTGGCATCCATGTTCCCACACAAAACGAAGAGCACAAATGCACAATGGTAATTCAGCCATGACATTCATGTACCCCCATTAACTTAGAGTGTGAAGGCATAATGGAACTTGGTTTAAATTTGTGCCAGAGAACACCAGACCACTCACACTAATATCTTATGTTTAACCCTTATACTTCCCTTAAATGTTGGAAGGTGCTGCTGGTGGCCACAATATTCTTCATGTATGATGTTGTATTTGAACATGATAAGGTTGAGATATTGAAATGGCCTCCAAATGAAAGATGTCAGGTGAAGAATCTTCAAATCCAAAGGTGTAAGTCTTGCTAAATTTTAATACATTCTTTGTTCTCTATAGAGTAAATTGCGTACATGTATATACGGTTCCCAACTAACGTTTAAGGGTTAAACTTAAAATATCCAAACATAGAGTAATAGCATTCACATCATCAATCTCAATATAAAGTATTTGGTTTCCGTGTGGTTAAGCTTATCTATGCTTTTAGAAGATTTTATTTTACTTTCATACTTGTATACTTTTTACTTTGGTACTTTTATGTTACTTGAAATATTAAAGCATGATTTAATTACATGAATATAAAGTAATTATCATTATTTAAAAATATATATGTTAAGTCTATACTAGTACTAGTTGTCTCTATACATAAGTAACTATATCTATCCACGCTGTCAAGCTTATATATGGTTTGGTAAGATTTTATACTTTTACTTTGATATATAATATGTATCATACAGTAAATTATACTAGTCATCAATCATCATCAATTTTAATAATAATAACAATAATATTCTATATCTATCTATATGTCTATATTACTGTAATAATAAAATTGGTTTCCGTCCCTCTATCCGTTTGTTAGTACGGTCAAACTTATCTACATGTTGGGGAGATTTTGTGCCTTTACTTTGGTGATTTTATTTTACAAGCTTTTACTTTGAAACTTTTATATTAGAGTTTTATAAATGCTATGTTTCCACAACAAAGCTTCTTCTCTTAAGAAATGTGAAACCCTAAAATGAAGTGAAAGCTTCTTTTCTTTACATTTGAGAGGATATATAGTGTTTTCTGGTAGGCCTCCGTCGAAGAGAGTATTCCTTTTTTGGGAGCGTTGTGTTTGTATATGAATGTTGAATTCTAGAATCAGTGTTTGAAATTGATCAGGTGATGCCAACTGCAATCGACTCACAGACGATGGAGCTGTCTTTGTGAACGGGATAAAAGAAGCATTTGATGCCTTCATCATGCCCAGGGCGAATTGACCCCCTCGTTGGTACTTACCCGAGGGGACCACTAGGTGGTGAGGCCAAACATGGCCCCTATTTTGTTTTTGGATGGGCTATTTACAGCAAAGGGGTCCACTAGGGTAAACAATAGTCGTAGGCCCCAAATTTGTAAAAAAATCCAAAAAAGCCTCTAGACCCCCCAAAATAAGAGGGCCAAAAAAATGACCTCATGCAATTAAGATGGGGCCCACCTCGGGTAAGTACCAACGGGCCTTCATCATGGCCACAAACTTGAGTTTAACCCCTAAGGTACCGTGACAATTTTACACCAAAAACACTTCAAAATTGTTGGATTCTAGTGCAATGAACAAAGAAGGAAACAAAAACTTTGATTTCTAGTTCTCACAAGAGGATCTCAATTAACCCCTAAAGGACCAGAGTCTCCTTCGGGGGGATTTCACATTTTGGGCAGGTTCCTAAAATTCGAAAAAAAAATCATTTTTTTAAAAACTTTTATTATAGATCGGCCCTGATAAGAGCTTCGTGGAGGTATTTTTAATTTTTTTTTTGGATTTACGGTTTGAAAGTTAGTACCACCTATTGTCAAAAATGGGGAGGATGGGCAGCCTGGGCACCCCTGGGAACCAATGAAAGACAAGTGTGAAAGAGGGGCAATAAGTAGGGGCACAAAGGGTGGAGGGAGGGTGGGGCAGCCCAAATCAAGGGGAAGAATAGTGGAAGGGAAGACCCCACAAATTCCAAGAAAAGGGATAAATAATTTTTTTTTTTAAAAAGCATAAAGTGGTGCATGGCAAGGGCTGTGGCGGGCCCGGGTACTGAAAGAGATGGCTTGTGTGAAGGCAAAAAAAAAAAAACGCCGCCTTGTAGTGGCGGGCCACCCCTGAGGAGTTGCGCGGGTCCCACACAGGGGAGTGGGTGAATGACGTGGCCCTTCATTTCTTGAAGGGTCCCCATATTGAAGCCTTGCCCTCACCTATAATATTTGAATAATTCAATAAATTCATTAAAATTAGAGATTTTACCCATTTTAGAAGAAAACAATCTCTAAAATAAGTAAAATTTAAATTCCACATTTCAATCGTACGGATTTCTAAATTTGTAAATTCATATTTAACAAATAATTTCTCACTTCATTTGTAGTCATTTGCATTGTTTTATACCCCCTTTCACTAAAGTATTTATTTGAGCATGATGTCCCATTCGAAATGACCTCAAATTTTGCACACACTTAGCTAACATCATATTCTTTGTATTGGTAATGATTTCCAACACAATGTACTCTAAAAACTAGGAGATATACTTAGTCAAAGTGAGCTGACTTTGTCGGGCAAGAGGGAAAAAAAACTACTTTGTGCACTTCAAACACTATAATCTTCACATCCGTGCGGTGGATTGCAACTAAAATTTTACAGGATTATTATACATGAGTCTAGTTTTAGATCTTACGGTTAAAAGTTGAGAATTCTTCTAAAAAATGTGATTATTGCGGCCATGTTTAACTATGGCAGTTTCAGACTAGTTTTGGACAGAAAATGTCAAGGAACTTTAGGGGTTAAGACTTCTTAAGTAATATATATACAAAATTTCATAAACTTTGACCAGACGGATTGAAAGATTTTAGTGTTTGAAGTTAAGCAAATGGTGGATTTTCTTCACTGTGTTCAGTGAATCAACAGACTTTGACATCACTTGGTGTCAAATGTTTGCACTACACAAGGTCTATATCCATTACCATCTTGCTAAGCAAGATGTTAGTTCTTTATACACCAATTTTTAGAGATAGAGGACAAGTGTAGCATATTCAAAAAAATTGTGCAAGGAGTGGAGGTTCAAAATTGCCAATTCACACTTTAATTTGTTGTGAAATTAATATGTTTTCAATTGATAATCCAAATGGTCAATATGAAGGTTTACACCACATAATGTTGTGGAAAAAATAAAAAGTCAAAATATAAAGATATCTAGGTTTTATGTGGAAAAGAAGAAGTTTTTTTTGGTACCTTGCCCGACAATGAGTGACAATGTGTGAAAATGTTTGACTTGGGTTGGTATACTATTTTTCACTAAAGACATGAACTTATTTTGACAACATAAGGGGAAATAATATTACTTGCAAGTACTAAAAATCTCACATTCAACAGAGTGTCCTAGCAAAAGTTTTTGGAGGTGCCCGAGGTGCCCGCTCTCCCCATTTGAAATTCAAATCCCTATAAAGTTTTTTTTATCAAATGTCCAATTTAGGAGAATTTTTTTTTCTCACTAAGGTCTTGGTAATGCCTTTCTGTAGTAAAAATTTCAAAGAGGAATGTTGGAAATTGACACCATAGGAACCTGACCGAACTTTCAAAAAGCCCATTTTGGACACTTGGTCCTTCACGGGTTAATTAGATTTCATGGCAAAAATTAGATTCAATTCAGCAGATAGAGACATTTACGATTTCCTCTATTAACTAGGACCAAGTGTAATTGCGGTGTACAAAAATATTCACTATGATTGTAATTATCTTTCAATATGTATGGTCAAAATTCATAAAGTTTTTACCACATCATTTCATATAAGTTGGAAATAATATCCTATGGTTACATTTTCAAAAAGTTAATCTTGGCAGTTCCTAATCAATGGAGTATAAATTCCTCTACACTACATTTGTTGTTCTATGTCACCTTTTATGATATCTCAAAACCCCAAATCTAAAGGATATTTTTAAAAGCATGATCTTCAAAGTATGAAAAAAAATCAATATCAAATAGCAACTTAATTTTCTTTAAAATCAAAATTAAAATTTTGGAGGAAAGCGGGGACTTAATTGAAAACAATATTGTGTCCAGAGGACATGGGATTAACGAGGGAATTATTTAGGATATGTGAAGTCCCAAAGGAGATGGCAAAAATATCAACATTTGGTTTTTTGAATTAAGAATTATGCATAACATTGAAACAAACTTAAAAATCCGAATTTTCTTCTATTGTATCTTTTCAATATTGAAATAATTAGTATATGATTGTAATATGATTCAATATGAAAATGGAATTCATCAATGGAAATATCCTGTAGAGATATACATTGAAGGAAGTGTAGAGTTCACAAGAGTAGATGGCTCTAAGTCTTCAAGTGGTGTCATATATTCTGACTTCATGTCTGCGCAACTACCTTCCATGTCAGAGTTCCAATAGGTGACACAATATCCCACAACCTGTACCTGCACGTTAGACTAATCAATAGTTGTCATCTTCCAAGAGCCATCGTCAGTCATAGAAGTAGAAACATATTACTGTAGAGCTCTTAATCTAAATGAATAGACAATAGAGAACAATCATGTTACACATAAGAGTCAACATAGACTATGGACTCTTAAGTGGAAAACTCATCTCTTGCCACTTATCCAAAACCTAGCGGACCTATCATTGCTCAAGCGCCATTGTTGCTAGACGGGGACATGGACGGAGAAGGGGGAAGTGGGGGCTTAACACAAACCAACTTTGTGTCCAAGGACATGAGTTCTACTAGTCTATCTATCTATCTTCAGTACGTAGACAATGCAAAGACCAATATCTGCGCAACTGAGTTGATTATTTCATTAGAATTTGTGTACATGATTCAGAATTTTTTGAGCTCATGTGTGGGTGGTGGAGCACGTGCATGGAGTAATTTGGATGATTGGTTAGCTTGGCATGTTTGGTTTTGTATGTTGTGAACTTTGTTTCCTGATGGTGTATAGAGTAGTATCAGAGCTGGATTTGGTCAAGGTAAAATCTAGGATGTGTTTGTGGTTTGCAAAATCTTTATTTATTGTTGTGAACTGTCCTATTTGAAGATTGTTGTCTCCTCGTTGATGGTGATTTTATGCTCACGTTTACTGCATATTATTATGCTTTGCAGACTTTCTAGAATGTTACAGTCAGCGGTTATCCAATCTACGTACAAAGTGGTTATGCCTACCCTCCCAAAAAAAATTAATACATAAGATTGAATTTCTTATGGTTTCTATAGAAGAATAGAATAACTATAAATTCTCAAATGCAATTAAATATCCTGAAAAGATCCACCCGTGAACGGCCGTGAACGGGAAAGGCAAGGGGAAGGGGATGGGGATGGAGACAAGGACAACGGAAGTGGGGACTTTTTACAAAATATATAAACTTTAATATAATATACTTACTGTAGACTACAACTTCATTTACTTTAGACTAGAGTTTCATATACTTTAGGCTAGAGCTCCATTTACTTTAGGCTAGAGTTTCATTTACTTTAGAGTTTCTTTCACTTTTCTATTATTTGAGACTAGGTTCTATATAGGAGTCGAGGCTGAAGAGTTATTCACTCTCGACAACGCATCTCTTAGAGCTCTAGCTTGCCTCTCTTCGTGTCGTTTGTCTACTCGTCTTATTAGTTAAAGTTATTGTTTGTTTTTATCTTGAACCCTTCTTCTAGTTTCCAATTTCTTGTTGAAATATTGTCGTTTCCTTGTTAGGAAGAAGAAGAACTACGCTATTTGGTGGAGGCCAATGTGAATAGAGTGTCTATTCGTTGGTATTATATAACAAAAAGACACTACAGCAGCAGTTGACAATTTTTCCACCTTCAAGGCAAAACAAGAGAGGGATATGGAGGAACCATCAACTCACGAGCGTCAAACAAGTATGTTGAAGTGTCACATGTATCTAATGCCCCCAATCGACCCAATTACAACCTCATGTGGGCACCTCTTTTGTTGGTTGTGCCTCTACCAACGCTTGCAAGGTCAGACGAAGCCGTGCTCAATGTCCACATGCGGGGCCATGGTGAGGACAAACTGGGACATCACCCCCATTACAACAGTAATTCTACAGATGACAACTACACATTCAATAGTGATTCAAACGGCATAGTCAATCCACCATGCCCCAAACCACAACACATTCAATTATCATCCACACACAAAAGACAATGGCGCAAACGAGATTTGAAGCATTTGTAAGAGAGAAAGGCAAGCTGATAGACCCACATGAAGGAAGCGTTTGTTAGGATCCTACAACTAAGGGCCGATTTATACTTGGGGCCGGATTGAGGGCCGGCCGGAACTCTCCAAGTTTTAGCCAATAGGGTCTTTCAATCCCTCCAAATCCTACCCAAGAGCTTCATACTTGAGGCCTGCCGAAACTACATTTCATCCTACGTGTCGCCTTAGGTGGCATGGTTTTGGCGCCAAACCTTCCGGCCCCAAGGAGCAATCGGGACGAGGTTTGGGGTGGCCCAAACTCCCATCTAGGGCCGGATTCGGTTCCTCCGTTGGATGCTTCAAATCGATACCGTCAATTTATTAAAAAATATTTTTTATTTTATTTTTATTTTGGAAAAGTCATTTTTTATTTTTTATTTTTATTTTGGAAAAGTCATTTTTTATTTTTTATTTTTATTTTGGAAAAGTCATTTTTTATTTTTTATTTTTATTTTGAAAAGTATTTTTTTAAATTTTAATTTAATTTAATTTTATATTTATATTTTAATTTTTACTTTGAAAAAGTAAAAATACTCCTTACTTTTGGATATGGTCAAATAAAGTAAATAAAACTCTTTTTTCCAATAGTTAAAATAGGAAGAGGAATTTAAAGTTGCATATATATGAAAAAAAACTCTCTTTTATTTTAGACCTATCAAAAATAAGAGAAGAAGGAAATTTTTAATGAAAATAGAAAAATACTCTTATTTATTTTTAAATTTTAAATGTAGTTAGGAAAGAAAACATATAAAGTAAATATATGAAACCTATTTTTCTTTAAACTAGGAAAGAAACAAAGGCAAATGCTTGACATATGTACTTCTATAATTTTGAGTCGAGCCTTATGAAAATCTAAGACACTTAAAAATTGGAAGTCCGGCCCTAGAATCCAGCCTCAATGCTTTACATTATTTGGGGCCGGATGGAAGAGTTGGGGCCGGATTGTAGGCCGTATTGCAGGCAAATCCGTCCAGCCTTCCATCCGACCCTAGGCCTAATGTAAAGCAGCCCTAAACATACCACAAAGATTTAAGTAGCGTTCGTTACCCTTAATTCCTCTTTTTGTAAGGTGAAGTCTTTTTAATTATTACAACAAAATAAAATGAAAAATCAGTTTTTATTTACAGAGTAAAACCTCAGAAATAAAAGGGAGACAAATTCGCAACTTGTATTCCCAGAGTAGAAATATTCCAGCTGCAAACAGTGCGGGACGGCCCCTGGGAACGTGCCTGGGAACTCCAGGGAACCGCCAGCCCCGCGAAGCGCTCGCCACTTAAAAGGCCTCCCTGACCCGCCCCCGTCGATCCGTATCCCATCCAACGGTCCAGCGTCCTCCTCAACCCCAGCCCCAAATCGCCGTCGATCAGATCATATCCGACGGCGCAGCGCCGCCAGGTGCGCCTGGACGCGTGGGTTATATACGCGATGCCGCTGCGTATAATCCGTCATCCTCCGCATCGCATCGCCGCTCGCTCTGCCTCTCGCTGCTGGGACCGCCGCTTCTGCACTCGCGCGCATCAGCTTTCTCTGCACAGGTACACCTGCTGCCGTGTTTATTATTGGTCGATTTGATTCCTTGGAAGCCATGTTGAAGTTTACTGCTCATATCGGTACTGTCGGGGTTTTACAGCACGTGTGTGAGTGTTGGGGAATGTTTTGAGAGTTTTTTTTGGGCATGGCAGATTTTTTTTAGCTAGCTCGTGGGTGTGCGTTTCTGGGTTGGACAATGTAAGGTAACTCTGTTCGTTTAAGGGCGTGGTGAGATCGTGTTAGGGGGCAATGGCATTACGTGTTGTGGGGTTCTGGTTCGGAGTGGGTTCTCGTTCTTGAGGGTTTCAGTTATGTTTGGAGGTTCTGTGTGTACGTTGGTTCGTCATGGTTTCCTTGGAAGTCCGGGCGCACGTTGAACACGCGGGGGTATTCGACTTTTTACTTGAATTTTTGCTGTTTTGGTTGAGTTGAGGTTGGTTTTTTGAAATAGAATGATAGTTGTGTCTTACAGTGGTTGATGTTCAGCGTGTTCGCGAGTGTTTGTAAAGTGAAATTTGAGGTAGAGTCTTGTACGACCGGCATTGGGTTTGTGTACCGAGGTTACGGTTTTGTTGTGTAGATGGAGACCTTTCTGTTTACCTCGGAGTCGGTGAACGAGGGGCATCCCGACAAGCTGTGCGACCAGGTGTCGGATGCGGTGCTGGATGCGTGCCTGGAGCAGGACCCCGACAGCAAGGTGGCGTGCGAGACGTGCACGAAGACCAACATGGTGATGGTGTTCGGAGAGATCACGACGAAGGCCGTGGTGGACTACGAGAAGATCGTGCGCGATACGTGCCGCGAGATCGGGTTCGTGTCGGACGATGTGGGTCTGGACGCGGACAAGTGCAAGGTGCTGATGAACCTGGAGGCGCAGAGCCCCGACATTGCGCAGGGCGTGCACGGGCACTTCACGAAGAGGCCGGAGGAGATCGGCGCGGGCGACCAGGGGCACATGTTCGGGTACGCGACGGACGAGACGGAGGAGCTGATGCCGCTGACGCACGTGGTGGCGACGAAGCTGGGCGCGAAGCTGACGGAGGTGCGGAAGAACGGGACGTGCGCGTGGCTGCGTCCGGACGGGAAGACGCAGGTGACTGTGGAGTACAAGAACGAGGGCGGGGCGATGGTGCCTCTGCGCGTGCACACGGTGCTGATATCGACGCAGCACGACGAGACGGTGACGAACGACCAGATCGCGGCGGACTTGAAGAAGCACGTGATCGGTCCGGTGATCCCCGAGAAGTACATGGACGAGAACACGATCTTCCACCTGAATCCGTCGGGTCGGTTCGTGATCGGCGGGCCGCACGGCGACGCGGGTCTGACGGGGCGGAAGATCATCATCGACACGTACGGCGGGTGGGGCGCGCACGGCGGAGGTGCGTTCTCGGGGAAGGACCCGACGAAGGTGGACAGGAGCGGTGCTTACATCGTGCGTCAGGCGGCGAAGAGCATAGTGGCCGCGGGGATGGCTCGGCGTTGCATTGTGCAGGTGTCGTACGCGATCGGAGTGCCGGAGCCTCTGTCGGTGTTCGTGGACACGTACGGGACGGGGAAGATCCACGACTCGGAGATCCTGAAGATCGTGAAGGAGAACTTCGACTTCAGGCCTGGGATGATGTGCATCAACCTGGATCTGAAGCGCGGCGGGAACAAGCGGTTCCAGAAGACGGCTGCATACGGTCACTTCGGTCGCGACGACCCCGACTTCACGTGGGAGATCGTGAAGCCCCTCAAGTGGGAGCACCTCAAGGCGTAAGAGTTTGGTCCTGTCAGTGGGCCAATTCCCCGTGTATTGCTAAGCTGGGTTTGCCAAGTCCTGGTTTAGGTTGTTTTCTATCGGATGATGATTTCCGTCTTGAAGTGTTAGGGGACGGGGTGATATGAGCTCCCCCCTCCGTAATGAGACTGCCATTGCGTACTATAATTTGATGCGTCTGTTTGTGCCGGTCGATAAGTTAGGTGACCAGGGGACTCTCGGCTTATAGAAATGTTTCCTGTACATCTATTTCATGAACAGAAGTCACCTGAGTTAAACGACATTATTCTTTTGCCTGCTGGTGCAATCGGCGAAGGCTCCAAATTCTTTCTTCAATTTGATAGCTCTGATTCTGTTTTTTTCTTTTTTTCTTTTGAAGCAAAAGATAGCTCTGATTCTGAAGATTGTGGAATGTAAAGTAGTTCATTGCGGAGTTTTCTAGGCTGGTGTTACAATTGATGGTGTGTACTTGCACTTACGAATGTTTTGCAGTTGGTTTTTCTGTGGTAGCAAATTTCCTCCTACCAGACGTAAGACTCGTAGCGCTTGTGAAGTTAGTTTTGTCGCCGAATGAA
Organism: Bryoerythrophyllum caledonicum; assembly: GCA_963971425.1. Taxonomy (NCBI): domain Eukaryota; kingdom Viridiplantae; phylum Streptophyta; class Bryopsida; order Pottiales; family Pottiaceae; genus Bryoerythrophyllum; species Bryoerythrophyllum caledonicum. Next base: position 10,385,538 of record OZ020521.1, on the reverse strand, counting down.
ATAATGCTTGTTTGACCAATATGCGTGAATGTTTCTCTTGGGAAGACCTAATATTGTCATTATTTGTGTAAATCTTATTGCACAGTGTTGTTTGTTTCAGGAATAATATGTTATGACTCGGAAATTTGGAATTATTGTGAGCATGCCATCTTTGTCTTGGGATTGAGAAAGACATCTGCGTGACGAATGAGTATAGAGAGAAACGTTATTTTGCAGAAATACATCTAACAGTAGGCGCGTCTGCATTTTATGCTCCTCGTGTACGGGATGGGTGGAAGTTTCGTGTGAGACGCCTTGTGAACACTTTGTGCTTTTCAAGGAATCAAATAATAGAAAATTAAATAAAAGAACCATTATCACGAGCGTTCAGCAAAATGAGGAATTCAAGGAAAAGTACTGTAATCAGTTATAACACTGTACCCTTCGTTCTAAATGTAGCAGCCCTGAGTACAGAACTTTGATCATCAACCTCTTTTTTTGGTGAAATGATTAATGACGTGGTCAGGCGTTACATGTTCAAAGACTCCTCGGTGCCCTGAAGATGAGGTAATGAGTCGACATTGGAGAGTGCGAGGATCGGAATCATGAAGCATAGCAGTAGAAATAACCTCACAAGTTGATGAATCAGGTCCTTTGTGCTTGTGCAGACCAGTTTCCAGCATCTCCACCACTCTTGCCACGGCGATGATGGCCACGCCATATTACATTTCCATGAAGATCGCATCAAGGCTGCCACACCTTTACATTAACAAATTCATGCACTGGGACAGAGATCCTAGTTTGTTACGGTGCTCAGAAGTAGTGTGAGTGCGTCCTGGGATTGGAAGATTATGGTGCTTGAAGTAAAGAAAAATGTTGTTTTTTTCTCCCTACGTTGAGAGGATCACAAGACTTTGACTTCACTGGTTGCCAAATGTTTGCATTCCACATTGACGTCTACAGTTTATACTATCATGTTTACATGATGTCACTTGCTAGCAGACCAATTTTTTAAGGTACAAGACGAGTGTAGCATATTCCCAAGAGTTGTACAAGGAGCAGTGAAACTCTCAATGCTTTTTACATGATAAGAATCAAGACCACATGGAGAAGATGACTTGACTTGGAGACTTGACTAGCTCTTAGAAAAGTTAAATATACCACAAAAGAACATTTAGCTTGCATGGAATATGGCCCAAGAATTAGGGCTTTCTAAAGCCAATTTTTAAACAAGCAATTGGAGACTCCTTGAACCATTGTAATGACATCTAACAACTAAGCCACCAATCAAAACCCATACTGTTTTCCACACAACAACTATAGTGAACAATCTTTTCTTTGCTTTAAATACCCACACTGTTGATTATCATTATCATTCATAGTGTTAAAAAATGTGAGATTTGCTCATAGTCTATTTTTCTATATTAGAAGAGTTTTCCTAAAAGTAAAGGATCTTTCAGCCTGAATATGAGGGTCTTATGCTAGTAATTAGGACTACATGCACATGGTGACTTGGCTAAGGAAGGTGTGGGGGAACCACAAGTCAACTTTTTGGCAACTTGGGGTACTTGGGAGGAGCTTTAGCTTGTGTGGGGGGTAGGGCCAAGAGCATTGATTGCCATGCATCTCATTGGCGTAGAAAAAGGGAGTATGAGATTTTAAAAATCTATAGTCCTGCATAAAGAAAATTGTCCTATCTAGCACCATATTCCTACTAACTTTCCTCTTTCGTAAGCACTTTCGGGAAAACTCTAGTATTTCACCTATGTTCATCCTTTCTTTCCCCTTTCGATTAGACTTTCAAGAAACTCTACTACACCAGATATTGTATATAGTGTGGACCGGTCTATTTTTAAATACCTACACTAATTCGAGTACATGCAAATTACAGTGGTCCACCTCAATTCTCAGTCCACATGAAATCATGTTGCTTAGAAAATATTGTTGGATATTTCAAAACTGTTGACACATAATTGATGTGGATTATAGAGAGGTGGCGGCGAGTGGCTGTGAGGTGGCGCTAAGCAACAAGGAGTGGAAGATACATGGTAGTGAGTGGCGGTGAGGTGACAAAGAATGGCATGACACATGTTGAAATGTGTCCACATCAATTGTGTTCCAAAACCAAAATCGATGTAGCCCACATCATTTTTCACCCATATTACCAATGAATCCACACTATATTCAATATTTGGTGGAGCATGGTCTTAGTGGTGGTGCGAACAGACACTTTATTCACGCCGGTCCCTCCGGGACCGGCATTCTTCTTCTTCTTCTTCTTCTTTGGTGTACCGTAGAAAGGTGCACTCCATTGTCACAACCTTCTAGCCCTTAAACGTCGGGGCGTCCAAAATTTGGTTATTGGAAGAATGTAAAATGCTCCCACGTGATGATAAAACATTACTTTCATCCAAATTTTTGTGAAGGTGTTGTCAGTGTACCACATGCACTGTAGATACCCTTTATAGAGTGTGTAACTTTTTTCTCTAAACAAGAAAATGTTTGTGACATGGAACTCAACGTAGTGTATTTTAGAAACTTCTAGTCTTAGCTCTAAATCCGAATTTGAGTCATTAAAATTATATTTTTTGAAATTGAGTCCAACTAATGAAATGAAGTTGATCAAATATAGTTTCCAATCCAATTTGAAAATTTGAAAAATACATAAAATTGAGTAAGTCATTGCAATTTGAACTTTGGGCCTACTACCATGGATGACCAATTTTCTAATTTTAGCTGAACACGGAAGTTTCAGCACAACAATGTACACCTTTAGTGAAATTATCATATTTTTAACGCAAAATTTGAATATTCTTCAATTTTCTTCTAAAAATCACAATAATTCGAGTTTTCACAAAAAAATCTTGTGTTTTTTGAGACATGAACAAAACATGTGGTGTCATCTCTGAAAAATAAAATAAAAATATTTCCGCTCATATTTGATAAAGAATTAGACCACATATTAGAATGAAAATCGGGATTGATGCCACGGTCATAGCTCCGTCCTTGAAGGGCTAGTGCAGGTCTTGGAACCTAAACTGGTCGGTCTCCTAAAACGAACACCATCTACATTTTCACAGGTGTTTTGTAGGCAGTTCCTAGATTCTGTAAGGGTTTAGACTCCACAAGTGAAGATGGTGTGCCTAACATTCAACTGAGTAAAACTCAATCAAGGGTGTGGCACATTTTGCATTAGGGTTTCAAGTCTTGGTCGTCGTTCCCTCAAAATTCTCGATATTCGCCCTTTCCTCGCGATTTCGTCGAGAAAACAGTTGCTTAGTGCGTGAGTGTCATGTAACTTGTGTATTAGGGTTTTCGGTTCGCGAGGATTCCTGGTCTTTTGTGAGGGTTTAGGGTTTAGGAGGGTTGGCGAGGGTTTATTCGTGTAGTGGACACGTTGTGAAGAAGAGATGTGAGGCTGTCTGCGACTGAGAAGAGGGCGATCGAGGGGTTTTAGGGTGTAGGGTTTAGGGTTTAGGGTTTGGGTTTTTAGGGCTTCGGGCGGTTGTTTGAGAATATGCAGAGGGTGCGGTGGGCTGCCTGGAGGCAGTTTGGTTTATCACGCGGGAGTGTTGGATCGTGCTCTCTTCCGCTGTGGGAGCGCAGTAATTCGATTGCCAGCCCGTTCAGTTCGACTCCTGAAGGTATGCGCAACTTCATGTTGCCCCATCCCATGGTTAGAGAGGGTTCTTTGATCATGGGTAACGTATTTTCCACTCATGGGTAGTAGAGTTTGGAATTTGGCAAGAGCATTGTCTTTCAATCGTATTAGCGATCCGAAAGTGGTGTTGAGAGGGGTTACGGAGTTCAATACGGCAGTGTAGGAGGCCCTCTCTAACCATGAATGTAGTGTATTCTAGAACTCAAATCTCATCAACCTGCCAAAGTAACGAATTGATCTCCATGGATCGTGTTTTCCTGATGTCGAGGTAGTAAAAAAACTTAGCATGGTTCGATTACTTACGTCGCATGTGTTTGTTGGTTCTTGCAATGTGGGATTCACATGTTGTTGATGCACAGGGGAACCGCCCAAAGATGAAGGCGAGAAGCCGCCACGGCCAAAGAAGATGAGAAGAAGAGAACGATTCGGAACGTACGACAAGAGCTTCGAAGACGAGCTTGACATGGTGCCTCTGGAAAAAGGCATCACCCATCTGTACAACACTCGCGGGATCGTGGACAAGTGGCTGGGCCATCCCACCCTCGACTCAATCTTCCCAGGTCTGATCGGCCGAAATCATCATCTCATCATGAAGTAGTACATGTCCTAATGTTGAATATCAATACAGTATCACCGTTAACTATTTGAAACCAGCTATTCTATAACTGACACAAGGTTTTTCCTATGACTTATAGCTGCCTTGCTTGAAGAATAATTAACAGAAAGTACGACGAACGAAAACACTCATCACTCTGGATACTTCACACTCAGTTTGTGAGTTTCAAACAATGCTTTCATGTTTAGAGAGGGCTTCCTAAGCTGCAATATATTGTTGCGAGTCTCTGGTAAGCTTAAGACATGGTAGATGTGGTTGTAGGTGAAGATGTAGAAGATGCCTGGTCTTGCTTTTTTAACCTGACCACTTTGGATGCTCGTGAATTTCACAGATAAGGACCTGTATGCGAAAGGAGCATCACCAGACATCGATCCACCCGGTGAAGGCCCCGTGTTGCGGTGGACGACGCGAGTGGTATTGGGACCTGGCGGTGATGCATGGCACCCGGCGAACCGCAAAGTGAAGCTTGCCGTCTACTTGAAGGAGCTGCAACTCACTCCCAAGGCCAGGGAGAGGTTGCTACTCATCGTGGGGAAGCGCTACAATCCTAACAATGACGAGCTCACCATCACTTGTGAAAGGTAACTACTGTCCTTTCAGACACTTTGTTTTGCTGATTTGAACATATTGAACTATCATTACCTTGGCAGTTTTGCAGACATAATATAGATATTTTGGTATAGAGGTAACTATGATGGTACTATTCACTATACTAACTAGGTATTGAGAGAGAAATTCTAAACTATCCACAAGTCTTCATTTTCCCAATCTCTCTCGAAGCTTTTGAGGAATTTGATATAGAGACCAACATGCTGTCAATGTAAATTTCCTCTTTTGTTGTTTGTAGGTTTGATTTGAGAGAAGAAAACAGGAAGGATGCGTTGAGGACTTTGTATGCACTCATTGATGAAGCGAATATTGCAAATGTGGGGAGACGTAGTGATGCAGCTACTGCTACTGCTGTTACTACCTAAGTTGTAGCTTTTTAGTTTTGGGAGATCGTAGTGATTAGTAGTGAGTAGTGATTATTTCCTATTTGTAATGGGCCATGCACACTCCTTTACTTACACAACACTTCCCATTGATGGCCACTTGCTTCATTTTTATTAGTTTCTTCTAGTTTGGTTGTAATGGTTTTGAACAATTTTTTTGAATTATTCCTTCGTTTTCCAACTGTAATATCTTATTCTTCCATACAAAATATTCAGGATTACAAATATTAGATCACACGGAATGGAAGATTCTAGTGTTTGAAGTGAAGAGGGAGGACTTTTTTCATTCTTGGGTTCAGAGGACCTTTAGACCTTGACTTCATTTGGTGTCAATTTTTGCTTTTCGAGGTCTAGGATTTATATTCTTGAGTTAAGAGGACCTTCTGACCTTGACTTCACTTGGTGTCACTTCTTGCTTTTCAAAGTCTAGGATTTATATGCATTATAGTGTAAATGGTGTTAGTTCTTTGTACACCATGTTTTCGAGGCAGTGGAGAAGCAAAGCATTCTCGAAATTTTAAAGCAAAGCATTTTTAAAAATTAACAATGAAGAAGAAGTTCAAAAAAAATGCCTGTACACATTTCCAATTTATAAGAATCTCATTTTGTCACAAATATCCGAAATTCCTGAATGGAAATCCAAAATTTTCAAAAAATATATTAGAAAAAATTAAGACCAGTGAAATCCAAGATCTTGAATCTCTATGTGGAAATGGTTGTCACAAAGAAATTGTAAAAAAAATGTAATCTCCAATCCTCAAGAGAACAGTTCATGAAAAAAGAGCTCTCCCGGAAATAGGCCAGGTTTCTTTTAGAGGGCACCTGACCCCATTCATTAGATTCCATTCAGGTGCTCAGGAGCCCAGGCGCTGTGCATGTTATATCTGAATTGGCATTACAGGCTGTGACTCGTGATGCTATGGTACTGTAATACAGTAGTACTCTCCTACGAGAACATGATGAAATCATAAACAAAGCGGCATGAAAGGCAAGCTGGGTGCCTGCTCAATTATGACAGCCACACCCAGATGAGGACATTATGAACTCAAGTTTACACCCAGATGACAACATTATGAACATAAGTTTGTATTATGTTACATCCAGATGAGGCTATTATGAAATCAAGGCTACCGTATACCAACGCTCCAACCTTGACTTCCCCGGCGAGGGCAAATTGCCCCTAGCTGGGACTTATCCGAGGTGGGCCCCATCTTCATTGCATAAGGTCATTTTTCTGGCCCTCTTTTATTTAGGGGGTTCCAGAGTCTTTTTTGGATTTTTTGGACAAATTTGGGGCCTACGGTTATTGTTTTCCGTAGGGGACCCTCCCTTGCTATAAATAGGTCCCCATCCAAAAACAAAATAGGCCATATTTGGGCCCACCACGTCGTGGCCCCCTCAGGTAAGTCCTAGCGAGGGGGTCAATTTGCCCTTGCCAACTTCCCCTCTCACCAAGTAGACGCACATGACAATCGTATGGGGCTTCATCTCCGAGATATGGTCCCTAAAAGTTCGGGTTGGGCTCCTCAAGCCCACACCAGTTTCATGGTAAAATCTGATATGGTTCCTAACCAAACCATTTGGCTACCCTCTTCTCATTGACCTTTTTAACCATATTATTACCACAACGTTCCCGTGTTTTTCCCACAAAGTTCCCCATCATGTTCCCAAGTGTGTTTCAACCTTATCCCATCAGTCCCAGCGTATTCCCCAGTTCCCGAAGAGTTCCCAACGCATTTACACCAGAAACCAATTTATGCTTTTAAATTCATCCAAATTTACCTTTTGTTTAGTGGGGCCCGCCACCCATCGTTGGGCCCCAACGTAGGTTCATCTGCACACATCAGTGTGTGAGCTTACCATTTATATCCCCATATTTTACTCTCATCCACTGCACTTTCCAGTGAGAAGTTGCATGGTCAGCTCTGATCTATATTTACCATGGTGTCCACATGCAATGCTCTAACATCAACGATGGAAATACAATGCTGGAAGGGCTAGATGAATGTGTTAAACATAATTAAAATTGTACTTGCCCAGCTCAGGGGGTGGTAATTTATCCTTTCATTAACTATTTCTCTTCCAAGAATTAAAAACAAAAACAAAAACAAAAAAACAAGCAAAGAACTTATACATTAGAGTTTTTCCTAAAAGTGCACCTCAAAGAGGAAAGCCAATAGGAATATGATGCTAGACAGGACGAAACTTTTTTATGCACGAGAATAGACGTCCAAAAATATCATACTCCCTTTTTCTGCACCAATGAGATGCACGGCAATCAATGCTCTTGGGTCCTACCCCTTGCATGCTAAAGCTCCCCCATAGTATCCCAAGTTCCCAAAAGGTTGATGGGCGGTTCCCCCACAACTTTCCCAAACCAAGTCACCATGTGCATGTGGTCCAAGTTACTAACATAAGACCTTAAGATTCGTAGTGAAAGATTGTTTACTTTCAATAAAACTCTATTGTTGTGTTGAAGCAAATACTCCAGCATCTGGTCATATTGCACTTGCTAACATTATTATAAAGATGGTCCAAAAATTGATATGTCTGAATAAATTTAGTCGTTATTGATTTTCTAAAAGTAAAGGGAGGTGACCGCGCATGTCACCACAATCTTACGTTAGAAAAATCTTTGGCCATTGGCTCACTAAAATAACGATATGAATTGATATGAAGTATATGCTCTTGTGGATTCCATATGGATGGTACATATTTCCATTTCAAAGTAGACCATATCATTTACATAAAAACAATGCCAACTCAATCCCTCTCTAGTTCATATAGTAAAAAATCTATAAGAATTGTATTCAATAAAACAATTAAAAATATACAATGTGAGAAAAAAATATGTATAAGTTTAATTTGGTTATAATAACATTATATTGTAATCATATGGATTAGGAAAATGATATAGTATTTATCCAATTTTTATATATAATTATTTTTACATAAGTGTACTCCCATATAATATGTAAATAGTATATAAAAGTCATATAAAGAAATAATATGATACTTGTACAAAAATACAATATTCATACATTATACTCTTAGAAATGTACCAAATTATGTCATATTGTTTTTTCAAACCTTCTCCATTATTTCGACCCCTCTATTTTTTCTCTCCACCTCTCTTAAAGGTTAATTAACCCTCTTTGCGTCTTTATATATAAATGTAATGGAACATTGAGTAGAATCATATTATAATGTCAAATTTTAGTTTATTGTGATTATGTTATATTGAGTAAATTCTTCATTTAAACTGATTAGATTTATTACATTTCAATAATAGTTGGTTGATTTTTATATGCAAACAATATTGTTTCTTGGCCAAGGATTCAAGGTTGTTCTTCTCAACCAACTCTCGGACTGGATTTAAGACATTTATATCATATTAGATTTAAATGTTTTAAATTTGTGTGAATAGAGATCATACATTTATTATGTTATAGGATAGTCTTTCTGTCACCATAAAATAATGGCATTTGTGGTGCCAAGACAAACACAATTTTAAAATATGCTTGAGTTTAATTATAAGATATTACTCTTATTTTAAGTCCTTACAACACCCTTTGGTTATCATTTGTTTTTTCTTTTGTGCATTCATCACGGTAGTTTTAAAATGAGTGTCAATTTTAATCTTTATCTATAATCTGATCTTATTATTTGATTAAACATTATACAAGTATGTATTGTTTTAAATTGAGTTGATAGTGAAGAGAATGAACAAACACTACATTTATACCGGTCCCCTCTGGAGACCAGAGTTCTTCTTCCCTCTAGTGCCATAATTCATTATTACCGAACATGAAGAAATCATATAATCGACTCAACCAAAGTACGGTGCACCTCATTCTTTCTCCATAAAAAGAGTTGTTTGTCCTATTGTACTTTGACCTTCACCATCAAGTGACAAGAAGATACCATGTAGAAAAGCCAAAATTGGCATATGCCATCCAACTTGGCATGCTAAGGCACGGTTGTTTGGTGGTTAAATTAATAAAAGTGCTCCAACCTCACATAAAGGACTTAAGTAAGCTATTCAAGCACATAATATGTGGAGATACCTAGGCCACGCCTATGCAATACATGTGATACACACAGATGATACCCTGTAATATTCATGATGTACCTATGTGATACGTGCAGATATCATTTCAAAAGGTCGCTAAATTTGATGAGGCTTGTCAACATTTTGGCTAAATCTTCTTCTTCTTCTTTTTTCATTTTTTCAGTGTATAAGTAGCAACCCAATATTTATTGTAGCTTTTCAACTAATTTAACCCCTGAATTTCTTTGACAATTTCACACCACAAACAATTCAAAATTGTTTGTTTTAGTGCAATGAGCAAGGACAAAACAAAAAAAATTACTTCTAGTTTTAACCGTAGGATCTCAATTAAGACTTATTATGTAACTTACATTAAAAATTTCATAAAGTTTGACCGCAAGGATTGTAATATTATAGTGTTTGAAGTAGTGAAAAGGGTCTATTTTCTTCCCTGCGTTTCATGGATCAACAGACTTTGACTACACTTGGTGTCAAATTTTTGCACTACACAAGGTCTAAATTAATTTCCATCATGTTAAGCATGATATTAGCTCCCAGCACTCCAATTTCTAGAGGTAGAAAAGGATGCAGCATATTCAAAAAAATTGTACAAGGAGTGGAGGTTCAAAAATTATCAATTTGCGTTATATTTTTTTGTGAACTTAGTATGTTTTAGAATGAGAATCCAAATGGTCAATAAAAAGGTTTACACCACGTAATGCTACGGAAAAAGAAATTTTAAAAAAATGATGATGTCAAAGTTTTATGTGAAAAAGTAGAAGTTTTTTTGGTACCTTGCCCGACAATGTGCAATAATGTGTGAATAGGTTTGACTTGGATTTCTATGCTTTTTCTCACTAAAGACAAAGATATTTTTTGACAATTTGAAAGGAAAAAATATTACTTGCTGGTACTGAAAATCTCACATTCAATAGAGTGTCCTAGCAAAAGTTTTTGGAGTTGCCCAACGTGCCCACTCTCCCCATTTGAACTTCAAAACCCTAAAACTTTTTCATCAAATGTCTGATTTAGGAAAAAAATTGGACTCACACAAAGATTTTAGTAATGTCCATCTACATTAAAAATATCAAAGATTTAAGAAAAAATTACACCATAGAAACCTACCCAAATCTTCTACAGTCCCCCAAACGGACTCTTGAAAATTTAGGGGTTAAACTAGTTTAGTAATCCTTGCAAACCTACAGTTCTCGTCTCTTTCCTCTTCGGGAAGCACTTTCAGGAAAACTGTATTCTTTACCGTACATGTTGGTCATCTTATAACATCTTTCCAGGACTAGGTTCTAAAAACTCCTCTGAATTGGCTGTTATGATATGATATGCATTAAATGATATTGGTAGTTTAGAAGTGCATGAAAACAATGATCTCATGTGATGTGGGCAGAGCACAGTCATGGATTTCGGAGGTAATTTTGGAAAGCTGGACTGTAGGTTTTGAACTCTGCATGCACGACACCCAAGCGCTCATGTGTGAATTTTTAGACATTCCAAGTTCCAACTATTCTTTCTGCACACCTGATGAAATCCTGGGATTACTGAATCCGTTGCTTCGGTTTTTATACATATTCTCGTTTCTATATGCTCAAGTATTTGTGCCACTGTTTTGCCACCCAGTTGGCCGAATTAGATGCCATGTGGCATTCATGCACTAATCTCCGTCTCTCAAACATTCATTTCAAGGAGGGGTGCACTCAAGGTATAGAATAGAAGAAGAAGAACTCCAATCCTCAAAGGAGACGAAGAAGAAGAAGAACGTCGGTCCTCAAAGGAGACGAAGAAGAAGAACATTGGTCTCCAAAGGAAGCGGGCGTGAATAGAGTGTTTGTTCGTTCCACCACTAAGTCTATGTCCACCACACATGGGTTAGTAGTATGGAACTACTCCCCCCTTTCAAGGGTAGAGACTATGTAACGAGTGACAAGAAGCAAGTACCAAGTAACAAGTAACCAAGAGCCAAGGACGTACTAAAGACATGTAGGGTAAATATCAAGAGTTGAAAGCAGAAAGGTGTTGCGTGACACTATACTTGGTTTTATGGGGTACCTTTGAGTTTATGGAGAGGTTGATTGTTTTCAAGATTTTGTTTACGTAGGAGAATGTGCATTGCGTATTTGATGGCAATAGTGTTGATATTGTTGAATGTTTTCATGATTGGGTTAATGGAGATGCTAAATGTTTGTTCTAGGCCATTTATTGATGGAATGAAGGTGGTAGCTCTAGCACCAACCGTGATGACAATGAAGGGGTCAACGTTCCAATTGAGATCTGCAATTTCATTAATAAGTGGTTGGTATTTATTTTTCTTGTTTTCAATTGCTTCTGGTGAACATCCATCATTACAATATTTGAATTCGATGAATTTGATAGTGAGATTAAGGTTTACGTGGTATGGTGGGTTTGTTATATGGTTGTCCTCTAATGCATAGTATGTCAGGTTTAAGTCTGACATTGCAATGGCATCTTTGAGCTCCACATGTGCATGAAAGTATCCATGAAGGAACCATCTTTTCTTGTGGGTTGTTATCGAAGGTTCAGGCGCTCGTGAGTAAAAAACACTGGGATTTGTTTGAGGATACGATTAGTTATCCGATATTCGACATCGCTTTATTATGTCCTCTGACGATTAAAGAATGTATGTGATGGTGTTGGCATTTAAGAAGAATATGTAGCCATGTGTCTGGGTCGGCGGTGTTGCGTATTGGTCATGTTATGAATGGAAATTGCTCGATTATAAAGAAGAGTTGTTTGCGGGCATTTTCCATATATTGTCGAAGGGAGAATTTGATGAGACGAGTTTTTTGTGAATATGTGATTCTGGGGTTTTTCCAAAAGTTTGTCGAGAGTTCGTTGTTGATATTGTTGTTTGTCCATTTGTCTATATCAGGGAGAACGAGACCGACATGAATATGGTGTTTGTTCATTCTCTTCACTAAGCCTATCGCCACCGGACATAGGTTAGTATAATAGAACTACTTCTTCCTCTTAAGGGTGAACACTTTTCTATACTAAGTGCTTCTCTACATGGTCATAAGTGCTTTAGAGAAGTATATATATATATGTACTTTGTATGCTATAGCAATACACGTTGTACTTTAGTTGTTGCCAATGACCCATTTATTGTTGACCCTCTGCTTTGTGGCTTTTCTCTACCTCATTCAAACAGGTATTGAGGCGTATTTCGGTGCAATGAAGCACCTCCAGAGTACATTTAGTGTAACAAAGCACCTCCATCAAACTTTGTCCACGACACAATTTTGGGTTGAAGGATATTGTTTATTAAACCCCTAAAGGACCATTTGTTCCTGTGGGGTATACATAGATTTTGGGTAGGTTCCTAAATATCCATTTTTTAAGATAACTTCTTGAAAGTTTATGTGAACATGAATATGGGTTATCTTTGTGGGGAATTTTTTCTTTTTTCTTTTTGGACTTATAGGGAAAAAAAATTTGGTGCTTCAAACATAAGAAGCATGTTCCTTTTGGCAGCTGAGCTCGGTACTATAATGATGAATAGTGCTACTGTAGAGTTGAAAATTTCAATTATTGAGGTGGGTGTAGTGAAGGAAAGTTCTCGGCAACCTTCATTGTTTTCACTTTAAAACTCACAAAAATGAAGGGTTTTACTTTTTTTGGAAAATCATTTTTTAATTGTTAGAAAATGTCATGAAAATTCTATTCACCGTTTGGATTTTAGATCCAACAATTATTTCTCTATTAAAAAAATAAATTTGCTTTCCTTAGTAAAGGGCCAATTTCTATACCCCTAGTCAGTGCAGGTCCATTTTTCTTACTTTCATTACATTGATTTCTGGCGTCTGATGACCTAATACAAAGTACAACATAGATCCATTGAGTTTATGCAATGTGTAGTGGAAAAATATGCCATTATCTTGAATCAAAGTAAGTTGGCCATGTTCGAGCACAAAGGGAAAAAACAATTTTGCACTCTTTAAATGCATGTGTCTTACAATCCACATGGTCAAAGTTTACAAAATGTTTTGAGTGTCTCCTTGTAGTAGATAGCTTGAAGATCCTATGGTTGGATATAATTAAAAAGGTTGAGTTAGTCTAATAATATCTCATGTCAAAGTGGCAGTTTTGCGGTGGTTTTGGTGAAGCACAAGGCCCGGTCCTTCAAGAGTTAAGAGACTATAAAATTGCTAAAGTGACTTGCAGGAGATGGATCATTGTCTTGCAAGTTAGAAGTGTTGTGTTGGAGCTATAAAGATTGTTCCAAAGGTTTTGCAGAAAGTTTGTTGGAGGTACTTTGGTGCTCCCCATCATAGACTACATACCCAATGCATTGGTCAATTCTGTACATGATTAATTTACACACAGCATACAATACCTAAAACATAAGATTGAAATATGACATAGTAAAAAATATCCACTTTCAATGTATTCCAAAAGTCCAATAGAAATGTGGCAATTGACTCTTTAGAATTAAGGATAGAAGACATAGTGTAACATTGGCCTTACTAACCAACGTGAATAAAGAGTCTATTAGGAGTAGCACTACTATCTAAACACCAGGACCTATATAGCGTGTACTACCTTTATTGCATGGGTTGAGCATAGGATACTTTAGTTAGAGCTTCTTACTATCTGTGCATTTTGAATTGTAAGACATAATAGTATAAATAAGATATTTATTTGAAATACCTAGTACATAGAGTCTTATATAGTTCTTCAATTTAAAATGATATACAAATATGTTCACAGATGTAATTTTAATATGACAATTTATATGTAAACTATTATAATTGATGTAAATCTTAAAACTCTAATGATGGCACTATTCTGAAATTACATAAGAGTCAACTCACAATGACCTCAAATTACCTCACAATTGAAAAGTGTACTTGTAGACTTGTCATGTGAACACTCCAAGATTGACATAAAATAACCACAACTTACTTTTGGTAAGAAAACAAATTAGCAATGGCAAGCCAAACCTTAACTCTTTAAGGATGAGCAACCATTTTTGGGTTGTTTTGGGCACATTAACTATTGTCGCAAGCCCTATAGGCCACCTTCAAGGAAAATTTGAGGCAAATTTAGAGGCATTTCAAGATAAGCATTTATTGGGATGGGTGCCACCAAAATTGATGTAGGCATTGTCAAACTACAGTGATTTCCGTGAAGTAAGGTAGCAATGAAATGTACCCATTGTGTATTTGATGCCTTGCATAATCTACTACACTCGTAGATTCTTCCATGCAGAAATCTCATGTAGGCCTTAAAGGGTGAAGACCTCTAAGAATGCATCGTTGCTCGTTTAACATACCACCACAAGTAGAAATAGACATTTTATACGTTGGACAAGGATAGCCTATCTACTATTTTAATATCATATATGTAAGAAAAATTGAGTCATTTGAATAATAATAAAAACTACAACTAAAGCGTGGAAGTAATGGTCTTTCAAGGAAGACCATGGTGGTCTTTAACACTTTAACCTCTACATTTAGACTGCAACATGATGTTTTTTACGTATTTGACATACATGGTGTAAGAATTGATGTATACAATAGTTTCAAAAGTTTGTATTTGTGTTGAGATTTATCTAATGACACATGACAATTTTAGTTTAGATCATAATTGCACCTACTACAAGCTTGAGAAGTTGCAAAATGGACATGTATCTACATGTATGGTGTCGTATTTAAGCATGATAAGATTTAGATATTGAAATGACTTCCGAATGAAACATGTTAGTTGAAAAAATTTCAATCCAAAGGTGTATGTCTTGCTAAATTTAGTACATTTTTTGTATGTAAAGAGTAAAATACATGATTGTATATAGGCCTCCACTAACCTTTAAGGGTTAAATCCAAGTTTAAATGAATAGGAGCTATTGTCAAGATGGAAAGGAAGAGGTCACATTACACAACAAATCATAGTTACATTTATCCTATTCAACCCCTAATGGACCAAGATTATGTTTCACCAAAACCACCACACAGTTGCTTCTCTAAGACATGTCGTTGCAAGATTCATTGAAACAAATTCAAACATAGGATCTTCAAGTTAAGGACTACAAGACACTCAAAATATTTTGTAAACTTTAATCACATTGATTGTAGGTTACGTGCATTTGAAGAGTGCGATGTGGTTTTTTCTTCACTGTGCAAACATGGTCAACGTACTTTGACTCAAAATAATGGCATAATTTTCCACTACACATTGCATGAATGTTAATGATCTATGTTTCTACCTTGTGTTAAGTCATTGCACATCAATGATCACGGTGTTTAGGATAAGAGAGACGGACTTGCAATGACTATGGGTATAGAAAGTAGTTGTCTATTTTTAAAAAAAGATGTATATATAGAGAGAGAATGTAATTATTGGATCCATATTCCAAACAATGGATAGAATCAATTCATATTCTTCTATTGAGAGAAAAACATTCAAAAATACAAAATCCTTAATTTCTACGTATTTTAAAGTAGAGACAATGAAGGTTTCCAAAAGCTTTCTTTCTTTGCTACCCTCCACCAAAAATTGCAGTGTTTAGGTTTACAACATTATTATTCAAGTTCTATAGTAGTATCGTTCAACTCCATAGTATCCAAACTACCGTAGGTCAAGTGCACCTTTGGCACTTGGACGCCGAATAAATAATTAAAGTAAAAAAGTGGGTTCGGCTTTTAAAGGAATTTTAGCAGATTTTGGCTAGAGTTCACAGATTACTATAATTAGCCTATTTTGACGGCCAGTGGGATTGAACCTAAGACCTCAAGCTCCCTACTTGGAGCTCTTTTGAACGCACTCCCAAGAATCAAGGCTTTCCAAGCCATAACTCCCCATTGATGTCCATGGTGTCCAAAGATTTTGTATATTAAATTTTTCTTCAATGTCGGCATTTTCACTCAATAATTTTCCAAATAATTCGGCATGCCTTTTTTGAATTAATTATAGCCGAAGGTGCCCTTCACCTACGGTACCTTGCCGGCTCTACCTTTTAGATTCAAAACCTCTAACTTTAGTTTCATACATTTGTCTTAAAAAAGAAACACCCCCACAAAGCTATCACTTACCCAATACTAATTTCATAAACTATTAGAAGCCTACCTTAAGGCGTTTGATCTTTAGGAGTTTAACCAACATTTAGACATACCTTATTTACAAAAATGAATACAGAAGTCAAACTCCATGGTCTCTTTACAAAGAAATAGGGAAAAAAAAGAATAAGAGACCTACGTAGGCCTTGGCAAATGAAGCATCTTTTTTCCTTTCTTATTGTTATCAATAGCCAATCTTAACAAATAATTTAATTTCATCAAGTTTTTTTGGTTTGTACATTATGAAAAAATAAATAAATCCAACCATAGAATGTAGAAATACTCATAGTGAAAAAGTGATCTCCTCCCATCATCTATACTTTATAGTCCTATGATAGTAACTAGGACCACATGGAGATGGTGACTTGACTTAGGAGACGTGTGGGAAAAATACAAGTCAATGCTTAGAAAACTTCGGAACCATCCGGAGCTTTAATTTGCATTGAACCATGGTCGGCACCACCATACACTTGAATCACACCAGCCCAAAATCTCTCATTTATCCTCTCTTTAACCCCTAGAGGACCACGACCACTTTCGCTCTAAAACCAGTCCAAAACTGCCACTGCCAAAAAGGGACATGAAAATCACGTTTTAAAGTGAATTTTGAATTTTCAACCGTAAGATCTTAAAATAGACTTCTATATAAACATGCAACCAAAATTTTGGTTGCAATCCACCGCACGGATTGATAGATTTTAGTGTATAAAGTCAAAACAATGGTTCATTTTCTTCCCTGCGTTGAGAAGATTAGCAGACTTTGACTTCACTTTGCATTGTACAGTACAAGGTCTAAATATTTTACCATTGTCTTAAGCATGATGTTGTTACCCAACACACCAATTTTTAGAGGTAAAGAAGGGGGGTAGCATATTCAAAACAAGTGTGCAAGGAGTGGAGGTTCAAAAATTGTCATTTCACATTTCATTTTTTTGTGAACTACGTATGTATTCAAATGATAATCCAAACGGTCAATAAGAAGGTTTTCACCACATATTATTGTTGAAAAAATAAAAAGTGAAAAATATAAAGATCTCTAGGTTTTATGTAGAAAAGATGAAGTTTTTTTCCCCCGTTTCCCGACAATGTGTGAAAATGTTTGACTTGGAATAATATGCCTTTTTACACTAAAGACAAGAATTTTTTTTGAAAATTTCTAAAGAAGGAAATATTCTTTATATGTGTGAAAAATCTCAATGTCAATAGAAACTTTTGTCAAAATTTTTGGAGGTGCCCGGAGTCCCACTTTTGGCTTTAAGTGGTACTAACTTTCAAACCACAAATCCAAAGAATTTTTTTAAAAAATCTCTACGAAGCTCTTATCAGATCCTATCTTGAAAAAAAATTCAATTAAAAAGGATTTTTTTTTGAATTGTAGGTACATGCCCAAAATTCAAAATGACCCCGGGGGACGTTTGGTCCTTTAGGGGTTAAACAAATGAACTTATTTGAATGAAAAAATAAGTTATTTGGATGAAACTATGGGGTATACTACCTAGATGTATTATCAAGTAAAGGACATATATCCAAGGTAAATATCGAGTTTCTAAAGTAAACAACGAGTATCCAAAGTAAATGACGAGTATGTAACGGATATACACTTATACACGTATAATTTATTTGGGATTGCCGTTGGCCAGTTGGGAACAACAAGAATCTACTACATCGATCTATGAATATAGTATGGACTATAGTAGTTCAAAATCCTACAATAATTGGAAATTTACATGCAACTGTCGACTGACACATGCTTACTAGTAAATGAATGTCCAACCAAAACTAGATATGTATATGCTTGATGTAAATTAGTGTAGGTGATTGACATCAATAATAAATCCACATTATATTCAAAGAAAGGTATAGTCCCTCTCAATAAAAATGATAATTCGTCATGCAATCTCCGATAAATTATGCTCTAGAATATGTTGGATGAACTTATTTGGATGAAAAATTAAGTTATTTGGATGAAAATTTTAAGTTATTTTCATGAAACTATGGAATATACTACCCTAGATATATAGCTAAAGACAAGCATTTAGGATAAATAGTGGATATTTATAGTAATTACTAGGTATTTAAAATAAGTATAATGTAATAGTGGATATATAATAAGTACATTTGATTTGGCCTGTCCGGGACAATGGAGGTCTACTAGTCCTTCTTCTACTTGTATATTGTGAAAAAGCAAGCCCAAAAACCGGACCAATACCTAAGCATCTGAAAATGCGCCACATGGCAATATTTAGGTCACTTTTACTATATGTACGTAGGAAATCCAGGTATCTAACTAATAGGCATATGTTCACTATATTGAGGGTTATCATTGGCCTGTTGGAGACAACGAGGGATTCACTAGTCTTAATATAAAAGATAACCGTCCTTTTTGCGAAGCATATCTAGGTTTTAAAAATATTTTCATCTTTAAATTTAATAATTTTACCTTACATACCTAGGCATTATGGATTTACAACACGTATCTAAAGTAAATAACGGACATACGTTCACTTAACTAGGCAATGCCCTTGACCTGCCATGACAAGGTCTCATGCCGGAATATGGTTCATGATCTTTTTCTTTTTCTTTTTCTTTTGAAAAATATCAATATTTTTACTTTTGATTGACCTATTGATATATACTTGCTTTGTTGGGAACGCAAAGATCAATACTTGTTACTTAATGAGCATGGCCTAAGAATATTAATTGTTGTTACTACTCATGGTGGAAAAAAAAGAACATGAAACTTACTTATGCTTAGTTGATGTCTGAACTTAAAAAGCACCACAACCTTGGTGTAGTGGTTTGAGTCATGGCACACTGGTGAGGTGGTTGTGAGTTCAAGTCCCGATCCCGGCGTGGTTCCTACCACCATAGTCCACTCAATTATGGTGGGGGTCTTAAGACCACGTTGTATGGGGACCCAAAAAGCCCTTTGGGGGGGGATGCCATGTTGTTGGTCTCTTAGGCACTTGGTATAGGAAAGCACTTAATGTAGAAAAGTGTTCACCCTCGAAAGAGTGGAGTAGTCCTATTACGCTATCCTATGTCCCGTGGTCATGGGCTTAGTGAAGATAATGAACAAACACTATATTCATGCCGGACCCCAACGTAGACCATAATACTTCTTCTTTTTGTCTGAACTCAAACCCTCATGGATCGCATTGTTGGAAAAAAAAAACTTGAAACTTACTCATGCTAAGTTGATGCCTGAACGTAAACGCTCTCTTTTCTGACATTGGATGCACCACGGCCTTGGTGTAGTGGTTTAGGTCATGGCACACTTGTGAGGTGGTTGTGAGTTCAAGTCCTATTACCGGCATGGTGCCTACCCGATTTGACAGGACATCCCACTTGGTCAGACTTACTGGGGGGGGACAAGGTGGTGGGGCCAAAACCTAGCCCCTATTTTGTTTTTGAACGGGGCCCTAAATTTAGCAAAAAGAAAACCTTGAAACTAAATTGGGGCCATAGGCTCCAATCATGTAGAAAAAGCCAAGAAAAGCCTCTGACCCCCCCAAAATGGGAGGGCCAGAAAAATGAGCCCATGCAATTAAGACGGGGGTCCACCTCGGGTAAGTCCGAGCGTGGGGGATGTCCTGTCCGCACCGTGCCTACCACCATAGTCCACCCAAATATGGTGGGGGGTCCCAAGGCCTTGTTGTATGGGGACCCACAAAGCCCTTGAAGGAGATGACATGTTGGTTGTCTCTTAGGCAATTAGTGTAGGGAAGCACTTAGTGTAGAAAAGTGCTTATCCTCGTGAGGGGGGGGAGTAGTTCTATTACACTAGCCTATGTCCCGTGGCCATATGCTTAGTGAAGAGAATGAACATACACTTCATTCACGGTGGTCTCCTCTAGAGACCGGAGTTCTTCTTCTTCTTCCTGACATTGGTGGAAAAAAGAAGAACATGAAACTAACCATGCTTAGATGATGTCTGAAAATAAACGCTCTCTTTCCTGACCTTGTGGAAAAAAAAGAACATGAAACTTACTAATGCTCAGGTGAAGTCTGAACAGAAACGCTCTCTTTCCTGACAATGATAGAAGGCAAAGACGCGTCTCGGAGCAGAACGTAAGGCCGATAACCATGTGGTTGCAGACGACCGCCATCTCGCAGTGGAGCGCACCACGACCTGCAGCGCTGCTCGGGCCCCCGCAAAGAAAGCCCCAACGCTGCATCCCACGCGCGCCCCGCCCCGCGCCCCGCCGTCGATCCCCTCTCCCACGGCCCAGATCGCGTCTCCACCCCGCTTGCCCCCCCTCCTCCTGCCCCTATAAACATTCCGTCGCACCCCGCAGACTCACTGTCCGCCGCTCCTCGCCCTCGCCTCGCCGCTGCACCTCTCCGTCGCAACAGCACTCCGTCGAGGTATCGTCCCGTTTCTCATCTGGGTTTTCCTCGAGTTTCCTTCCTCTCTGCGCTGTTGGAAGGGGTTTGTCGACCCACAGGGTCGTTGTCTTTCTGACGAGGGTTTGTTTTTTTTCTTCTGGGTGTGAGTTTTTCGGCGCTGTTGATGGGTGACGGGGTTTCGGTTTTTTAGGACGATGGGTTGAGGGGGTGTGGTGTTTTTCTTGGTTTGATTTTTTGGGGGTTTGGGGTGCAGATGGAGACCTTTCTGTTTACCTCGGAGTCTGTGAACGAGGGGCATCCCGACAAGCTGTGCGACCAGGTGTCGGATGCGGTGCTGGATGCGTGCCTGGAGCAGGACCCCGACAGCAAGGTGGCGTGCGAGACGTGCACGAAGACCAACATGGTGATGGTGTTCGGAGAGATCACGACGAAGGCCGTGGTGGACTACGAGAAGATCGTGCGCGATACGTGCCGCGAGATCGGGTTCGTGTCGGACGATGTGGGTCTGGACGCGGACAAGTGCAAGGTGCTGATGAACCTGGAGGCGCAGAGCCCCGACATTGCGCAGGGCGTGCACGGGCACTTCACGAAGAGGCCGGAGGAGATCGGCGCGGGCGACCAGGGGCACATGTTCGGGTACGCGACGGACGAGACGGAGGAGCTGATGCCGCTGACGCACGTGGTGGCGACGAAGCTGGGCGCGAAGCTGACGGAGGTGCGGAAGAACGGGACGTGCGCGTGGCTGCGTCCGGACGGGAAGACGCAGGTGACTGTGGAGTACAAGAACGAGGGCGGGGCGATGGTGCCTCTGCGCGTGCACACGGTGCTGATATCGACGCAGCACGACGAGACGGTGACGAACGACCAGATCGCGGCGGACTTGAAGAAGCACGTGATCGGTCCGGTGATCCCCGAGAAGTACATGGACGAGAACACGATCTTCCACCTGAATCCGTCGGGTCGGTTCGTGATCGGCGGGCCGCACGGCGACGCGGGTCTGACGGGGCGGAAGATCATCATCGACACGTACGGCGGGTGGGGCGCGCACGGCGGAGGTGCGTTCTCGGGGAAGGACCCGACGAAGGTGGACAGGAGCGGTGCTTACATCGTGCGTCAGGCGGCGAAGAGCATAGTGGCCGCGGGGATGGCTCGGCGTTGCATTGTGCAGGTGTCGTACGCGATCGGAGTGCCGGAGCCTCTGTCGGTGTTCGTGGACACGTACGGGACGGGGAAGATCCACGACTCGGAGATCCTGAAGATCGTGAAGGAGAACTTCGACTTCAGGCCTGGGATGATGTGCATCAACCTGGATCTGAAGCGCGGCGGGAACAAGCGGTTCCAGAAGACGGCTGCATACGGTCACTTCGGTCGCGACGACCCCGACTTCACGTGGGAGATCGTGAAGCCCCTCAAGTGGGAGCACCTCAAGGCCTAGGCGTTCGGGGAGTGTAATGTAAGGGTGCTGCAGGAGAGAAGGACCTTAGGTCCCCATATCTCCTGAGTGCGCTGGTAGAAGGCGTGTGCGACGTGCATGCGAGTATTAATTCGGCGGCCGTGAAAGGGGACGGGGTGATATGAGCTCCCCCCGGATGAAGAATTGAAGAAACGGCTGCGTATTACATAGTTCTGAATTTTTGGCTTCTCTAGGTGCTGGGCAGGGAAGGGTTGTTGGATATAGTGGAATCTTGCTGTATTGTTTGCTACCTATGAACAGAGGCCACAGGATTTTGATATACATTTGATGATGGAAATTGTAAATATGATGGAACACTGATGTGCTCCCGGCGAAGCCGAAGCAATCAGTGGCGGTTGCAAGCTCTTGCCACATGGAATGGCCGGAGTTTGCAGCTGCGGTATGTCTTCATAGTGTATGGTTCGTTATTTGCTTTGTTGTTCCTTTTGTTACATTTGAGGTATGTTGTCGATGTTTATCAAGTGACTCTATTCGAACCTTGGTTCTCCGGGGTGTAGGTTCAAGTCTTTTTTTCCCCTTTTATTTTCGTTTTCGTTTTTTTTCTGTCAAACTGGTTTGTGCTAAATAGTTATTGCCGTGGCCCCTGATTCAGGTGTTCTCTTGTTTTGCCTTCCGTTTTGATAGGTCATTGGCTGTTGTAATCCCGTCTTTTGTATTTGTTCCTTCTGTAGCTACTCAGATTGGCGGGTTGGTTTACGAGTCGGCGCATCCGAATCTGCTTTGGAGCTGTTTGGAACTTCATTACTCTGGTAAGGAGATGCCTGTCCTTTCGCTGCTTTGAAGGATATCTCTGTTGAGTGCTTTGCCAGGACGACGTCTCAAGGACCTATACTCAAATTCATCATTCGAAGTAGATTTGTATTCGCATGAATTATTGCAGCGACGAGGTTCAGTGGCCGATCTTTTAGAGCAGAAATAGCAGTTTCTTTTGGGGATCCCGATTGGGCAGTTCTTTTGTCGTCCTGCCACGCAGCAGTCAGATCCTGAAGTAATGCCTGGTTGTGTGGTGCATTTGTCTTCTTCCCTGTAGAACTAGCGGTTTGTATGCTCCTAATTCCTTGTAGGTTTCCGTGCGTGTTGTAGGTCGTCCAGCGTCCATGCTTTTGGAATTGTCATTTTCTTTCTGGGCAACATTATGGAACGGAATAGCTGGGTATGCTGTTTTGTCGATTTTTATGCTTGGGAATAATGCCGTTATATTTAAAACTGCGTTTACCATTCGGTCTCCTTGAATTCCTGATTGATTGAAACAAATTATTGGCCTTGTTCATAGCTGATAGGTCTGTTTGTTTTGGGAAAGCGAACTTGCAGTAACTCGCTCGGAGTGTTTCCAGGACAGGTTTTCTTTCTGTCAAGTATCCGGAGTTGGAGATATCACAACAGGCGTGCGGAATGGACGGAAGGAGTTAAAGGTGAGTTAGTTTCGGAGAGTAACGTGCAAAGGGGCTGGTGGCTTAGAAGTGGATTTAACTCCTAAGGACCTAGGAAATGGAATATCCAGAAAATTACTGTCAGGCGCTATTTCATGGAGTAATCAAGCTATATTTTACAAATGAAAGTTGGAGATCTAAAATTCTAGTTTTGATTTGTATGATGAAACTCACCAACGCTACCACCAATATTTTGTTGAAAAGAATTGAACTTGAAAAGAATTTGCTTTATTTTATTTAATAATCATGTTTTAATAAAATTTTGAGAATTTTTTTATGG
Source organism: Bryoerythrophyllum caledonicum (assembly GCA_963971425.1). Lineage (NCBI taxonomy): Eukaryota > Viridiplantae > Streptophyta > Bryopsida > Pottiales > Pottiaceae > Bryoerythrophyllum > Bryoerythrophyllum caledonicum. The sequence goes on along the minus strand of OZ020521.1, from coordinate 10,361,620 downwards.
AGTGAGTTACAAAAGACAGTAAGGTTACGATATGCATTGGTTGGGCTTGGACACTCCTGGACAATTTCACACCAAAGACACTTAAAATTTGATAATTCTAGTGCAATGAGAAAGGAAGGAGATGAAAAATCTCATTTCTAGGAGACAATAAATTGTATTTCTAATTTTGACCATACAATCTCATTTATCACTTAATAAATAATAGACTTATAGAATTTCATCAATTTTGACGGCATGGATTGAAAGATTATAGTGTTTGAAATAGAAGCGATGGTTCATTTTCATCCCTGCTTTGAGTGGATTAGCAGATTATAGTAGCACAACAGATTGGATCAATAGACTTTTGACTTCACTTGGTGTCAAATTTTCATATCATAACCCTTAAATTCTATATCATGATGTTGAATATGTTATTAATACCTTGTGCACCAATTTTTAGAGGTGAAGGGTATAACATGTTAAAAAAAAACGTGCACGGAGTGAAGGTTCAAAAAGTCCCAATTCATGTTATAATTTTTTTGGAACAACATATGTTTTAGAATGATAATCTGAACTGTCAATGAGAGTTTACACTATATCTTGTAATAGAAATAGAAGTGCAAAATATGATCTCATAATTTTATGTGGAAAAGAAAAAGCTTTTTCTTTTTCACATTATTATTTTTTGACTTTATGATAAGATGCGTAAAATTAGTTTTCCCACAAAATCAAGAAATGTTTTCTTGACAATATGAAAGGAAATATATTACTTGCTTGTATTGAAAATCTCAAATTTACTAAAGTGTCATAACAAAAGTTTTTGGAGTCGCTAGATGTGCTCGCACTCAACAAGTTTTACTTCAAGATGTCACAACATTTTTTCTATAGGTCTGATGAGAATAAAAATTATTCTTTTGTACCTCTTGTCCTCTTGCATTTCTAGTCAACATTTCAAAAATTGCAAATATAAATTGCAACCATGGGAATGTGCATGAGATTTGCAAAAGCTCACCTTGTGACTTCTTTCATTTAGGGATTAATTAATTTTTCCAATCCACAGCGGTTCGCACACAACGAGTGTTACCTAGATGTAATACAAGTATTGCCTTGCTATTACATACGTATCACTTTAGAAAAATCCCTTACATTTTCCAATTTTTTTGGATAGTCTCCATTTTGAATTAATTTTGTACCAACCCGTCCAATATGTAGGGTATTTGTTAAGTGAGGCAAAGACATCAAGAGTTTTGACCTCTATTCTTGTTCTTAAATATTATTGTGTACCCTTAATAGCTCTAAACTTCTATAATTGGCACAAAGATGTAGAGAGGTGGTTAATTTTCATGGTACAAGGTGACTTCTCCTTCTTGAAGGTTGTTCAAAATACTTCCAACTTGAGTTTAGAAGCCACCAAGCTCTAAGCTTGAAGATATGGAAATAAGCAAGTATCTACTCCATTTGCAAGTATACACTCCACTTGCATGTACAATGGGGTAATGCTCAAAATGACATTTTTGTATACCGAGGGAAAGTAATTTCATTGATGTCAACTTTGACACCCTCTTAAAGGCTAAAAAATTGTTCATTTACCATGAAACGTTTGGCACAAGATAATCTCTATGTTAGCATGTGTGCCAAATTTCAAGGCCAAAAGTTGAATACAAAAAAATGAAAATAAAAATCTATCTATATGTGTAGTTGTGATAAAAGTTTCACAACTGCCAACTTTGACATCATTCCAAGGATTGAACTCTTTTTTGGCCGATGGAAGTTTTGGCATTAGACCATCTCTATGTTGATTATATGTAGAAAAAATTTCAAGTCCAAAAGATCCACATACTTTATTTATTACAAAATCAACAAACATACCAATATGTGTAATTGTGAGAAGTAATGAGGGAAACCATTTCATTGTTGCAAACTTCGAGACACCCTCTGGGGATGAAAAGTTGTTGATTTACCATGAGAGTTTTGTCACAAGATCATCTCTATGTCAATAACATATGTGCCAAATTTTAAACCTCTAAAGACCCAAGAGTCCCCTCAAGTTCCTATGGTGTCAATTCAAAACATTCCTCACTGAAATTTCTACTTTAGATGGACATTACTAAAAGCTTTGTGTGAGTACAATTTTTTCCTAAATCCAACAATCAATGAAAAAGTTATAGGGTTTTGAATTTCAAATGGAGAGAACGGGCACTTTGGGCAACTCTAGAAACTTTTGCTAGGACACTCTATCAAGTGTAAGTTTCTCAATACTAGCAAGTAATATTATTTTCTTTCATATTGTCAAAAAACATTTCTTGTCTTTAGTACTAAATAGCACATTAACCCAAGTCAAACATTTCATACATTGTCTCACTTTGTCGGGCAAGGTACCAAAAAAACTTCTTCTTTTCCCCATAAAACTTAGAGATCTTTATATTTTTTCAACTTTATTTTTTCTACTACAAGATGTGGTGTAAATCTTCAATTAGACCATTTGGATTGTCATTCTCAATCATATTTCGTCCACAAAAAATTAAAACGTAAATTGGCACTTATAGAACCTACACTCCTTGCACAATTCTTTTGAATATGCTACACCCTTTCTCGACTTCTAAAAATTGGTGTACGAGGTAATAACATCAAGATTAACATGATGGTAATGAATATAGACCTTGAGTAGTGCAAAAAGTTTACACCAAGTGAAGTCAAAGTCTATTGATCCACTCAATTCAGGGAAGAAAATGAACTGTTTTGTCTTTTTCAAATACTATTATCTTTCAATCCATGCGGTCAAATTTTATGAAATTCTCTGAGGACATTGATCAATAAGCTTTCATTGAGATCCTACGGTTAGATGTAGATATAAATAGTTTTAGTTTTTGTCCTTACTCATTGCACTAAAAGGAGTAGTTTTGAAGTGTTTTTGGTGTGAAAATGCCTTGGGCCTTTAGGGGTTAAGGTGAGAAGATGAATACCAAAAAATATACTCAAAATCATTTCTCATGTATTTTCATGTTTGTAGATTTTGAATTTTTTTTGGTAATCATCTTTTAGCCTTGAAATTTGGTGCACATGTTATAAATATAGAGATGATTTTGTTCCAAAACTTTCATTGTAAGTTAACAGTTTTCAGTCCTTGGGAGGGTATCAATGTTGGTAGAAGCAAAATCTCAAAATGCAAAAACACCATTTTAAGCGTCACCCTATTGTACATTAAGCTCCCCTTACAAAAACATATGATACAACAACAATTTTATTATAACATGTAGGTAGGATCAAAACAAATATTCTCTCTTTACAACTATACTTGTTGTAACATCCATTACCCACCCTTTCCATTATAACAGCCGTTCAAAAAATAATTATCTATCTTTTCTTTTATAACATGCGTTTGAAAAACAAACCTCTATATATAGTGGATAGAACAATCAAAGTAAAGAGAGCTGGTTGTAATCAAGCCTAGTAAACATGTCTTCAAGTCAATTATACGGTCTTGGGATTTCTATCTTTAGTTATTACATGGTCACAAGCCCATCTTTTAGCCCCTACATGACCAAGTGTCTGTTCTAGGGACAAATGCAATTACACTCATCCCTCCTATAAGTTATAAGTCTGCTAAAGAAAGAAGAACGCTGGTCCCCGAAGGGGGCCGGCGTGAGTGAAGTGCCCGTTCATTCCACCTCTAAGTCCATGCCCACCGGGCATGGGTTAGTAGTATGGAACTACTTCCCCCTTCCGGGGGTGGACACTATGTACCCAGTAACCAGTAACCAGAATAGAAAAAAAAAAGAAAAAAAAAGGGCCCTAGGCCCCGAAAAGTCCTAAAAGAGGGAGGGCAAGTGCGGTGAAATGCAAATGCGGTTGTAGATCTATAAAGGGGGGTTTGAAGCGTCGGGTAGGGGTTGGTTGTTTTCAAGTTTACGTTTATGTAGGAGTATCAACATAGCATGTTGAATTGCAATAGTGTTAATATTTGAAAAGGTGGTTTTGATTGAAGTGATGGGGATTTTAAATGTTTCTTCAAGGGTTGTCATTGAGGGGATGAAGGTGGTGGCTCTAGCACCCGCGGTGATGACAATGAGGGGGTCTACTTTCCATCCCAGTGCTTGAATATCGTCAAGTAGTGGTTGGTATTTATTTGTTTTGTTTGCAATAGTGTCCGGAGAGAATCTATCATTGCAATATGTGAATTCAATAAATTGGATGGTGAGACTAGGGTCTATATGGTTTGGTGGGGGGTCTTTGTATGATAGTCCTCTAACACATAATAGGTCCGGTTTGAATCTTGCATTACAGTGGCATCTTTGAGTATGACATCTGCAGGGTAATAGCCAAGGAGGGACCGTGTTTTCTTGTGGGTTGTCATTAAAGGTTCCGGCATTCATGAGAATGAAACATCGGGATTTGGTTGATGATATAAGTAGTTTACGTATAGCCCATACGGCTTTGTTATGTCTTTTAACAATTAGTGAGTGTATATGGGGGTTTTGGCACTGGAGTAAGACATGTAGCCATGTGTCTGGGTCCGTGGTGTTGCAAATTGGACATGTAATTTTAGGGAATCTTTCTATTCCAAAGAAGAGTTGTTTGCGGGCATTGCCCATGTATTGCCCGGTGCGGAATTTGATTAGGCATGTGATTTGTGGATCCGTTATAGTGGGGTTTTTCCAGAAATTATTGGATAGTACATTATGAATGTTTGGGTTGCCAGTCCATTTATCAATATTGGGGAAGTTTTCTGTAAGTTTTTCTAGGTTATTTACAAGATCATGTTTTTTGAGGTATTTGTCCAAGAATCGTACGGGGCCTTTATCGGGAGTTTCACTCATAGAGGGCCATTCATATCTATGGAAGTAATATGGGGTGGCATAGGCGTGTTCATATGGGTGTTCGGCATTCTTGTGGGTTTTTTCTCTTCCTTCCTTTGCTAGTTTGTCGGCTTGTTCATTGCCGTCGATATTAGCATGAGCACGAACTTTATGGAGTGTAGTAATCTGTGTACGCTTTTGGAGCATTTCTACCATAGATGTAAGGATAGTTTTATCCGGGTGACTATTGTGTGAAGTAGGATGTTTAATATGTGTATTAAGGAGGTATAATACATTTATGCAATCTGTAAAAATGTGAGCCGGTTCGTTTGGATACTGAGTGGTGATTATTTTAAGGGTTTTGTGTATAGCCATCATTTCGGCTCTCAGAATATTCTGGAGTCCATGTAGTCTTTTACCTAATTTAATTTGTTTGGTAGAGTTGTATATCCCATAACCGGCTTTCTCTCGGTGCCAGTGCCCCGGGCTTACTTCGGTTGGTTCTTTGAAAGAGCCATCAGTGTAGTAGCTAAAGTTGGGGTCAAATTTGAGGTCCATATTAATTTGGTAGTAAGAGAGGGGGAGGCTTAATTCGGTAATTGTTGATGTGGAGATGTTTGTGTGGGGGGTTTTAGACCATTTTTTGTTGCGGTTTACACGGGTTGAGATGGGTGTGGGGAGGGCAATTGCGGTGTATACCTTGTTAATGTTTAGATTTTTTGCTATCAAAGTGAGGTGAGTGAGGTTTTCTAGATTACCTATTTCACGAGTTTGTTGGTGTATACATAGGATACGTAGGGTTGCTGGTTCAAGGCGGGGTGTTTGTATTTGCGGTGGTCTAGTGGGTTCTCTGTAAGTCATGGAGTCGGCTTCAAATAGTACTATGATGTGGGAGTCCGGGAATGGGCCTAAGTGTGGGTTAGGGTTGTGGTACCAATGAGTGTCGGGAGTGATAATAATGGTGATATTGTCGTTGGGGTCATTATTTGCCGCTAGGCGTGCCCAATGTATTGCTTGTTGTGTTTCTTCTTCATTGTGAGGGTGTGCGAGGCCTATTCCACTCCACTTATAATCAAAGGCTTTTCCAAGAGACCCAAAAATCTTATCGTGTTCGAATGGAGAGTAAAATTTTGAGATTTTTGTGGAGCATGTAACGGGGGATGAGAAGTATGAATGTGTGATATTCAGGGATGTAATAAGGTAGTCTAAGATAGGATCGGGTAATGTGTAGTGTGCATTTTTGAGGGGGTCATTTTTGGGTATTCGGTAGTTATATCTTTGGTATAGCCAAACAATTTCGGTTTCGAATGTTTGGGGTATTGGTTCGATGTTAATGGGGGTTAGTAGTGCGTTGTGATATTGGTTCCACAGCCATTTTAGTCTAGCAAGTGGTATGGTTATTAGATGTCTACCATTACCTTCGTATATGTGGGCATTGTCTTGTTGTATTTTGATTGTATTTGTTTGTGTTCGGATGTCCGTTTCTGGGTTGCATTCAGTTGTAGAGATATTAAGAAGGGGGATAATAAGGGGTGGTGTGACAAATCTTCTATCTCGAGGTTGTGCTTGGTGGTGGTGTATTTGTATGATATTTAGGTAATAACTATTTTGAGTTCTAAGGTAGTATTGTGTGAGGGTTTCGGTGTTATGTAAGGAAGTATTTGGGTTGTGCCAAGGGAAAAGATTTCTTTGTGGGAGCCATTTAGCGTAGGTGTTGTTATTGTGGGACCAATGGCATAGGTACGACGTATATTGTTTGCTTATTTTGTTGGAGTCAATGTGTTTATTATGTCTGTGCGCGGTTATGTTATTTATTGGGTGTATGGAGGGGTTTTTTAATATATGTGAAGGAGGGGCATATGGTCGTGAATGTGGTGGGTTTGGGGGAATTAGTGGGGGGTTGGTGTTAGGGTGGATGTCATTGTGATTTATGATATATGAGTCTTTAAGTGTGTACGGTGGGGCGTGATTGGTGCAAGGGTTGGGGCATGTAGGGAGACATGGAGGGTGACAAAATAATTGTTTGGCAATGTTTAGTGCACTTTTTATTAATTTATGAGGGGTACCATAGTGTGTTTTGTAGCTCTTGTCGTCCATAAGGTGTGTTCCATTTGGTAGTGTAATTTGTTTTAGATCAATAATGTTTGCAGAGAAGAGTTTTTGTAGGAGTTTGTTGGATAATTGTCGGTCCAGTCTAGGGAGGTTATGAATTTCATTTGCCCAATTTTGTTCCAGTGGTGCAGGGTCTAGTAGGAAATCTTCTAGTGTGCTTTTTAGAAATATTTGACCTTCTGTTTTAAGTAGAAAAAGTTTGCGGGTAATGGGGGACCGAAAACAGTCAGATTTTTTAAGTCTTTGGAGGTATTGTGCTCCTCCATAAATGGCAAGGATGTGCCGAAGGAGTCCACTGTAAATTAGTCCTAGTCGTCCTTTATCGTTAAGTGCATTCTGGAGTTGTTCTCCAATGCAACGTAAGTAGGCATTTTTGAGGGAGAAAGCTTCTAATCCAAATAGTTCTTGGGGGAGTTGTGTTATGATATTAGGCGTACAATTAGGGAGTCCGCATACTTTCTTTTGTATGGCTATGATTTTTTTATCGAGTTTATTTATGGCGGGCATGGAATAAGGGACCGCATAGAAACTGTATGAGATACCCGGTCGTATGACGGTATCAATCATTTTTATTTTTTGTTGCAATGTGGCCGGACAAAGTGTAAGTTCCTTGCATTGTTTAATAAGTTTTGTAGTAGTAGCATGAATTTGAATTTTCCATTTTAAAGAAGGGACTAGGTTTATTCCAAGGTATATGTAGGGTTGGTTTTGGTTTAGAACCGGAATTGGTTGGTTACGATAGTGGATATTGTTAGCTTGAATAAGGGCTTTGAAGGCGGTCGGGTTTGTTTTAGATTTGTTTGGACATCCAGTTATGGCACATTTTTGGACCCCAAGTTCCATCCCGGACCATAAACAAAATTTGTCTATTTTGTCTAATTGAGTTTGGAGTGATTTGAGGCGTCCGGAGATGGCCGCAAGATCGTCAGCATATGCGGCCGAGTTTATGGTAACTTTTGAGGTACCAAAGGTGTAGCCATTATTCCCTCTTTGAAGCCATCTCAGTAGGGGTTCCAGAAAGATAATGAAGAGGTATGGGCTCAATGTATCGCCTTGGATGGTCCCTCGTTGGATAGGGATAGGGCGTGTTTTACCAAAGAATTCTCCAACGTATGTAGTGGTAGATTGGGAGTATATATTGCCAACCAGTGTGACCGCGTCGCACGGGTATCCAAGATCGCTCATAATGGTTAGCAAGCGAGGGTGGTCAATGGAACGGAAAGCGTTTTTGAAATCAATGTATAGTATGTAAATGTCTTTATTAGTGAGTTTTGCATCTTCAAGAGCGGCGATGAGAGTTTGGATTTGCCGTGTGGTACTTCTTTCAGCTCTGAACCCTTCTTGGCTTTCGTGTAGTATTTGGTGTTTTTCCCCGTAGGCCGATAGTATTGATGTTAGTGTGCTAGTGTACAATTTATAAATGGTGTTGGCTAAAGCAATAGGTCGGTGATTGGGTAGCTCGGATGGGTTGCCTTTTTTGTATAATAAGATTGTTAAACTTGTTTTCCAGGATGCAGGAATTGCTTTTTGTTTGTAACAATGGAGGAAAAATAATGATAGAAGGTCATGGAATCTCGGAGGCATGTTTTTTAGAATTGAGTTAGGTATATGGTCCGGTCCGGGAGCTTTGTTGGTCCCCAAATTTTTTAGGCACATGTTATATGTGTCTCTATTATAATATGTGTGGAGAGGGGTTGTGGGTTCTCCTCTTTTATCAATGGTGAATCCGTCAAGATCATGCCACGGGTATTGCCTGACCCCGCATGTGCATGTTGGTGTATGTTGTGGTTGGAAGTGACATGGGGGGGTGGATGGCCTATTGTTTATGGATTGTTGAAAATGTATTTCGTTTGCAATGTCGTTTGGGCTGGTTAGAATGTTATTGTTTTGATCTAGAATACAATCTAGTGGTAAGTTTGTGTTGTTTTTAAAGACTTTTCTATTAATCTTTTTTGGGCTAGATTCGATAGTTGTCGGTATTTAGAAATGGCTTTTCTGATACATTCTCTTGTATATTTTGTAGTAATTTTCCGAGCTTGTTTATTGGCGGTTTTTGCAATGTCTGCAATGTCTTTTAGCCAATCTTCGTGAGGGTTGTTGAGCGGTGGTACTTGTGGGATTTGGGGGTGGCGAAGGTTTTGTAGTTCAGAGAATATGGGGTGGTTTCGCCAATTTTGATTAGTTTTAGCGATGTAAATTGCTTTCCGAATATTGTGGTATGTAACAAGATGTTGTTTCCACTTTTTGGCTAGTTTTCTCGGGAGATACCCCCCTTGATTCGAGGTTCTAGGTGTGAGTTGTGGGGTCGGAGGTGCTTTACACGTCTTTTCTAATGTGGTAGAAATTTCATTAATAATTTTGTCAAGAGAGGTACAGGCTTCTTGCCATTGTATGTGTGTTAGGTGTTGATGGTTGGAAAGAATTTCTGTAAGGGAGTCTAGATGTAGTGAGTTTTTTTCAAAGAATATTGTATTAAAGTTATCAAGGTTTTCTTTTGGGATGGGGTTTAGTATTTTGATATCGTTTGAGTTTGTTTTGGTGGGGGGTCTACTTATAAGGATGTTATGAGGTATATTTAGTTGGATTGGGAAGTGGTCCGAGTTTAAGTTGGTTGAGATATTGGTGATAGATGTGTATTGGGTATGGTTAGGTGTTTTAATGTAAAATCCATCAATTAGGCTAGTGTGTGTGTAATTAAGTCCTCCTTGACGAGAGTATTGTGTATCGGTTGGGATCAGATATAATTCTAGGTTATCCGTGTAATTTCGCCATTGATAATCTATATCACGTGGGGGAGTGAAGGTCTCTCCGTTATGTCGTCCAATAAGGGCAATATCTCTGTTAAAGTCTCCACAAAGTATTATTGTATGGTTAGTGTGCGTATTAATTTGTGAAGTGATGGAGTTTTGGATTTCCGGAATAAGCCTAGAGTCTTCTATGTGCGATGGCATGTATAGGTGAAGAATGAGCCATGGTTGGAGGGGTCGGTTAGTAATTTTAATAATTTGAAGGTATGGTGATATATTAGCCGGGGTAGGGATTTTAGTAATATTCCCAGGGAAGGCATATGATTGGTGTATGAGCATGAGGAGGCCTCCTCTCGTTGGTGTGTATGGTATTCGTTGTTGGATGCATCTTGTAAGGGCATGAGTGTTGTTAAATATAAGTTTGTAATCGGGGAATGTTTTTTGGATGTATTTTGTGGATTTAGTAGCGGTTAATTTAGTTTCTTGTATAGCAATTATGGCGGGTGGCGTGTTGGTGTGGGTAGATAGATTGTGGAGGCATGGGAGAGCAGTGTTTAGGGATGCAGCGTTCCATGTTAAGATGTATGTATTGATGCCTCTGGTATTTTCGTTATGATTTACAGGTGGTATATATGGGGTTGGTGGAGATGGGAATGTGTATTCTGGGATAGGCTCAAAGCATCTTGTTATTTCTTTAGTTAGTTCATGTGGCAAGAATGGGAAGTGTAGTTGGATAGTGTTTTGTGTGGGGGGTGAGGTTTGACTGTGTACGAAATCATATATTTCTTTGTGTATGGAGTCTCTATGTTCAATAATATTTTGATTTTCTGCTAGGAAACTTGTATACGGGTGTTTTGTATTAATATGTCTTTCGGGTGGGTTATGTAGAGTGATTAACTTGTTAAGGAGAGTATTGGTCCAATTTGTGGTATTGGTATTTTATAGGGCTAATATTTGGTTGCAGTCTTCTAGAGAGGGGTGTACTGTAATAATTAAAGCATATAGGATATGTGATGGGGGATGTGTAGTTTTCTGTCCAATGTAGTGTGCTATATGCGGGTAGGTCGTGTTATGTGAGTTATGTAGTTCATGTGTATTCTTTAGTAGTGGTGAAAATGTGTTAGCAAAGTGTTGATACTCGGGGTGTAGTTTTATAGTACTAGGGATGAAGTACATTTTTGCCCGTTTTTTATGAGCTGCGGGGTGTGTTTTTATTATGTTTGGCATCGGGCCTGGGTTTTTTTCAATGTCACCGCTGAGAAGTATTAATATTTTACACAGGTAGATTGTGGTAGGGTATTGTTGTTGTTGGGGTTTTAGGTTTTGTAGGGTTTGTTTGGGTGGTTGGAGTTGTTGGGGTTTTTGTTGTTGTTGGTGTCTTTGGAGGTTTATTACTGTTGATGTTGTTGTTGTTGTTGCTGTTGTTGCTGTTGTTGTTTTTGATGTCATTGGGGGCTTTATCTTTTGGTGGTGGTGGTTGTTGTTGTGGTTGTGGTTGTGGTTGTGGTTGTGGTTGTGGTTGTGGTTGTGGTTGTGGTTGTGGTTGTGGTTGTGGTTGTGGTTGTGGTTGTGGTTGTGGTTGTGGTTGTGGTTGTGGTTGTGGTTGTGGTTGTGGTTGTGGTTGTGGTTGTGGTTGTGGTTGTGGTTGTGGGTGTGGGTGTGGGTGTGGGTGTGGGTGTGGGTGTGGGTGTGGGTGTGGGTGTAGTTGTTGTTGTAGTTGTTGTTGTTGTAGTTGTTGTTGTTGTAGTTGTTGTTGTTGTAGTTGTAGTTGTTGTAGTTGTTGTTGTTGTAGTTGTTGTTGTTGTTGTTGTTGTTGTTGTTGTTGTTGTTGTTGTTGTTGTTGTTGTAGTTGTTGTTGTTGTTGTTGTTGTTGTTGTTGTTGTTGTTGTTGTTGTTGTTGTTGTTGTTGTAGTTGTAGTTGTTGTTGTTGTTGTTGTTGTTGTTGTTGTTGTTGTTGTTGTTGTTGTTGTTGTTGTTGTTGTTGTTGTTGTTGTTGTTGTTGTTGTTGTTGTTGTTGTTGTTGTTGTTGTTGTTGTTGTTGTTGTTGTTGTTGTTGTTGTTGTTGTTGTTGTTGTTGTTGTTGTTGTTGTTGTTGTTGTTGTTGTTGTTGTTGTTGTTGTTGTTGTTGTTGTTGTTGTTGTTGTTGTTGTTGTTGTTGTTGTTGTTGTTGTTGTTGTTGTTGTTGTTGTTGTTGTTGTTGTTGTTGTTGTTGTTGTTGTTGTTGTTGTTGTTGTTGTTGTTGTTGTTGTTGTTGTTGTTGTTGTTGTTGTTGTTGTTGTTGTTGTTGTTGTTGTTGTTGTTGTTGTTGTTGTTGTTGTTGTTGTTGTTGTTGTTGTTGTTGTTGTTGTTGTTGTTGTTGTTGTTGTTGTTGTTGTTGTTGTTGTTGTTGTTGTTGTTGTTGTTGTTGTTGTTGTTGTTGTTGTTGTTGTTGTTGTTGTTGTTGTTGTTGTTGTTGTTGTTGTTGTTGTTGTTGTTGTTGTTGTTGTTGTTGTTGTTGTTGTTGTTGTTGTTGTTGTTGTTGTTGTTGTTGTTGTTGTTGTTGTTGTTGTTGTTGTTGTTGTTGTTGTTGTTGTTGTTGTTGTTGTTGTTGTTGTTGTTGTTGTTGTTGTTGTTGTTGTTGTTGTTGTTGTTGTTGTTGTTGTTGTTGTTGTTGTTGTTGTTGTTGTTGTTGTTGTTGTTGTTGTTTTTGTTTTGATTAGTAGTATATATATATACTAAAATCTTGGTTTTAGTTTTTGTTTTGTGTGAATTTTTGTGATGTTTTTTCCAGCTTTTATTATTATTTATTGTAGTATATATGTATACTATTGTATTTAGATTTATTGCAGCATTGTTTGTCAATATTAGTTTGACGTGTCCATTTTGCCATCTATAGCACGTTGCTCCCGTTCCGAAGCTTGTGACTCGGCCGCCATGATTGTTTAGATGAGTTGAGATCGGAGAGTTGTCATTTCCCCTCTAAGGGACTTGACCGTGTTAGCTTGTACCATATCCGCATATTGTCTTGCCTCTTGAACGATTTCCCCCTTCATAGTCTTCATTTCCTTTCGGAGTTGTTCAAGGGTAATGCCATTGCCCTTGTTTGGTCCATTCTCCATGGCAATCACAGCATTGGCAACTGCCGAGTTTACATCTGAGAACCCTAACCTCGCAAGTTCATCCATATTAGGTTTATTACTTCCATCTAAACTTTTAGGGTGGGGAGTGAACATGACATACTTTCCATGAATTTTCTTGCTTTGTTTGACATGCTTTTTGTATACTGCAGCGTTTAGACATTCAATGTTACAAGTCCCCACATGTCGCCCGTGCTCGAGTTTGAAGAATATATCAACCACATTCTCTTCACCGATTACGGACTTGATTCCACTTGCAAGTTCCTTTTCATTTTTTGTTTTATTGAGGTTTTTAGCAATGAGAATAAGACAATTCTTCTTTGCTATTTCGTCCTCATCCATTTTTCTAGTTGCAAAGCATGGCACAAAAATCTCATTGGAGAATGTGACTTTATAGTCTTTTACTTTGGCCGCTTGCTCCGGGGAGGGAGTTTTCACCCATGCGAAGTCAGAAAATGCCTTTTTTTCTACCCCGGTAATTTCAAAATCCTGCCCTCTCGCAAAGCTCTCCCTTACAATCTCTTCATGTAGTTCATATGATTCTTTATTGGCAAGATTTGGACCCGAAATTTTGACTGATAGGAGGTGTGAAAAGGCAAGGGAGTCGTATGTTTTGCATACTTTTCCCTTATATGGAATCCCTTCATTTAGAATGAGAATGAAGGGTCTCAGTCCTTTCAACAATCCTCTACCGTCCATCTCGGGGTTTTTTAAGTGTATTTTAATGACCCCATTCCAATTGTTGGTTTGGTGGTAGCAAAAAATGGCTATAGGCTCACCAATGTCTGTCCCAGTAGGGATTTCCATTTCATTGAGTCTATTTTTTACCATATTTAAGACAATATCCTTTGCCCAGACTTGGTCCCCAAGCTCGAAATGGATCGATACTTGGTAGTCTAATGCATAACCATTTTTATCCACCTCAACTTCACTTGGAAGTTGGGTGAGGTTAAAATGGTTACCCATTTTTCCATCCATTCTTTTGGATGGCCACTCTATTTGGGGAGTGAATGGGAAAGCAGGGACTGCTACATAACATTCGCTTGCCTCTTTCGTACTTAGACCACATTTGACCAAGTCTTCAATACTTACTATTGGTATTTTATTATTCCCATTATTCTTCGCAATTGTATTCATTGCATGAAAACCCAGCCAGTATTCGGTGAAGGGCAAACTTGTTGCCCTCACTTTCTTCTGGGTGGTGTTTGTGATAAACAAGACATTTTGACTCGTATTGACTGGGTTTCCATCTACCACATCAACAAAAAGGCGCTTGGAGGAGGTGGCAGCATCTTGAGCTGTAGACATACTGTAGCATACAAAACAAAGTGTGTTAATTGATTTGCATCGTATTGACTCACTACAACCCCTTATCCTCTTGTGCTTAACTTCTCCCCCCAACATACGTTGAGGGCTTATTGAAGTTAAGATTGTCAAGAAGGGATGGACAGAAATATTGATTGCATGACAACTACTTACCGAATCATGACCTAAAGGTTGGAGGTGAGAGGATTTGACATAGTAGTACATAATGACCTTTACACAGACACACACACGGGGGGTGCCAAAAATTTGGGCACCCTTCCAAGTAACACACTCAAATAACTCATTATGTTTACATGACTTTGGGATTGCATAATAATCCCAGTAGTGGTAGAGAGCAGTAGATTGTAAAGATGGTGAGAGAAGAGAATGACTTGAGAGTCTAGTCTTGGCTGGAAAGAGACACCTTACGATTGGATGTCTCACGCTTGACTCTAGCTGGGGTCCCTTGACTTGTACTCCTATTGTGATGGCATAGGCTGCGGGCTTAGGTTGCGTGTTGGCTTGCAGGGGCTTCACCTCCGCTGGTGTTCGAGCAGTACTCGCGTGTACCTCTACGGCTGCGTTTGATTCTTGAACTAGGTGTCCTAACGCCGTCCTTGGGAGAGGTGATTGGCAGACTTGGATTATCGGAGTTTGAGCAGTCGTGCTCCCCTCGGCTCCCAACTGGGGTTTCTGAGATTGGATCTCCTCGGCTGTGCTACTCTGTTCCGCGGCGCTTCGTCCTGCTTGCGGGCTACGCCGATAGTGAGGATATCGCCGCTAGGTGCCTGTGCTGTGTGCGGCGTGGGGACGGAGAACGTCTTGCAATGTATACTAGGCCTCTTGTTGCCTCTCACTCTTCTGCTGTTTGGTGTTGGAGGTTTGGGCTACTGGGGCGTGGGCCGCGGCGATCTCCCTGGTGATTTCGCGATTCTTGCTCCTCCTCTGCTGGTGGGTGTCGGCGATCTGGGTTGCTGGGGCGTGTGCCTCGAAGAACTGGCACCAGAGCTCGTGTTTCTTGTTCCTTGCCTGGTTAGGGTAGCTGCTCTTCAACTGCTTCGCGTTGATCTGCGGCTCGATTCTGCTGTGAGTCTTGATGACTCTGCTCTGTACTTGACTGTGACCTTCATGTAGATCGTTTCCTGGTTTGGCTGATCTCGCGCTTGTTTGTTGCAGGTGCTGACCTGTCTATGAGAAACATGCATAGATTAAGTTAGTGACAATCGACGGACATGTATAACTCACAACATACAATGAATTCGCAAAGCAAGGAGGAGAATGATCTTCACTGGTGGAGAGATTCCGATCTACGCGCGCGGGATGCAGCTTTCGACACCTTCGGTTCTTCTCGTCACCTTCCAGGTACGCGATCTCCTCATGGGCTTGGTAGGGAGCGCAATGTGTCCACAGCATGCGGTGTGGACGTACGTGAGGTATGCCACTTTGAGAGGGTTTGAGAATGAGAGGGAGTCGAGTTATATACCTTATTTTTTGCTGATTCTTGATGGATGTAGTAGCAGTCAACGAACGTCTTCGTATTTGTTTTGTTGATCTTCTAGGGTTGGCTTCGACAAGGAGCCGTTTGGATGCGGTTGGTCGATCTTGATTTTTCATGAATTTTCTGTCTTTGTAGTGGCGGCTAGGGTTTCGCCTGTGACTCTGTGCTTGGCTGTGTGTCCCTGTGTGTTTCGCACCTTTCTGTGTTTTGTGAGTATTTAGCAATGTAGTGCTATCAGTGGGGAGAGGGAAAAGAGCGCGGGTAAGATTTCTTACCTGGGTGCGTGCGTACCTGTTATTTGTTTGCTGTCTTGATAGTCTGCCTCCTTGTTGTAGGTGTTTTTGACATAGGGCCTTCACTCCATGTGTAGTTAGTGTTGCTGGCTTCTCACGTTTTGTTGCTGTGTCGCCATCTACCTGCAGAATTCTGTATTGATTTCGGCATGTTCCTGCTGCTGCCTGGCTGGGGGACCTATGGTTTCTGCTGTCCAGAAGTATAACGCACAAAGTGGTTAGATGTGAGGTAAGAATACGCACCTTGGTTCTGGGGGGTGGCACGACATTCCGTTTTTTGGTTTGCTTCTTGTTCGTGGCGCTGGTTGGATTAACTCTGTGGTGTTGATGCAGGTGTGTTGGTGTCATCGCCGGTGCAGGATGATGCGCTGCCCGATTTGTTGTCCCCTGCTGATGTTGTCGTATCCGTCGTCGCTGGGTTTGTTGGCTTGCTTGATGTTGGGCCTGCCTTTCGTGTGAAGTCGTTTCAGCTGGCTCTTCATATTTTTTTTCTTCATTACCATTCAACTGCTGGGCCCTGTGTGGATTTCTCTCTTTTCTCAGTGCTCTTTGGTTGGGGGACCTGCGGTTCCTGCAGGTCAGAAACAGGGAGCACGAAGTGATTAGTTGTGAGGTGAGATTACGTACCTTGGTCCGGGGGGGGTGCACGTCGATGTATTTGTTGATTTGTATCTTGTCTTTGACATTGGCTTGGATGCTCATGTGGTGTTGTTGTAGGTATGTTGGTGTCGTCATCGATTCAGGATGGTGCGATGTCCACCCTTCTGTCCACGGGCGGTGCCGCTCTATGCATCTTCGCTGGATCTTCTGCACCTTTCTCACATAGCAGCTGTCTTGTAACTCTTTGTGGTAAGGGTTAGACGTGAGTATTGTATCTTCAACAACTATAATGGTGTTTCTTACGATTTTATGAGAGCAATATTGAGATAACATACGGTTCTCAAAGAATGTGTACAACTTAGCTGGTCGGTTGGTTCGTCGTTTTTTCGGAGGTTTCCTTGTGTCTCTGTCTTCTGGGCTGTAGTGGTCTTCCGTCACCGGCAGCTGCAATCTTGGCGGTGGGGCTTGTTCCTGTTCGTGCTGCCCGACCATTTTCAGCGCCTCCCTTATTTCGTGCAGCCCTGCCGATTTCAGCGCCTCTCTCATTCCTTGTATCCCTTGTGAAGCCTTGTACTTCGGTACTACCTTGTGTTGTTTAGTGACGTTTACCTCCACCTGCAGTTCCACTCTGTTTGCTGGCTGTGGAGTGCACTTGTTCATGTGCCTGTGTATATCCATTTCCTCTGTGCCAGGGAGTTTAAGCATCGGATTTGTTCCTATTCTGTTTACTAATGTATGTGAGTTTTCAATACAAACACTAATTTGACAATGTGCAATATGTAAGGCATCATAGGATAACTTAGCTGGTTTCGCAGAGTGTCGTTCGTTGCGGGATCTTGTGTCTCGGCAGCTGACTTGACTTTCTTGCAAACAACACTTTGTCTTCATCGAGTCGCTAGAGTCCTAGTTGAGGAGGGGTCTGGTGTGTGGTATAGCGATGGTGTAGCGGTAACCAGATCTCGATCTAATTGACTTAGAGCTGGTATGAGAAGTGCAATAACTAGATCTAGATCTGAGCCAACACAGAGCCCCGCTTCAGATCTGCTCTCCCAAACTAGTACTAGTTTGTTGCACCTTCACACAACTTTGTATCAATCGATCTAAGATTTGCAATCCCTCTCAACACTTTGCACATCATACGCATACCTAATCAGCAACAAATAATACACACCGGGATTCACAATGAGCCCAACAGCTCTCATTGTTGTGTGTAGAGAATTTGCGCCTAACATCAGAAACCCCTCCTCACCAGGATTTGCGGAGCTACTCTTCTCTCATTTTTCGAAAATCATTACATATATCGTAACAATAAATCATGTATTCTTGATTTTGACCCAATAAGTCTGCTAACTTATAACCTCAGCTAACTATAACCTCAACTAAATTAAAAGCCTTTGTTAAGTTATAACATCCTCTAAATTATACCATTGTACCAAACTTGTGTGTGTCCTGTGAACACATTGTGTCTCTTGTGCTTGTTTCCTTGGTCTCTTTGATGCCTTCTCGAAGGTATTGGAGAGTGCTCACCACTACAAATTTGAGCAGATCTACTTCTGTTTGTGTTTTTTTTTTGGTTTCTCTAGGATTTTGGTGGCAAGTGAATTTTGTGGGTTTGTGGGCTCTGCTCTCAATATCTTGTTAATTTGATTATAGATGCGGATTAGAGTTGTTGTTTGAGTGGCTGAAGAAGCATGAAGTCAACGTCGTTCCACTTGATGACATGAAGAAGATTTCTCTTGAAGGAGGATATGGCACAAAAAAACCAATTTTTCCTTGATTAGGTCCTTGTTTGATGTGCTCGTTTGGAGCAGTAGAATTGTTGCTTGACCCGGATTCCTCCCCATATTTATTAACATGAGTGCGTTGAGATGTTGTAATGACTGTAAATTGATCATTCGCAATATAGAAAGAAAAAATTCACCTATAAACGTGAAATTCATGACATGGACATTTCCCTTGGAACTATAACCCTAAACTTAAAGCCGACACTCTCAACCCTTGGTGCCTGGACCCTAAACAAAACTTCTAGTTTAGTTTCATAAAAACTACGTCCTTCAAATTTTTCAAATCAAGTGAAGGGGTGAAAAATATCTACATTGATGTGCAAATTGTAGCCAGATTCCTGGGAAGTAAATGTCGCTAAGTCAAGTTCAAGTGACTGAAAAAAATTCTACTTATTTCAAGCACCATAATTTTCCATGATACTATTTATCATGTCAAAACACTCTCCCCAAAATACGAGCAATAATCATTCATTTCACATGGAATTGGATATAAAGCTTCATGCCCTCTAAATAAAATCTTCCCTATCATAACTGAAATGAGCATAGAAATGGCAAACATTTGCTTTTTAACCATAGCAAGACACACGCCGAACGCAAACATAAGACAAATCTAAAATGTCTCGACGATAATTGCTTGCCAGAAGCACTTGCATCTTAACAAAAGGCACTATACACGATGATCCACTGAGCAGATAAAACAATGCAACGATCCAGTGAACTCCGCTTCACCTGGGCACTACACACTCGTCCACTGTTCTTTGATTCACCCGGGCGGTTCAACACTCCCTGCTGCCTTCACTGCTCCGGATGTTGCCACGGGTGATTACCCAACTGCTTGCCAAACTACGTTGAACGCTCCTCAGTGTGGCGCTCGTCCACTGTCGTGTTGTGCTGAAGTTGCTCTCCGGAGTTGATTTTCTCGTCCGCTCGTTCGTTTCCCGTGCTGAACGTTGCGGGTGGTTCCCAAAGATTGTAGGTGGTTCCCAAAGGCTGCGAGTGGTTGTTGGTAAAATCCAACAGAACTTACCAAACCTCCACTAAAGTCTCAGCTAACTTTATTTTCCACTAAATTCTTACCACGTCCATTGACCGACACTAGATTTGGCTATAACTTACAGGAGGGATGAGTGTATATGAATGCCATCATCTTTCGATCCGTACTATCAAAATTCACAAATTTTCTACCACATCATCTCATATAAGTTTAGAAGAAGATCCTATGCTTACATTCCCAAAGAAATCACTTGTGCGGTTTTTATACAATAGATTAGAGATTCCTCTAAAATGCCTTGATGCTATAGGGGTTGATAAGAATTCTAGTTGAGACATCACTGAGCTATTATATTTGATCTAGTAGCCATGAAAAGTGAATAAATAGAATCATGAACTCCTAAAGGACGGATATGTTTCACCAAAACCACCCCATAATTGTCTCTTCAAGATGAGACTTTGCAAGACTAAAGACGCAATTAGCAGGGTTAACTCCTAAGATATTGATTTGGATTGCAGTTGATATTGTGAAGTAGCCTATTGTTTGTTCACCCACACTCCATTGATCTAGATCTACCTTCCAACACATCAAGGCCCAAGCTTTCAGACTCCCTTAACCCTTTTGCGCCCAGGAAGCCCGAAATGGGACTCCAGAGGTGCTCAAACTCAATTTGCATGAAATCCATGAGGAACTAGGCTTCGAGATACGAGGTTCAGATTTGCGCACTCGTTACGCAAACACTCTACAACAATCAGATCATGATTTGGATTTATAGAACTCTTGGAAAAACTAGGAATACAACACAAAATACACCAAATACACTCAAATACAGTGAATACAGTGAATACTATGCCACATACTATGTTGTATTTCACACACATGCACATTGATTTTGGTCTTAAATTTTGATTGAACTTGGTCTTTAAGACATTCTTCATTGTTTTGTGATTTTTGATCTCTCTCCTCACATACAAAACTTCCGTTTTGATTCGTATAAGGTTGGAACATTTTTGTATACAACCAAGTAGAAAAAAGAAAAACAATCACCAATAATTGGGTATAAATATTTTCTTCACATATAATATGTCAATGCGAAGCTATCAACCTAGTGCACATGTGAACCGCTCTAATTCAAAGTAAAAAAATTCTTGCAAGACTCTATTGATAGTTAAGTAGTACACCCTCCAAATTCCACAGTTTTCACTACCAATGTACGGTAACTTTAAACACTATAATCTATTCCATCAACGGTTGGATGTTGTGAAAATTTTCCCCAAAGTTGAGATCATGGGTTAAGTTCAATTTTGTAAGGTTAGATATTAATATTAGTCATTGTATTTCCATCAATTCTAGTTCAAAGAAAAAAATCAGCAGAATTCTTGGTTTTTCCAGAAACATCCCTGGGCGCTAAAGGGTTAAGATAGATCTATCACACCAACGTACAAGAAACACTCACAAGTTAGATCTGCCCTGTAATTGTCCTCCCCCGAGACATTTTCGCGCACTAATCGCTAACATCTCAGATCTGGTTTGTAAGTAGGACAGGAGCAAACACTTGGAGGTAATAAAAACCACAATTAGCTACACCAAACACTGAATATAGTGTGGATTCATAATTGATGTGGATCACCCACACTAAATTTTATCAAGCACATGCATGTCAAAATTTGATTGGCTCTTTGTTTTCAAGCAAGTGTGTGTCAGGTGCCAATTGGATGAAAATTCCCAATTAGTGTAGAAACTCAAACTACTCTGGTCCACACTATATTCAATGTTTGGTGTAGTTGTCGAAAACCATATAACCACATTGCCATTCTGTGGCCTCCACATGTTGTACTTTGCTGGGTACAAACATAAAATTTTCGTAATGAAGCCTGGCAATTGCAGGCTTTACTTACATACCTTATGCTATGACCTTATGCTATGTAGACTAGAGAGGAGATCATGCTAACAACTTGCAACACCGCACTCACTGTAAGCAGCAATATCTATCTTTTGCACTTGCCTGCCATCTTGTGTGTTGCAAAATGAATTGAAGGTCAGAAGTTTTAAAAAATTACCGTGAGAATATCACAGAACCCTCAGATCCAATTTTAGCGCTGGAAAAGCTGCTCTATTCTTGTGTGTTTGTAGCTTAGCTCAATGTGTGGTGGAGTTGGTTTCAGTGAATGGGGAGTTTTTCACAACGACCTGTAATTATCCTGTATTTTCTAAAAGAAATCGTGTCTGAGGCACCAAGTCATTTTGGTCTCACACAAATATCATCTAGGTTGGACCTAGTATCAATTTTCCAAGTATCAATTAAAAAGGAAGAATTTCATCTCGTAATTTGCCATTCAACTTGTTGGACTTTACACTAATTGTGTAGTGGTTGGTACACTCATCCCTCTCATAAGTGATACAGCTAGCTCTCTTGGCATACAAGCATCTGATACAACAACAATCTCGTTATAATAGGCTGCTTGGATCATAACCAATCTTCTCTCTTTATAACAACAACACTTGGTGTATACTCATTTGAACCCCCTCTTTTCCGTTATAACAACCGCTCAATGTAGCAGACTCTATATATAGCATACAAAACCAACGAGGTTGTTGTAAAGGGAGCCAACTATACCTTTGATGTATCATAATGCCATTAACATATAATCTAAGCTAACTTATAACCACCGTTGATGTGTAATCTTAGTTGACTTTTTCAAAATGTCTCCGTCCTTGGAAACATCTCCCAACTCAGATCCCAGAATTGTGAAGACACCATCTCTAGTCATTCACTCGCTAAGTGCATCGATAGTCATCCACTACAATCGAGCTGAAGTTATCAAGCCCTCTAGTAAACCCAATACCAACTTTTTACCTCTACTAAATTTTACCACCTCCATCCATTGGCGCAATATTGCGAGGGATGAGTGTATGTGCTACAATGTCTGCTTTCACGGTGCCACGATTCAACAATCTTGCGTGCAATCTGTGAATGAAACAGCGCATGATTGCAGTTTTCAATTCACACTTGGTAGCAACACCCATAAGTGGAGGTCAGGACAGTCTGCATTTGTTTGCCACATGGAAGATTTCATTCCTAGTCAATGGTTTGAAACATTCTGGTATAAGTAGTCAATACATGCTTCTGTGCCTGCTTCCATGGTATCGCTAGAAACAAACAAGTGCTTTTTGCGAGCATTAATACATCAGGTGGGCAAAAATGACAAGCTGTCCGAGGGTGGCTCCATATGAGAAGGGCATTGACCTGCTTGCCACATGCATAATTTGGTGCAGGCACAGTCCTGAAGCTGCATATTTTCAAACTCATCACCAAAAGCTGTCCATGATGGTGCCAAATTTATGTCTGGCATATGTTGGTAAGTTTCACATCCTTTCTCTTGGATGCTAGATGCAGAAATTAGTTGACCTACACTAAATATCACTTTTAGTGTAGTGCCCAGTAAATGACTTGTAAATGCAATAAGTTTTTACTCTTGATGCCAATTTTTACCAAGAGCACAACTCTCTATAGTATTCAAATAAAAGGATCATTATAAACATAGTTGGTAAAAATATTCACTTAAAGTAAAAACTTATAGCATTTACATGTCATTTACTGGGAGCTACACTAAAAGTGATATTTAGTGTAGTAGTACATAGAATTACAGTTTTAGGTGAATTTCAAAGAGCCTTACAAAGTTATGGGGTGTTGTATCCACAAGTAGAAAGATGGTATTTGGGGATCAACTAGTACAGCAACCATTGCCAAGTTTTATCAAGCATGGGGTGTAACTACCACTACATTAAAGATGGTGAGTGGTGTAACCAGACTAATTGTTTGCTATTACTTTTTATTTTTGTAGATTTTTTTTTACTGAGAGCACATCTATCTATACTATGTAAGGAGGGGAGCACCGTAAACATAGTTGGCAATAATATTCATTTGATCAGCACTGATGGGGTTATATGTTGGCGGCCATTGGTTAAACATGGCAACACATTTTGAAAATTCATAACTAATATATTCAACACATTTCATCAGAAAAATATGAAACCACCTGGGTTAAAATTGTATTTCTATTGACTATCACTAAAAAGAAGTGTTTTATTATTTGTTCTCTTAACCCTTTAACGCGAGGTTGGCCATGGCGCGACCACCATCTACAAGTGTAATAGATTGATGGCCATGCCATAGCCAACCCAATGTCAAAGGGTTGGCTATGGGGGGCTTTACCGTAGTGCACAATTCACTTTGGAATGCCACACTAGAGTCAGGCTTATACTACACTAAAAACCTCATTTAGTGTAGTGGACACTAAATACAAACCTGTACACTCATTGCAAACTAGGCAATTAGTGTAGTGACAAAACAATACACTAAATGCCAACTACTACACTATCTGTTAATTCTTGTAAATATTGCAAAATATATTTTTTCACTTGTGCACAGTGCACGTTTAGTGTATGAATAGTAGAAGAAATTAAAAAAAGGCCTAGAGGTCAAGAGCTGCTAGAGCATCTGAACAACAATCTATTGAAGACCATAACTCACTCATATACTATCCGAATTGGGCATATGAGGTGGTTTTTGACATTTACAAAAATGTAGATGTCAAAAAACAACTTCTTTGTTTGATTTGGACATATTTGAGTTAGTTATGACTATTTGAAAGTTGCAAATGAGGAGAAACATGGGCTAGCCGATAAGAAATTAGTGTTAGGCGGTTGACTGGGGGTATCATTAATGATAGTGGCGGCTAACACTACACCGTTCCGTGAATATAGTGTAGACTAGACTATTTGAAATTTCCTACACTATTTAAAATTTTACATGCAATTGTTGACTTGTTGACTGACACACACTTGCTTGAGAACAAATATCCAATAAGAACTTGGCATGCACATGCTTTGATGGAAATTAGTGTGAGTGATCTACATCAATAATCCCTCTACACTATATTCAATGTTTAGTGTAGTTGCCAACTTATTCACAAATAGTGTACTAGGGTAAGTAC
This sequence comes from Bryoerythrophyllum caledonicum, assembly GCA_963971425.1. Lineage (NCBI taxonomy): Eukaryota > Viridiplantae > Streptophyta > Bryopsida > Pottiales > Pottiaceae > Bryoerythrophyllum > Bryoerythrophyllum caledonicum. The sequence goes on along the minus strand of OZ020521.1, from coordinate 10,337,402 downwards.
ACTTTTCATACCATTACACTAAATGAGATTTTTTAGTGTAGTCATCACTGTGGTTTTATTGAAGAAGAATATTTTACCTACTCTGTTCCACCTGAGAAATGAATAGAAGTTCTTTCTGAAAGTGTTAAAAGGCATTTCATCAAATTGTCAGTCTTCTTGGGAGGTCTTGTGCGTGTTCATGTTGTGCTGGCCCCATGTATGTATCTTGACATACATATCCACTTTCCTCTTTCTCCAGCAAGTAGCGTGTGGAGCCATTCGGTGCCCCAAAAAATCTAACCTGTACCCAAATTTTTGGTCACTTATTTCCATACCTTGTCACTCTCAAATATAATACAAATCCAAACCTGATTCTCAAGCTTGCCACCTGTGAACACGGAGACTCTATTCTCCACAAAGAGAAAAACCTCTCCCTGTCAAATCATAATAATTCAAACGGCACGTTCAAATCAAAACCACCAATTGTTGTCGCGACCAAACACGACACGATAAAATCAACCTTTTTGCAACTCCCCAATCACCGAAAAGAAACACATCAAATCCCCTCACACCTTCAATCAACAAACCATAAATGACAACCACAAAATAAAATCATCCGAGCTTCCCGCATCACATGAAAAACCGTGAAACACATCCAATACATGTTGAAAGCCAACCCTTGCCACGCGTACTCCCACGAACAAGCCAACTCAAAAGTTAACAACCACTTATTCATCTCCACATTAAACAACAAGATTTTACGTCCATTTGGAACTTCGACTTCCCTACTTCCAAATAAGTAACAAAACAACATTTGCAACCAACAAAAAAACATGTCAACAAGCAAATAGAAACCAATAAAGATTACACATACAATAAAAAAACAAATGCTCCTCACAAACTAAATCCTTAAACAAAAAACATAAATCAATTAAAAATCTTCAAAATTTCACATCTACTCATCACCTAAAAAAAATACAATCCCATAAATGCCCAAGCATCCAAATATCGCGATTTCATCCAAATGGACATCATTTTCATCCAATCATTTTTGAATAATTATCTATCTGATTGCATCTTACATATGGAGGTGATTCAAATAAACTTCTACTATAAGAACATGAAGCTTAAAATAGAAATTCACATTTTCACCTTTCTCAATTAGGAATACATTTTTTCCAATAATAGAAATAAATGATCAAAGGGGGTTGGACGTTTCCCGCCCTCGAATGTGAACGGAGCCATTTCGAGACCACAGCGACGATGACCGGCAGCAGGCGCGACCGACCCAGCCCCGGGACTGAACGGCGACCGGCGAACACCGGCAGCACCGACCGGCGCGAGCGGTGGGCGTTGACGGTCGGACTTTTTGGCCGTCGGGCAGCGAGCAGTCAGATTGGATTCCTCGGGCAGCCGGACAGGAATGAGGACGAAGCCACCGACTCCGGCTTTCCCCGAATAGTCCTCCGCTGGTTCCCCTTATAACTCAGCGTCGACGCAGTCTTCCATAGATAGCCATTCCACTTCTGCAGCTGCTGCTCTCTCGTCCTCTATCTACTGTCCAGTGTTGTTTCGCTGCTCCCGAAGCGGCTGGACTAATTAATTTGGCTGCGGCATTTCGGGTCCATACATACAGTATATACCTGGTGTAGAGTGAATAGAGTCGAAGGTAGTGAGGTTCGGAGGAATTTTATTTTAAGGTTTTTCTTGGATTCTGCGAAGCGATCAGTGCTGTGAGTTGTGTGAAGTGATACGTGAAAAGTTTTGGAACAGTTCAGTGCTGTGGTACGTTGAAGGGGCTGGAGGGCGGTGGTTTGAAGGGTTACTGTACGATACGAGTTGTCTGTGGGTAGAGCAGAGTGGTGCGTGAGGGAGTCGGGGGTGAGTGTTGGAATGGAAGGGCCGGAAACTGGTAGTTCGAGTAAGGAGGTGGAAGTGGACTACATCGAAAGAATCATGCGCTCGCTAACGGACTCATCGACATCGTCGCAGGTGGCGGTGCCGTCGGAGGAAGAGTCAGGAATTGGCTTAAGCACTTACAGTTTTAACGAGTCAAGTGGTCGCATTCCGGACGTGAGCGCAGGGCTGAACCCCTGGTCGTCGCCGGAGCTGCGAGGGCTGGTGGACTCGGCAGAGTCCGACCGGAGGTCTGCCGTGGGCAGTTCGCAGATTCAGAGCCCGATCCAGCCGGAGATTCTCGCGGACTTCCCATGGTTGAGCTATTATGTCGACCACCCGGCACTCTTGATCAATTCTAGCACGGGCACGGCGTCGTCCTCCGAAGTGACGTTCCCGAGACTAACCTCCTCGAAGGACGAGTCCTATGCTTGCACGACATCCGTTGAGGCGTTCATTGAAACGTCGCCCATGACAGATCAAGTCGCGTGGGCGCAGTCGATGCTGGAGCTTCAAGCATTCGGCGATTCTCTTGAAATTGATGAAGTACCCGCCGCTCGAGACTCATCTCAGCCGCAGGCGCGGTGTGTCGATCAAAAGGAGCTCCCCGATCGGTCACCCGCGGATTCAGAGACGCCGTTGATTTCGGAGTCTCTGTCGTCATCTTTGAGCGACGGCGAGGCCGAGCACCGAAAGGGAAGCCGAAAGGGTGGAGAAGATGCTCCAGGCACCTCTGCTAAGAGCACCAAGCGGAAGCGGGCCGCTGCTGCCGAGGGAGAGGAAGATGGAGAAGATGATAAAAGTGACGACCCGGACAAGAAGAAGCCTATGTAAGCAATTGCAATCAAGTCATGATCTGTTCATTAGATTTGCAGAACAGAAGATCATTGAATCGACCGTGCCCAAATTTCTGAATATTGAGTTTGTGTAGGGCTCGAGTTGGGAGCAGGAATCGGCCACGAAAGAAAGGGGGTGTGAAGCGGGTCCGTGAGCCTCGGTATGCGATTAAGACCAGGACGGATACCGAAGTGATGGAAGATGGTTACAAGTGGCGCAAGTATGGACAGAAGGCCGTCAAGAATAGCTCTCACCCAAGGTACCACTCTCACATGAACCTACTACAGCTCCGCTTTGATAGTTTACTCTGCATGCAGTAAAATATCATGCAGTCTCATAATCGTTGATTTCGGAGAACCTGCAGTTCACTGCAATAGTGCCCTGTACAGCTCTACAATAGACCCAGGCATGCAGTCTCATTAGTGTAACCTGGAGATGACCTTTCACACTAAAGCTGTGAGGCAAAATCATCCAACAACCCTGACCTGAGCGTTGAGTATGGCACTCTGTACAGTAGCTAATCAGGGACACATTAATACTAGCATCCGATTTTTCCTTCTGGGACTTTACCGGCGGCTGGTCTGTAGCACCTGCACTGCAAAGCGGGTTCTCTCGATATTTAGGAGCAAATCATCACTCTAATATAAGTCCCATGTATGCGAGGCGTATATACAGTCTTAGGTAGCCGTGCTTCACTGGATCAACTGAACCTCATGTTGCGCATTAGTTCACTGTAGTTCTACTGTTCTCTTGATGTATAGCACTGTAGTTCAAATGTAATATGACCCCCTCCTGATGATCGTTCGGTGGGATGATGCTGCAGGAACTACTACAGGTGCACTACACCGAACTGTCCTGTGCGCAAGCGCGTGGAGCGGTGTTCAGAGGATCCGGGGTTGGTGGTGACGACCTACGAGGGGACTCACCCTCACCAGTCTCCGAGCTTCCTGCCCGTTCCGCTGGGGTATCCGGGCGGTTTGCAGGCGCTCCTGGCCAATGTGAGCCACCAGTACATGCTCGCAGGAAACGCACCCCTGCCACCGTTGATCAACACCAGCGCTGGCTTCCCCTTGTCCAGCAGCTCGGACTTCTACCGGTCGTCTCCCCTCTGGCGCTCCCAAGGCTCCATTCAAGAGAATCTGAACCTGCTCCGGGCGCACGAGCAGCTGCTGAGACTGCAGCAGGCGCAGGAGGCCGCCATCAAGAGCGAACCGAGCTTCCAGTTCCCGGGACCCAGCTTCTCCAACATGTCAGATCTTAGCTATGACTCAAGCCATTACGATTCGCTTCAAATGCCAGATCGGCAGCTCCTCAGCCCGCTGGAGTATGGTTCCTTGATTTCTTCGGGACTATTCCCATCTTTCGGTCCACGCCCGGAAAACGTTGACAGTGAGAGCTTTACAGGCGCCCCTTGTAGCCAAGACTTGACTGGGGTTTCCACTGACAACGGTGGCCTTCTAGAGGATATGTTAAGACCCACTAACCCCCCCCATTTCTAGAGATTGAACCTAATTATTTGAAACAGCGATTCAATCTCACATTGTACATTCGATGATTGATCATTTTATGGCAGTATCCAGAATCTTTGCATCATACCGTATATATTTTTATATAATAAAAGTTTGACAATGTATCATACAATTTTAACACATAAATGACATGGGTTGGAGTGTGTATATCATCATGGCTTGCTGTGAACAGGGGATGTCAAACTCACTTAGGGCCTGGAATTGGATCCACGTTTGTCAACTCGTTTCATGAGCTACTATTACAGCCCCAACTGCGCCACCGACCTGAAAAGAGGGTGCATTTATGAGCATCTTACATGATATTATATACAAGTTGGTCGCCAAAGTCTCAACTATGGGGACCACGTCCAATTCTCCGAAACAGCCTTGGCAAGGTCCGTGTTGTGCAAGAGTCAACTTCAATATCCCTTGCGAAAAGTGAATAGAATGTGTCAACAACCTCTGGAATTATCCTCAATTCTGTCTAAGAAGAGAATGCTTATCTGAGCACGCTAGTACCTGGTTTATGTACATTTGTCAATAACCCGTGATTTAATAAAGATCGGTATGAATCACATCTGACTTGAGATTCTTGACTCTGTGATTAGGGAGCCTAATCAATGATTCAAGAGATACTTAGAACTCCGCGTTTCCATATCATCTCTTGACTCTGTGATTAGAGAGCGGCTTCCTCGTACACGACAGGAGTAGTCTTTTCCAGTTTGAAAAGAACAATTTTGGAGGAGACCTTTAAGTACTCGTATTCTTTTGCAGGGACCGGACCAAATAGTACACCGAACCCACGCTGACCCCAGCTGATAATATTTGCTTGAATATTCTTCAGTCTGATTTTGCCGTGTGGTGTTGTCAGTAATGCTTGTCGAGGTAAAGTTTACTAGTTCACCTCAACAGATCATGTTCAAAGCCTGAGCGTGTTGAAGATTTAAAGGTGATCGAGATACCAGGATTGAAGAAGAAATTGAGTGTTTAGTCTCCAAAAATTGTGATTGTTCATTGAATTTAGAGTAAACTGGTTATGTTCCGATTTGTGGTACTAAAAGAAAAGTTATATAAATATAAGCATGTACCTAACACTAATCTTATATTTCTAACAAGTTTGTTTGTGTATTCTTCCATATAATTGATTTGTTAGAATTATTGATATTTAGTTTGAAAGGTATCAAGAAAAATGGTATAATTTATCATATTCCTTCTATTTTTTTAATTTTTAAATATAGAGCATTATTATTATCAGAAATTAGAATAACCTTGTAATCTTTTTAAGCAATGAACCTTTTTTTTTACAATTATGACATTTGATTTATAAATGTTTGTATAATAGTACTTTATATAAAAAATATATTAAAAAGACATCCAATACATTAAATTAAAACTTAGTGGATGGTTTTAAGCTCCTCATTTGAAGAAATATTAATAGTTTCCTAATGGGAAAAAATTTCTTTTAGAAGATAATTAGAGTTTAACAACCACAAAAATGTTGTAAGCTCAAAAATGCAGGGTTGTCATACATGGGTGGACGTCCGGTTCGCCCGTCCGACAAAGATCTCGCCCGTCTGGCGTCGAATGTAGTCAACATAGAGTTGACCTTGTGGCAAGGTAAAAATAGACGACGTGGCGGCCACATTGGCACCACATCATTGCCACGTAGGACCGGGACATAATTAGTAGAGGCGCGGACTTAACGAAAGGGGCACGCAGTGTAGGGACGTCTTCGCCCCTGCCCGGTATGGGCGCAGACGTCATTGCCCTTGCCCGGGCAGGGGGGACATCAGCACCCCTGTTTGGTCAAGGGCAATGACGTCCCTACCTCTCTCAGGTATGGGTGGGGACGTCATTGCCCCTACTTAGGCTGTTCATGCGAGTAGGGAAGTCCCTACGCACAGGGCGGGGATGTCCCTGTCTTTGCCTAGACGAAACATGCAAGCAAAGCGGGGGTGGAGACATGGCTTGGACTTCAGAACAGGGTGCAGACTTCATCAATTCACCCATTGTTCAAGTGATACAATTCCTATTAATATAGTATTGAAAATTGTATGTGTTGAAAATTGAACACATGAGACGTTTGACAATTGCCAAGTACATATACTCTTGAAGTTCTATAAAGATGTTGTACCTTCTACTTAACCATCACATGCTAAGCTTCTAAAACAAATCAAAAAAATCTACCTTGAGTAACAACATTCATGCATAATCCAGCTGTGGAGGGAGCTCGTCAGTGTGTCAATAACATTTGGCACAGACAGTTGTTCACGCACATCTTCTTTCTCGAGGCTTTCCAATTTCAGCTTTTAGGTTCACATATTGCTCCGTGTTTTTCCTCATGAAATATTGTGGGTCCTATTCTTCAAGCCAAATTCAATCGAAAATCCACCCCACCGCATATGCATCAACAACCATGGAGTACAAGTGGGTTTGTTGCATGACTTGAAGCAAGTTCCTGGAGCCCTCATATCCAAATACATAGAACAATTTCGGTGCTGCAAACCGTCGCCCCCCTCTCTCCACTCGAAGCTGCTTCGTGGTCTAATAAGCAAACCTTGATGGCTCATTTTCTAGAACTCGACTGGAAAGCCCCTAATCGCAGATTCCTATGTACACCGTTTTGGGTTTCCAGTCATCGAAGTGGAGCAGAATGTTGGATAGAGATAGGTCATTGTGCATATAATTCACATCATGGCATTTTCCCACACTGACAAGCAAGGATAAAACAATGTTTAGTCGATTCTTGCGATAAGTTGTTACCCATCGAAGTTCATCGGTTGACAAGCCGGTTTTAGGCTGCAACAAAATCTGGTTGAATGGCAATGATTTGTCCACTTTCAAATCATATTTGGACCAAAAAGAAGCTAAAGATCCTCCATTCCACCAAAGCGTATAGGCTTCCATTGTTTTAGAATGGATGTAGGCAAGTCTAATGATGCCTGGATGCACCACCAAACACCTCCCCCCTTGTTGATGATATCTTGCCGCTTTTTCCTCTCGTTAGTGTTTGTTAGAGTCTTTCCGGCAAAGTAAATCCAACTTGGAATGTTCTCCAATTTTGTGATCATCACCTTCCAGACAGTTCCATAGCCACCTACCGCTTTTTGTCCCGGCATTGGGATCACTTTAGCGCAACTTTGAAGCCACTTAAATGTTCCACCAACGTAGTGAGCTAGAATCCGATCCTCAATTGTCGTTTTCCACGTAGCAAGTTTCTTTTTTACAAGAAGAAGAGTATTGTTGAATGAAAGTCTCGATCATCTTCATCTTTGATATGAATACATTTTCCTCCTTGTTCCAATCGCTTCCATCCTCCTTCTTGCCCGTGTAGTAACACCAGTTTGCGATAATATTGGTGGTCAACGCAGACACATGTTTGTCCAACCACTTTGAGTACAATCAGTAATTCGAGAAATCATTAAATCTCTTAGATTTATAAAACCTCAAAGTTGTTTTTGTTTGCAAGTGAAGGGTCAAATTATGGTATCCTTCTTTGTTATGCTCCAAATAGTCACTCATCAATGTCCTTGTCTGCGGCCAACTATAAAATTGGATAGCAATCCCTTTGCATTCAACATTATACTTATGCGGAGGCATGTCCGAATTTGGAGTCTTCTTGCACTTCTTCTAGCTCAATGACAAAGAATTCAATGATCCTGAGGCCAAATCTCTGTTAGTTGACGGAAGTGCCGTCTCACAAACATCATCTAAATCCACAAACATTAGCCCCTTCTCCGACGACCTACTCCCTTCTCCCGCCATACCTGAAAGAGAACTCCCCTATTGTAGTAGAAATTCCTAAGTGTTGGTTTTTAAAAAAAACCTAAAAGAGTCCAAGTGGAGTCCGTGGGCCAAGCCCGACCACCCACCAAACTGACTTTCAGGCCCCAATGCAAACTGACATGTGAGGCATAAGGCGTGGACTTGGCAAAAAATGAGAAGAGAGAGGGGCTTTATATGTAATTCCTCCAAGGACGTCCCTGTCAGCCCGAGCAGGGGCGATGACATCCCCGCCTCTACCCGAGAGGGGGCGGCGACGTCCCAACCTCTGCGCAAGCAGGGGCGGGCACGTCCCCGCCCGTCTCGTCCCAAGAGACGTCCCCGCCTCTCCTCCTTCCACCGGCTATATAAGGTCGTCCCCAACCCATTTGTCCCCGCCTCGCATGCTCCCTCTTCATCCACCTCTTCATTGAGCTGGTTGTGGGCGTTGTGCGAGGTCTTCCACAAGACGTCTTATTCAAAAAAAAATCCAGCCATGGCTACATCCGCAAGATTGACCAAGGAAGAACAAGATAAGACCCGACTACAATCAGGAAAGGCCCGTTGGAAGAGGCTGCACGTTCTTTGAAATCCCACAAAATTGGCTTTTAGGGGATGGGAAAAAGTACTCAAACCATGGAGTTTTGAAGATTGTGCAAACTACATAGAGTGGTGCCACATTGACAAGGCTTTCTTGGAAGAGCGGCACAATCATCACCAACGCCTCCACAAGGCAAACTTGAAAGACTGCAGTGACAAG